>JAFEMH010001421.1:0-476394 GCA_022495995.1 Adenophora triphylla var. japonica | reverse complement strand
TTAAAATCATATTTTCTTTCTTGAGAAGTTGCTGTCCAGTAGCAATTTTCTCAGACCTCAGTCCATGGTCTAATTTTTTGGACACAGATAAATGTGGAATTTGGTGTTGACTACAAAACACTTTTTTGTAGCCAACATCCAGATCTTTCCATAAATATTTTTACTTTATTTTTTGGGTAGAGTAAAACTCCTCTTTTCAAATTTTGCTTTCAGAGAGGCTAGTTCATCAGCTTCTGGGAATCCAGATCTCATATCTGAGGTTTCACAGAAGGTTTTGACCCCTCAAATCTTCTCCAAAATGGAAAATTCCTTCGCACAAAATCTTATTTTAAGGTGTCTAGAACAACCTTTCATTCTCTGAAGTTTATCCAGATTATGAAGTTTTAAGACCCTTGAATCCATTTCAAAATCAAAGGTCCACTGCCTTTTCATTCTGGCAGAAATGACTCTCAACTTCAAAAGGTCTTTTGAGTACCAAATCTCAATCCAAAAATCTTCCAAAAATCATGGGATCAGTTTAAAGTCTTAAAAGATATCCCAATTTTTACTTTTCTGAGTTTCAACTTATTTTGGCCAAAACACACACACACACACACACACAAATGATTTTCAGCTTGGAAGACTCGTTTACGAGGCATTCCTGTGCACACTAACGTCCTTCCCGGCGTGTAACATGACCTCCGAACCTAAATCTCTGATCTCAGGCTTTTTTCAAAGTTTTGGCCCTTAAAACAAAAATGGCGTGGCGACTCCGTTTCGTTGATTTTTTCAAATAGAAATGGGAAAATTTTCGGATACACATCATCACAAAGGGCGACTACTGGGGACTAAGCTTTTTTTTTTAAAAAAATTGGTATTTGGTATATTGGTGGAAACCATTAAACTTCCCGTTATCGCCTCCTAACACGAGTCGGGGATAAATTGTGGTCTAACAATCCCACGTACCGGTATCACCGTTTTCAAAAAAAGCTTTTGAGGGTCAAGCTTCCGTCCCGGCTTCGAAAATCATTTTTGTGTGTGTGTTGATTTTTGCACGCTTTTCATGTTGTTTTGGCCGCCTCGGAGAAAGTCAAAATTTTGACCGTCGGAATAATGTCCCTAATCGCTGTCGGAATTTTCGTGCTTACGTGCTTATGTGCTCATTAAATTTCAAAAAAAAATTTCAAAAAAAGGATTTTCAAAAAAAAAGAAAATTTTCAAAAAAATCATGCATCATATTTTTAAGACACATAAAAATCTCTATTTTACTCTCATGTAAAAGAATATAGATCGTTTGCACACTACGCGCACGTGACCGTACACCGCACACTACGTCCCTAACCCGGGAAATCCTTGTCGCGGTCCGTTTGGTCTTATTACGCCTCTCGGATGAGCACAGACTACCCAAACATCCCATGGAGCCTCGTGTCGACCATGCACTTGTCCGTGACACACTTTGTCCGAGACCCGGTTGGTTTTTAGTCCGGTCCGTGTCATGCCCCGTCCGTGTATAGACCTTTCCTTTCAAGCCTTTGTCGGCATACCGACTCAATATCTTTCGGGACCCTAATCGCCGAAGTTCTCGCCGGTTTTCCGCCGCACTTTGACCAAGATATCGACCGGCGCCTTGACTTCGGCCCGACCGGCACAAATTATACACCGACTCCCAAAGATTGACACCGAGTCATCAAGGATTAATGACTATTCCATGCCTAATTACGCTTAACCGACGACAAGTCAAGATCAATTGTGGACGCCATCGCTCCAAATCATGCCGACTTTTCGCCGAGCCCTCGACATGATCTTGACTTTTGACGCGCCTTGTCCGTAATTTACATCGAATGCTCGTTAAGACTCCGATTACCCGCCAGACTTTTAGGATCGTTTTCTGGCCGGTGGGACCCGCTGCCTCTATAGGACCTCGCCCGGGCCGCCCACCCCGGGAGGTCGAAATACTGTGGAATACGAGGGGCTTATAGGACGTAGTGACGGGGCCCACCGATCCAGATCCGTAGTAGTTTGCTAAAAGAAGAGCAATCTTTTCCAACCGATTAGGTTAATAAAACATGTTTTAAGTAAACGTGAACAAATAATCGCATGCCGCATGAGCCAAAAGCCCAAACACCTACCCTCCTTCCATTCCTGCACATCTCGAACCTTCGTGTCCTTTCCCCCGCAGCCTCCGCACAAAGCTTGGTTTCTGCACCGGTCACCGTTTGATCGCTGGGAAGCAGTCAAGCCGCATCGTCGCCTTCACCGTTTGTTCCGACTCCGGGTTTCTGTAATGTCCGCACGCCCGGTAATGATGGGGATAACGTCACTCCGCCTCCCGGACCCCTCCGTACAGAGCAACAAAGGGAATCGCTAGCGTAATGTATGAGGTTACGACAGAAGCACGCTAAACAAATTTGCATGGAGGCTATTAAGAGTCACGGTCTGGCCGCCAGCCAATCCGATGGCACCTTCACCGTGGAAGAAGACGAGGATGCCAACCCCACTCTCGCCGCCCGATTACACCAGGATGCCGCCACCCACCTCCTATGGTGCCACTACCGTAACCCATGCTCCTCGATTTTCGGGTCACCAGCCTCCCCAACCACAGCACCACCGGATCCATGCAGCTCGACGCACAAACTGGGGCAAAATCGCACGGAATGTCTTCTCATGGTTGGGGCTATCTCTAATGCCACAGCCTAATCGGGATCCCGCCTCGCCGGAATCGATCAATCCGGACCTTCACAAAGAATGCCTACGCTCGAATGCCGCCACAACTTGGTTCTCCACGCCAGTGAGCCCCTCCTCGTAACGCACTAGTTCACCGCTCCTCACACAAATCCATTCCTCACTCGACTTCTATGGGTTACCAAGCCTCCATCCCGTGTCATCCGAATCACCAGACCGCAGCACTTCGTGTTACACACCTTCACCACAGCACCATGCAATTCAACAATCCGGACAAAGCCCGCACTCAAGCCTACTTACGGGCCCCACTCTAGAAATCCAAGTTATCCGGCTACATCGGGGCTGCCTCCACTCTACTTTGCCGCTTGAAAATCAACAAAGCAAGCCAGCAAGGTTCTATCCTTTGCTCAGTGCTCCTACCCTACGCCTCCCTGGGTGGTAACCCACGGCCCCAGACAGGAGTTTTCACCTTCCACGCCCCCGGACGGCCGCTCCTCCACCCGCCCGCTTGCCGCCGAGTGGTAGCTCCTCTCTCTAGCTCGCCACTAGCTTGAATGCCATGGTTCCGCCACAAGACCCTCATCCGGCTCCGGTTCATGGAACAACACAAGGAAATGAAAGCGCAGTATCGCCGAACCGATCGCTAAGAAGTCTCGCTTCCGGCCTACGCACCCGAACTCCATTGTTCCTCTCCGCCTCTACAAATTCGTGATGCCTAATCTCGGGATCTCTTTGATGGGACCGCATGCCCGAAAACCCATTTGGACACATATACCTTGGCGATGAAGGCCAAAGGGTGCACCAATCGCCAGCTAGGCCGACTATTTCGCCTATCCTTCAAGTCCAAGGCCTTAAAGTGGTTCTTCCGTTTGAAACCCGAAGCCGTGGCCACATGGGACCAGTATTACCAATGCCTTCACGTAAAAAATATAAGGCCAACTTGGAATGGGAAACAAATAGGGTTGACCTACAAACAACAACAAATGGCCGTCCCGACGAGAATGTTTCGGGACTTTACAAGCGGTGGAATCTCGAAACTCAAGAAATGGCCATCCCTCCTTCCGAAGAGGAACAACCGGACATCTTCCAGCCATGCTTGAAACCACATCTCGAGAGCCTCCCTCGCTCACTTCCCCATACTCGACTTACACTGCCATGGTTAACTCGCAGCCTAAGTTTGAAAAGGCCCTGTCACCGCTAACCAAGAATGGCCGCACTCCGCCTACGTGATATCGGGCTCCTCCCGCAAACATCGCCTCGGCTCCCGCTAAAGGCAAAGAGATGATTCACTATGCGGGACAGGAATGTAACAACACGACTCCTTTTGCTCCCAGAAAACCAAATGAGCCTGCACCACGAGTCATGAATCTCGAAAACTTTGGAATGCCTCGAATGACATCTTTAGGGGACCGGTGAAAGAAGGCTTGTCGCAAGGCCTTTGAGAATTTCCAACCTGTAAATCCGAATGCTCCGTGGATACTACAAAGTATTGTGCTTTTCATCAAGCTCACTGACATCCGACTCGACAACCGCTTTACTCGAAAAAGGCAATCCAGGCTAATAGAGCAAGGAAAGTTGGAAGGCCCCGAAGGGCCTAACACAGCCAAAAATCCGCCGCCAAGGAACCATAATCGTGTGAATATGATTGAATGCGGAGAATCTTCGCACGCCCACGAAGATGCCGATGAAGGTCCCCAAATACCCGTGGCCAACCTCGTCGAGGATCCCGACCCGGATTCCCCCTCGCCCTTGAGGATATCGAACGAATCAACCCATCTTGGTCTCATGTCGTAGACTCCTTGCAAGAATACGAGGCCCGCTATTTCTCGGATAAAAGGAAGGCCGATATCAAGAGCCGGGCCGTTCCGCCGTAACATGAAAGAACCATTTACACAAGATGGTTGGAACAATCAAGAAGAATCGAACAAGAAAGCTTCCGGCGAGCGCCCAGATCGGGGCTTATCAAGAAAGAGGCCGAAGAGCATCCGGAGCTAGTACACTTCCACAAATTGGCTATCGGAGAAGTCAAATACGACCCGAAGGCAAAGAAGAATCTAAGAGGAGGAAGAACCCTTTATATCCTACTCCGGTGTCAAATACGTGCCACCCCCTCTCACTCTTCCCCCGCAATTTCGGGAGGAGAAGCCGAGGCGCAATTACCACTTCCGGAATGGGAACATATGACACTAATCTGCGGCCGCACGCACCCATATTCCCCAATGCATTCGATCGGCGTTCCTCTCACCCGAAATCCCGTTAGTATGGGAAGATGATTCCGATGACAGCTAATGATGATTTACCATGATGACGAGAGTGAAGAGTCAACCGAGGCCCCCGATCCGGAAACAATCTGGAACAATCATGCCGTAAATGAGCCCACGGGAGCCAGGCATAATGGTCGGTTGTCGGCAAGTGACGATGAAGGACCGCCAGGAAATGCGGATCGAGACACCAATAGAGACAGCACCCTACGAGGTGTCACTTGTAAGATGCATTTGTGGCCAATGCCCGGATACTCCAGGATGAGGGGACAGCAAAGCCCGCGCCCGATCCGTATATATCCGAAATCCTAGAACACAACGTTCCTTATAAGAACCTCGACCGGTGAATGGAAAGGGTTTATTGAAGCACTGTCGAGAATGGAGGGTTTCAGACCGTAAGATGAAGAATTCGTAAACGTTATCTGATCTTTCTTCCTTCCCGACAAACGGATGGCATAACAACCGTAGTGGTCAGCAACTGGCCGCTTCGATCGCAGCGAGTGCCTCGCAATCACCGAAAAGGGTTATTGATCCGAACGTCTCCCCATGGCCTTCATTCCTATGAATCCCCATGACGCCTTCCTAATTGCTCCAAAGTGCCCGACAATGGACCCCGGTGCTCCTTATTTGGACACAGATCTATCGAGCCGCTACATCAAAACTCCGAAGGGGAACGTTGCCTATCCTTCACTTGTGGCTGCCCTACTTGCAAGATTGAAAGAAAAAGGATATACGATGAAATGGGAGGCCGATAGCCGTAACTCGTGAGTCATCCAAGGGATGAAATCGAAAAGCCGCCGAGTCCCGACAATAGCGACTCTTGTTGCATGATAACTATGAGCAAGGCCGGCCATGAGAGTGAATCGGAGGACGCCCTAGCTCGTGGGCCATCCAAGGGGCAACAACAAACCCTGCACTCAAAAGCTCGGTGACCTGGGAAGCGCTTATAAGGGCCGCCCAGAAGGAGCCAAGATCTGGCCACCTCACCGTTAGAGCTCCGTCGTAACCAATGGCCAATAGCCAAAAGGGCTCTATCGACCTTAGCAAGAAGATTAAGAAATCCAGGGCCAAGAGACGACGGATGAGGAAGTTAACTGTTGACCCGATCCGGTGCATCTTCCAAGGAAATCCCAAGCGCGTATAAGAAGGCCACGTATCAAACACCAAAAGAAGATCGCCGCCCCTACGCTAAGACAACAAACCTGCACTCGAAAAGAGTATCCCGTGCTCACCCAAATTGAAGCAAACACAGCCAACATTTCCTCTCCGGTCTCTACTCACCTCGTCCTATCCCCATAAGCCGAAGCCGGAAGAAAGCCCGGCTCGCACTCGTGCCTATTGATGCTACCCCGATGATGTGGTACAACTAATTGGAAACATCCATTACGGGAATATAATCACTTTCACGTATCTCGACCTCCCTCAATTTGGAGCCGATCATAACGAGCCTCTCTTCATCACACTTCCACTGGATGAACGACGCCTCCCTCGGGTCCCGGTTGATAATGGGTCCGGAATGAACATTCTTCCCGCAAAGATCATGAGCTTGCTTGATATCAAGACTACGTACTTGAAGCCTTCCTCCCTCACAACCAAAGCTTACGACTCAACATCCCGAGCGGTCCTCGAGTCGCCACATTAGACCTCTCCGGGTTCGGATGTAAATTGATACCTGTGGGAATTCCGTGTTATTGACATCCCGATTACTTTCAATGCCCCATTGGGAAGACCTTGGCTCCATCAAGTCAAAGTGGGTCGCCTCAAGCCTCCACCAAAGGTGTGAAATTCGCCTCGAATGGGGATCCGACGACCATTTACGGAGATTTAGTCACTTTAGAGGGCACAGATACGGGCGGAATACCTATTCTCGAAATCAAACATGACGAGGAAGGTCTCATGCTAACTAAGCTTCACGGCCGAGCCTCCCAAGGCCCAAGTGTGCAACATAGATCTCGACGGTCACTGGGATAAAATCCCACCTGTGTCTTGAAAATGATGAGAAAAATGAGCTATCTACTCGGCCTCGGTCCGGGGAAGCACCAACAAGGAACTCACAAACTCATCGAGGTGAAAGGACGTAATACTCGCCACGGCTCGGGATATGAGGCCTCCTCAGTGGACACCGCAAAAGGAAAAAGATTTGAAGCTGCCACAGGAAAGGTCCCGGTCGACAACCCTAAATCTCTCCCCTTCAGTCCTAATTTGGCTGACTACTTTGTAAAGGGGCCCACACAACCAGGAAACATCACAGAACCCACTCCTACGGCAGGGTGGCTAAAGCTACAGGATGGCCTCAACAAGTTCAGGGGAGCCAAAGCCAACCCGGTCCGCAGAATGTTCTGGACCTACCCAAGATACAGGGGCTACCACTACCATGAAGAGTGAGTATACCTTCGAGGCGTGGCCGACTCCGGTGGAACAAGCCGAGAAGCTTACCACCACAAACCCGATTGCCCAGGAAGATCCGAAACCTGAATTCGAATTGACCGTGCCAAAAGCCAAAGCCACAGAAGTCTTTTCAGATGGTTGGGATGGCCCCATCATGCAGCAGTTATTCGGGGAAGAAATCCAGGTGCCAGACCTGATTGATTTCAGCTCAGTCAAAGAAATGGTAGCAATGATCGAGGAAGGAGCACAGTGCAATTCCCGAGTCATGACACTCGACAAGATGCCGTTAAAGAATCGGGAAACTCTCTCTCAGACCCGTCCGCAACCAAAGAAGGAATGATCACCAAGCCTGGATTGGTCCCCCATCCCTTTGTGTCAATCTAGAAAAAAGTCCTCAGAGTCTTTCATTGTTAAGGTTGAGTCTCTAGAGTCGTCCGACGGCCTTACGCCTGAAGACTACGAATCTGTAGCAAGTGCTGTATTCCTTTTCGTTTTCAATGAAATGACGAACCTTTCTGAGTATCCCTTGATTGCCACTTTAACTAATGACGAATTAAAAAAAAAAACACTTAATAATAATTCATTAGATAAAGAAGCATACATTAAACGAAAAAAAAATCAAACAACAAAAAAAAAAAATCTTTTAAGGTGTTGTCCGGAAAGAGGAAAATCGAGCCCAAGCCGCCGAAGAGATTTTGACAAGTGTGAACTGAACTGGAAGAGCCTAAAGAGACGCAGATTGGTGATTTCTTCGAAGGAATCGGAAAGGATGCTCTGCAAAGTCCTACAAAATCCTCAACTCAAGGAAAGTAGCCCTCTTCATCAAAGAGAACATCATATGCGTATACGGGTTGCCACCGAAATCATCTCGATAATGGATCCCACTTCGAAGGGGAATGTGAAAACCGCCGGCGTAATTCCGAATAACCCGTCACAAGTCATCTCCTTACAGCCCCAAACCAACGGAGCCGTTGAGGCAAAGAAACAAGGCGAGAGATTGGCCCGAGAAGTTACACTCCGGCACTCGGGGCTACGTAACACGCCGAACGGCAACCGGGGAAACACCGTTTGCCCTCACATACGGAATGGAAGCCGTACTCCCAATCGAGCTAGAGATCCCTCGCTCCGTATACTACTGGAAAGCCGTATCAACGAGGCCGAATGGCTCCGCAGTCGCCATGACGAATTGGCCCCTCGCTAGATGAGCGCCGATTGAAGGCCATAGAACACATCCGAGCCTACCAAGGAAGAATGGCCAGAGCCTTTGACAAGAAAGTAAAGCATCGGGAAATCCGAGAAGGGGATCTCGTTTAAAAGAAAAGCCCCACCCGTATCAACCCCTCGGCAAATGGGAGCCTCGTATGGGTCGGGCCATATGTCGCCCGTAAGATCTTCTCCGAGGAGCCATGCAACTTGCGGACCTCGACGGGAATCCCTTTGTACACCCAAATGAATGGTGACAAGTCGCAGATACTACGCGTAAAAAAAAAAAAAGTGCTAAAAGAGTAATACCCAACTAGGTTGAAAACCCGAAAAGTGGCGGCCTAGGTAAAAACAGGTTGCACCAAAAAAAAAACAAAAAAAAAAAACAAAAAAAACAAAAAACAAAAAAAATCAGGTTGAACTACGAAGACCCGAGCTCCTCAAAATGAGGGGAACGTAGGCAAATGGAAACGGTTCGGTCTAAAGCACAAATAAAAGCCATACTTTGGGCATCAATACAATCGATCGTACCATGAAAGCGTCTCGAAAAACTCTAAAGCAATTCAAATATTCATTACAAATTAAAAGCTCTTTGATGAGTCTAAGCCCGATTCATTCCTACAACCGGCAACCTCGCTAAAAGAAACTAAGATACATAATCAAACTAATGTGTTCGCCATGACAAGAAAGGGATACTCGGAAACCTCGTAGTCACCCAAGCCACTGCATCGGCCTCTCCCTTCTTCTTCCCCTTCGAGTCTTCTTTTTCTCGAACAGGGAAAAATATCGGTCTTCCTCCTACCAAGCTCGTATAGGAACAGGATCTATCAAACCAGCCTTCCGTCAAGGCCTTAGTAGCCCTAGCGTCATCTCTCATCTCCCGTAGCCTAGCCGGTAGCATAGGAGCCCTCCTCTCCTCGTCTCTTGACGTAAGCCTCATAGTCGGTCACGCGCGTCTCCGCTCCTATCATGAGGGTTGGCCCTCGCCTCGGCCCTCCTCCTCTCGTAAACAAATGTGTCCTCCGCACCCACAATGGCCTCACGCCGTCTCAAAATAGCCACTGAGTCTCTCCTGCATGCCTCTCATACCAATCCAGGTACCAAGTGGTCAAGAACACCGGTCTCGAACGCCTGAGAATAACCCGAGGAGGAAAGGCATCATACCTCCATGCTCGGGAAAGAAATGGAAACACTGAAGGATCATCCATAGAAACAGGAGCCACCACTCTGGTGGCTATATCATCAAAGCCCTCCAAAGGAACTCCGCTCCAAGCCAAATTGTCTCGTAACTAAAGCCGGAATATAGAAGCCGGACCGAGAAAGCCCCTGAAGCATGACCACATGAGACCCGTCCCGAAGCACTCGCGAGTCTCCACCCGCCAACAACGCACCGACCATCCGATATCCTCTCGTCCGGAGACCAGCCCATCCAACGCTCCTACGAGCCCCGATCATCGAAATCCACAAAGAACCCCTCCCGGCAAATGTCCAAGGCTTGATCATGTCGGGAGTTTCCCGAAGAACCCCCAAACGCTCCATCGCCCAATGTGGTCAAGAGGAACGGCCGCCCTCGCGCATATACCGTCTTCCGGTAGCGCCCTATCAAGAGCATGAAAAGTCTCACCTGTAATCAAAGGAACGACATCTCTCGCCTGTGCGACAGTGAACGACGACATCCAGCAAAGACCGATGGCAAATCCCAAAAGAATAGACCATGAACAGGGTGCCAAACATACAAAGTGCAAAAGCATCCCAATAGGCATCATCCAAGCCTAGGCCCCTAAATCTTTCGGGAAGACCGGAAATATCGAAATGATCAGGACCGCGGATCATACCTTGCGCTTCCTCCGGGGAAAGATGCAGGAGGACGCACAATCTGTCAACAAAAGAAACTCTTCCGGCAAAGGAACCGCTATCTCTTCCACCTCCGGACCTCCAAGTAAGGCCCGAAATTCTTCCACACGGAACAATCTCGTTGAAGGAAAGGCAAAAGACATGCCTTCTAGTGTCCCAAAATGAGGAAGAAGCCCTCAAAAGCTCATAGTCCTAATCAATTCCTTGAGAGACCATAAGCACTTCACCTTGTACCTTTCTTCAAAGAAGGACCTCCTCTCATGCATAATCTCCCGGGACCAATCCTTGAACTTGTTGAAGAATGACATTTGGGATTCTTGGGACAATTTTGATGGAGCTTTTCTAAAGTTTTCCATGGTTTTTCTCTCTTTCTCCCCGAAAATGGCTGTTTGGACTGGAGGTTGAAGAGGATATTTGAATTTGAAATAAAGTGAGACCAGATCTGAAGCAAAATTAAAGGACAATGTCAGATGCAGGACCCTATCCGCGCGGACATGTTTGTCATTTATCGTAAAAAATCTGCAATGTACCAAGCTGCTACACCAAAAGAGGAATATTCCGTCCCGGTTGCTCGAAACCCGTGCAAGAACCCTCCCCAAACCAAATCTCACATATATCAAACACTAACACCCTTGCCAAAAACAGGGCTCATGCAACACTGCATTCATACTGCATTGCATTCATAAAATAAAATCCTAAATTATTACATTCCAAAAAAAAAAAAAGAGTATGCAAAAAAAAAAAAAAACAAACAAACATCAATAAAATCCTAAATTATTACATCCCAAAAAGAAAAAAAAATGTGCATAAGCTGTACAAATCTCAATCTCAAATCTCAAAAAAAAAAAGTCAATCGGAGTCTCTAGCGCCCGTGACCGCCCGCCCCTCTTGCGACTCGGGCCCGCCTCCTCGAGGAGCCCCGAAAATCTCGGGCTCGTAATCGTCCTCGTCTCCGTAAAGAGGCTCGTCAGACCAACCGTACGCTCCCGATAGGGCAAGCCGAGATTCGCGAAAAATCGTATCCGAAGGTGAAGGCGTCTGACTCCCGAACGTACGAAGACGACCCGCCATGCCGCCCTCGCCCGTGTGGATCCCCGAGAATGACGTGATCCGAAGGCAAAGACCGCGCTGGGATCAAGGAGAGGAGACAGAGGAGTCTCAAGAAGTCTCTGAGCGAATGTGGGAAGCCTCCCGTCCGACAAAGCGCCGCCGTGGTCGCCTTGCTCTAGCTCCGAGGAGCCCCGCAAGCGACCATCCTCCCGATGAATCTCTTAGCTCCGATCACTTGCTTCGCGCCTCTCGACGACCACCTCTCGAAACCGCACAAAAGCAAAAGCGTCAAAAAAAGGGAAGTGATGCTAAAGATGATGAAACAAAAGAAAGAAAGGAAGAGGCGTAAGCGTAAAAGCCATACCTTCATACCCGGACGAGGCCGAAAGCTCGCGGAAGCCGCTCAGCCGAGGGATCTCGCACCCTCAATCGGACCCCATCCCGGATATATGAAAAATCCGTCCGAGGGTACCGCGGGATCCCAAGCCCCTCTCTATCCGTAACCCGAGGCATCCTCGCCTCCTCAAGACGAATGTCGCATACGGCTCGCCACCACGAAATTCGAGAAGTGCCGGCCGGCTCGGTAATCATCCCAGTGTCACGGACCGATCACTCGGTGCATCATATCGGCGGGAGGCTCCACCGGTGTCCTCAAAGGCGAGTTCACGCCATGCCGGCGCGTCACCCTCTCTCCCGTATAATATGCATCGCAGTCGACCTCTCGTAATCCTCCGCCGCACAAGCCCAAATCTCGCCGCCCTTCACCTGCGCCACCTCGAGCGATCCTGTGGGGAAGAATATCATCCCTCATCCGTCTCGGCCTCCGTCAAAGGAAGGCAATCCGCGTACTCGAAAGTCGTACGCCCCTCGGAGCTTATCTTCTCCCGGGCATGCTTGGGACCAAGATCGCATAGCCGGATACGCCCGACGTACTCCGTCGCCGCCGCCACATCGTGACGTGAAAAACTCCAACGCCCATACCTGCGAAAGGTAAAAATCCAATCAATCCAAAGCAAAAGAAAATGCGTGCTCAAAAAAAAAAAAGAGGAGGAAACCAAAAAGAGAGCTTATACCTCCGTGGCAAACTCAAAGCAAGACAAGGAGCTCACACCTTCCGACTCGTACCTATCAAGAGCAAAGTAAAGCTCGTCGCCCGCCTCTCCCCACGAGACATCTCCGGCCGTTTCCATGTCCTCCAAGGACCTCAACAAGGCAAAGACTGCCGTCCCCTCAGCATGTCCAAAGAGCGTGCTCGAAAAGGCAAACCACAAGAAGGCCCTAGCGATCTGCTCAGCGCCTATCCTCTCCTCCCCAGCCTCATAGCTCACAATGGTCTCCACGATCTTACCGTAGACCACGGCATACTCCATCCCCATCCCCTTTTTGGGAATAGGGGAAAATCCCAGAAGAGCCTGCAGATCCGCATCGCTGTAGCCGTCCCGCCACTCGATGTTGCGCCCATTGAAGGACAGGCCCGTGATCGCAGCGTAATCGGAGGGCGTAACCGTAGCCTCGCCCCAGAAGAAGTGAAAGGTGTGGGTCGCGTCCCACCAGTGCTGCGCTAAAGCGAACATCGTGCCCTTGCTCTTAGGGAACTTGACGGTCCCCTCAAGCACTCGACAAACTCCCAAAGCCCCGTCTCAACAACAACCGTCTCGGACTCGGCAAAGCTCCTCGGCCCGCATCCGGAAGCCGATCCCACAAGTCAACCACGGACTCCACCGATCCTCGAGTCTTCATTTTGTTCACCGCCCGTCACAAAATGCTTCCGCCCGCAAAAAAAAAAAAGAGAGAGAAAGTGTCAAAAAAAATTGCATTTGCATTTGCACAAAAAAAAAGCATACACATGCATTAAAAAAAATAAATAAAAAATTCGGCAAAGATAACGGCATGCAATAGACATAGCCCCATTTTTCTCACGTAAAAGACAGCTTTCAAAGAAATCCCATTCAACAATTTTCAATAAAAATGCATACATGCATATCCTACAAGAAGTCGACGGAAATAAAAACTCCGTCCCAATTTCAAAAAAAAAAAATGCATACATGCATATCATCCATCTTACATGCAACGGGAGGAAAAATCCGTCCCACTTTTCAAAAATAAAAAATCCTAAACATACATACATCTCATATTGGCAAAACGCCCATTCTTTCCAAACAAAATGCATGCATTGCATCATTCATCGATATCAATATTCAATTTCAAAAAAAATCATCATCATCACAATTTTCGAATTTTCACATGCAATTTTCGGATACAAAAAAAATGGCGAAAAGGCCAATTCTTTCTCCAAGCAAAATGCATATTTTGGGATACCCACATAATCATTGCAACATGCAAAGCATCAAAATCAAAATTCAAAGCCAAGAATATCAATCATTCGAATTTTCAAAAAAAAAAAAATTCAAAAATCACCCAAAATTCAAATTTCAAACAAGAAATCAACAAAGGGATCAAAGAGTTTCAAAGTATACCGTTCGGAGATTCGAATCCGAAGCCCAATGTTGCCAAGCATCGGGGTAATGCTCCTCCGCAATCGATTGCGAAAGATTGTAATACCTCCTCATCCGGACGAGCTCCAATCGTCTCTCCGCCACCGGGCCACGTCCTTGGCCTTGAAAAGCGCCTTCCCCGTGTTCCATTGCTCGAAAATCGAAGAAATCGGAGGAATTTTCAAGCTTTTTGAGCAACAATGGCTTCCTTCTCTCGGTTTCTCTCGCTCTCGGATTTTCGTAAAACTGAATGGGGAAGAGGAAGGGCGTTGGCCCCTCATTAATACCCCCTGGTTTTCAAACCCTCTCCGCGCGGACAGGATTGCAAGGGTCAAAATGACCCTTTTGCCCCTTAAAATTCCAGACTCGCAATTCGGTCCTCAACTTGACAGAGTTAACCAAAGTTAACCAAAGTCAGCCCCTTGTCAAGAAAATCATCCCCCGGCAGTCAAACGTAAGACCGAGTGCCCCGAGAAAGATAACGAATCTCGTATCTTTCATCAAAATCATTCCCGGCAGTCAAACGTAAGACCGAGTGCCCCGAGAAAGATAACGAATCTCGTATCTTTCATCAAAATCCTTCCTAAGCGGTAAAACGTAAGACCGAGTGCCCCGAGAAAGATAACGAAATCTCGTATCTTTCATCAAAATCCTTCCCAAAGCAGAAAACGTAAGACCGAGTGCCCCGAGAAAGATAACGGATCCCGTATCTTTCATCAAAATCATTCCTAAAGCCAAACGTAAGACCGAGTGCCCCGAGAAAGATAACGGATCCCGTATCTTTCATCAAAATCACCTCCTATAGCCAAACGTAAGACCGAGTGCTCCCGAGAAAGATAACGGATCCCGTATCTTTCATCAAAATCACCTCCGGCAGTAAAACGTAAGACCGAGAGCCCCGAGAAAGATAACGGATCCCGTATCTTTCATCAAAATCCTTCCGAGAAAACGTAAGACCGAGTGCCCCGAGAAAGATAACGAAATCTCGTATCTTTCATCAAAATCATTCCGCAAGCAAACGTAAGACCGAGTGCCCCGAGAAAGATAACGGATCCCGTATCTTTCATCAAAATCACCTCCTGATAGCACAAACGTAAGACCGATCTCTCTCTCGAGAAAGATAACGAGATCCCGTATCTTTCATCAAAATCTTCCCTAGCCAAACGTAAGACCGAGTGCCCCGAGAAAGATAACGAATCTCGTATCTTTCATCAAAATCATTCCCGGCAGTCAAACGTAAGACCGAGTGTCCCGAGAAAGATAACGAATCTCGTATCTTTCATCAAAATCCTTCCCGGCAGTAAAACGTAAGACCGAGTGCCCCGAGAAAGATAACGAAATCTCGTATCTTTCATCAAAATCCTTCCCGGCAGTAAAACGTAAGACCGATTTCCCCGAGAAAGATAACGAAATCTCGTATCTTTCATCAAAATCCTTCCCGGCAGTCAAACGTAAGACCGATCTCCCCGAGAAAGATAACGAGATCCCGTATCTTTCATCAAAATCAACCGACAGTCAAACGTAAGACCGATCTTCCCGAGAAAGATAACGAGATCTCGTATCTTTCATCAAAATCTTCCCCGGCAGTAAAACGTAAGACCGAGTGCCCCGAGAAAGATAACGAAATCTCGTATCTTTCATCAAAATCTTCCCCGGCAGTCAAACGTAAGTCCGATCTCCCCGAGAAAGATAATGGATCCCGTATCTTTCATCAAAATCCTTCCTGGCAGTCAAACGTAAGTCCGATCTCACCGAGAAAGATAACGGATCCCGTATCTTTCATCAAAATCCTTCCCGGCAGTAAAACGTAAGATCGATTTCCCCGAGAAAGATAACGAAATCCCGTATCTTTCATCAAAATCATCAACGGCAGTAAAACGTAAGACCAATCTCCCCGAGAAAGATAACGGATCCCGTATCTTTCATCAAAATCCTTCCCGGCAGTCAAACGTAAGACCGAGTGCCCCGAGAAAGATAACGGATCCCGTATCTTTCATCAAAATCCTTCCCTAAGCCAAACGTAAGACCGAGTGCCCCGAGAAAGATAACGGATCCCGTATCTTTCATCAAAATCCTTCCGGCTAGCCAAACGTAAGACCGAGTGCCCCGAGAAAGATAACGAGATCCCGTATCTTTCATCAAAATCACCCCCGGTAGTCAAACGTAAGACCGATCTCCCCGAGAAAGATAACGGATCCCGTATCTTTCATCGAAATCTTCCCCGGCAGTCAAACGTAAGACCGATTTCCCCGAGAAAGATAACGAGATCCCGTATCTCTCATCAAAATCATCCAACGGCAAGCCAAACGTAAGACCGATTTCCGAGAAAGATAACGAGATCCCGTATCTTTCATCAAAATCTTCCCGGCAGTCAAACGTAAGATCGATTTCCCGAGAAAGATAACGAGATCCCGTATCTTTCATCAAAATCTTCCACAGCAGCCAAACGTAAGACCGATTTCCTGCACAAATACGTCTCGATTTTCCTCAAAGAAAGGCTAACGAAATCCCCAAAGAAAGATAACGGAATCCCAAAAGCCAACGGAATCTCGAGTAGAACTCGAACTACGAAAGGGCTTGATTCCCACTAGGGATACGTAGGTAGCCTATCATTAGGTCCAGCCCCTCGACCAAAACGGTCACCCTCTCCTTCGGCAGCAGACAAAGTCCACCGAAAGGCCATTTCAAATTAAGGTCCGAGGCACCTAAAAAGCCATCATCATCAAGGTTCGAGGCACCTAAAACACCATCATCAAGGTCCGAGGCACCTAAAAAGCCATCTTCAAGGTTCGAGGCACCTAAAACGCCATCTCCAAGGTTCGAGGCACCTAAAACGCCATCTTCAAGGTTCGAGGCACCTAAGACGCTATCACTAGAAAGCGATAAATCGCAATCATCCCCAGCAGAGACCGAAAATGGTCATCCCTATCCCCAGCAGAGCGGATACCCGTCAGACCAAAAATGGTCATTCCTATCCTCAAACAGGAGCGGATAGCCATCGACCGAAAATGGTCATCTCCTATCCTCACAGAGCGGATAGCCATCGACCGAAAATGGTCATCTCTTATCCCAGCAGAAGTTTCTCTCCAAAGAATCGACCGCAGTAACTCGCTCATCAGGTTCGAGGCACCTAAAACGCCATCATCTCCAGGGTCAAAGACCCGAACTACGACTGGCTTGATTCCCATTCGGGATACGTAGGTAGCCTATCGCTAGGTTTAGCCACCCGATCACTCGATCATCCCGCCAAATATGGAGCCTTACTCTTATCGACGACCCCGCTTCCTTCGAAAGCGCCGTCGCCGAGGGGCTACTGTAAGTGCTCCAATTTGAGCTTGTTAGAATTTTCGTTAGAAAATTAACGAAAGTTATAACATTTCTAACAATTCCTAACTATCCTAACTTTTCTAACAAAGTGAGGGTAAAATGGGCATTGTTATTTAAGGTTAAACCTCAAAAAGAATCTCAAAAAGTAAAACAAAAGGAATAAAGCTGGAGCTGCATTTAATGAACAGTGCACGCTGAAGGATCCCATCCGCGCGGATAGGTTTGCATCTTTCAGAGGGCTATAAATTGAGCCCTCCAGTCACAAAAAAAGGAGGAACAACACAATTGCACCGAACCTCTGGCAAAATATAGAGAGAAAACAGTGAGAATTCTTCAAGAATTGTCACCATTTTCTCTCCAATCTTTCCCAACTCACACTCATCCACTCACTCTCATACTTAAGCCTTAAACACTCATACACTCAAGCCAAAAACTCAAGAACACAAGGAAGATTGGTAAAACCTCCTTCTCCTTCCCCTAAACTCCAACCATGCATGCATTTGCAAACTACAAAATGTAGTTCCTTCATCTTCTTACTTTAGATCTAAGAAGATCACCATGGAAGACCATCTCCATGGATGATCTTCTACAAAGATCAAAATTATTTTCAAGTTCTCTTACTTTCTTGCAAAGAAAACTCATTTTCAAAACCCTAAAAACCATTTTCAAGTATAAAATCTCATTTTCAAAGGATAAAAATCCCCTTCCCAAGCAAATGAAATGCTTAGTCCTAATGTACCCCAATGATGGTTTGGTATAGTTGATTCACCACTAAAATGTCAAGTGATCACTAACCAAAACCTATGGAAATGGGGACAAGCATGGATGCAAAACCCCCCCTTAAAATCATATTTTCTTTCTTGAGAAGTTGCTGTCCAGTAGCAATTTTCTCAGACCTCAGTCCATGGTCTAATTTTTTGGACACAGATAAATGTGGAATTTGGTGTTGACTACAAAACACTTTTTGTAGCCAACATCCAGATCTTTCCATACATATTTTTACTTTATTTTTTGGGTGAGTAAAACTCCTCTTTTCAAATTTTCTTTCAGAGGCTAGTTCATCAGCTTCTGGGAATCCAGATCTCATATCTGAGGTTTACAGAAGGTTTTGACCCCTCAAATCTTCTCCAAAATGGAAAATTCTTTCGTACAAATCTTATTTAAGGTGTCTAGAACAACTTTCATTCTCTGAGTTTATCCAGATTATGAAGTTTTAAGACCCTTGAATCCATTTCAAAATCAAAGGTCCACTGCCTTTTTCATTCTGGCAGAAATGGCTCTCAACTTCAAAAGGTCTTTTGAGTACCAAATCTCAATCCAAAAATCTTCCAAAAATTCATGGGATCAGTTTAAAGTCTTAAAAAGATATCCCTATTTTTACTTTTCTGAGTTTCAAAGTATTTTGGCCAAAACACACACACACACACACATACAAATGATTTTCAGCTTGGAAGACTCGTTTTACGAGGCATTCCGGGTGCACACTAACGTCCTTCCCGGCGTGTAACATGACCTCCGAACCTAAATCTCTGATCTCGGGCTTTTTTCAAAGTTTTGGCCCTTAAAACAAAAATGGCGTGGCGACTCCGTTTCGTTGATTTTTTCAAATAAAAATGGGAAAATTTTCGGATACACATCATCACAACCATTAATTCAATGGATAGAAAGTTAGTATAAATAGTTGGAGTATTTCTTATTAAGTAATTCAGACTAAAAATTCATTTCCAATGGCTTTTCGTAATCCTCTTTTCCCTCCAACTGAACACAGCCTTGCCCTTAACCCTCAGATGTATCTTTTAAGGGGTGATTATGTCCTCTTTGACACAGAAGAACTGCATGACAATGTTGCTAGATATGTCTTGCTTGATAGGTGGTGTGATGAGGTGAAGTTTGTCCTACGTCGTGGTGCAACGGACGTGCTGGACAGTCTTTAAATATTTTGTGCTCCACATAGCTTAGGAGATATGGGTTCAGTGCATAACTGGTGGCTGGGGGCTAATGGATGGATAAATGATACATACATTAATAATTTCCCTATGAGTTTTATGTTTGTTGCTGAAGATGACATGGCTGGGGAGGATATGCAAGTGAAGTTTAGTACTTATGTGCAGTTCATGGTCCCGAATGTTACCATTGTGAGTGAAGGTTTTCATAGGTCCAACTTTCACTCATTGCTGATGACTCATTAAAATGATTATAGGATGATGGAGCTAGGGGGTGGCCAGAATATTCTGAGGTTTTATTTCAAGAGGAATAAAATCTTTGTGCAAGTGTCAATGGATTCCAATGTGAGTGTTCTTGATGTGAGGCGTGTTGTTCAAACTCCAGTGGTTAGAAACACGCCATGGGTAAATGGTTTTCTGTAAGGAGTGTTATTTTGCTAAGTTTGGTAGGTTGCTATTTAGGGTCTTTGAATTAGGGCAGAGGTTTTTGGGGCAGTAGTTGTTTTAAGTAGTTTGTTTGGAAAATCAGGCTGGTAGGCAGATGGTTCGCCTGATGGAGGTTTTAAAGGAGTATTTTGTTTAGTTTTATTGTTAAGTTATTTAAACTTTTTATGTGTAAATATGTTTATGGGAATAGCCAGTTTGTTTTGTGCTTGTTAATCAATTGTATTGTTTAAATTTCTATTACATGGGTGAAAGTTACAATGCTTCTGATATATACACAATTGCGCACCTTAAATATGGTACTAATATTTTGTGAAAAGATCTGGATTACATTTGTTGTTGCATATGAATATACTTGAATAACACAATGTGAACTACATAAGAATATTTATTCAGAGAGGAGTAAAGTACAGTAGTCCGATTAAAGAACCTTTAATATAAAATTATTCTAATTTATTAAAGATTTCTCTGTACACAACATTCTTGGTCCACCCCTTATACTCATCGTCACTTTCTATGCATAGTATTTTCAAACCACTTGGTCTTTTAACTCTGGATATTGCAACGTACAACTGCCCATGACTGAAAACAGGGTGGGGTAAATATAATCCAACATTTTCTAATGTCTGCCCTTGGCTTTTGTTAATAGTCATTGCATAGCAGACTCTAATGGGGAATTGTCTTCTTCTCAAAACAAAAGGGACTTTTCCTTCTGATGCTGTTAATGTAATCCTTGGAATCATCACTTTATGCCCAATATGTGATCCTGAAATTATTGTCCCTTCAATCACCCTTTTACCAAGTTGTGCAACGATAAGTCGTGTACCATTACACATACCCTGGATTGGATTTATATTTCGAAGTAGCATAATAGGCACGCCAACCTTAAGCTGTAGACTATGATTAGGTATACTGGGGAATTTTAAGCTATTTAAAAATTCCACAGGATATAGCATATCAGAATTGCAAGTGCTTTCACTTGATTTGTCAATAGTGTCATAGCTTAGGTATTCTCTGACTTCTCCCTCGACTAAATTCATGCAGAAAGAATTTATTTTGTCAACTACTTCGTTCCTTGGAGTCAAAATTGCTCTATTAGTCAAGTATTCCTGCTCAAATTTCTTGGCAATGAAATTTGGGTATGTGGAATTGAACATGCTTTCAATTGGATCGTCTGTAGTAGGCAACAAAAATTCTTCTGGTATCTTGATCCATTCTGCCTCATCAGCATCTGCCCTTGTTCTAGCTGTTTCCTACCCATTTCCAATTTTAAGTGTCCAATGTGAGAACTCTGCCAAGGTCATTCCATTCTCATAAGTTTCTTCAAGATTGCTTTGCAAACGCATATTCTTTGATAAAACACATAGCTCACAATGAATCCACAAATATGAACTATTCAACGACGCCGTAACTACATCACCTCGTGTTCCCCCAGGAATAAAAGGAAGAATTTGGCGGAAACCCCACCCATGAGAACTATTTTCCCCCAAATGGTTTATTAATGTCAAACGTTGAAGAGCCTCGTAGGATATCTTTCATCATTTTATCTACTGCCTCAAAAGCATATTTAGAATCCATAGGAGCTTCGTCCCAAATAATAAGTGAAGTCTTTTGGATGAACTCTGCAAGCTGAGTGTTTTGTTTTATTGTGCATGTGGAGTTCTCATCTAGATTTAGCGGAATCCTAAATCTACTACGCGCAGTTCTTTCGCCTGGAAGTAATAGAGCTGCAATACCTGATTTAGTTTAATAATACCATCAGTAATTGACATATGTAGAAAGTTATGTGAGAGTGAAATGTTAATGAGCCTTAACAAACATTAATAAATAATGATTCACCGAATAAGTTACCTGAGGAAGCAACAGCAAGAACAATCTTAGATTCTAATCGTAACTTATTAATTATTGCCCTGTATAAATAGGTTTTCCTTGTTCCACCATAGCCATTGAGGAAAAATAACTTCGACTCCTGCTGTTCAACAGCAGTTATAACCTTCTGATACACATTGACTGCTCAGTATTGAGGGAACCTTTCAAAGACTGATGTTCTTCCTCAAGTTGCCTAATATCATAATTATGTTCCTCCATAAGAAGCCTATTTTTAAGCTGGGCTAACAAAGTTTTATCTGGCAATGGCATTCCCTCTATATCTTCTAGAGATCGACCTTTTTACCAAAACTTTTTGCAATTCAGCTAAAGTCAAATTTTTTATCTCCTCCTCACTTAATATTAAGGATGGAAGCCTTAATATTCTCCGCCTCATTCGCAAGATGTCATCACTTATTTTTTGCCAGTTGTACTCCCAAAACTTCCTTGCATCTGATACATCACAAAAGAGAAGAATTGTCAGAAATAGGTCCCTTACTTGGTTAGCACTGGCCCAATGATTTGCCTCGTCTATGGTTTCATGCCACTCACCATCGTCTTCTAAAAGGCCACGGGCATAACACGCCATCTTCATAGTAGGGTAGACAATGCCATTGACTTTTTGGATATCTTCATAGTTTTCACATCCTTTGACTATATTCAAAAGAAGCCTCAAATAGTACCTTTCCCCTGAATTTGGATGTTTAAACGACCAATACTTCTCCTAGACTCACGTCGTTTCCATGTCAGCGTCTCTTTTTTCCAAACATATTTTGTGGGGGAATTCAGAGTAGGTTAATGACTTAGCATTTGTATCATCCTTATTAGTCTCCATCCACTCTGTGAACATTGTCTTTCTAGCTTTTTCTGTATTTACAACCCTTGGCAAGGGTTCGTTATCGTTGAAAATCAATGTTTGCTCTCCCTCTAAGTGGTAGCACAATCTCTCGACGGCTGGTTTCCTGTAGTGAATTGGAAACTCAAAAGTTCTCCAAATCACTTCGCAAGCTGAGATGTAACGGCAGTCAAGGAATGTCTTGATTTCATCATTTCCATTCAAATCACTATGGGAAGTTTCACTTGCTTGCTCTCCTGAATTCGCAATAATAATGGTGCTTCTGTCTGGACCTTTTGTAACATATTTAAACAAATACTTAATTGCCTTTGATTTATTGCACGCCTCCACATTTATATGGCTTTAATATTTAACCAATAAATACCTATTGTACGCCACAACATATCTGTTATCAAGTTTGATGCCATTCTTATCAAATGTTAAATTTTTGTCCCTTCTTCTATAGACACAGTAACCATTTTCATCAACAGTTGTCTGGTTCTGGAATGATTTGGGGAATCTCTTTGAACATAGGCCTACGTATAATGTGGAAAAGTAAATTACAATGATATGCAAATTATGTATAAATCATTGAGTTAGATTATTCTAAGTTTTTAAGGAACACTAACCATCGGTCATGCAGGGGGAGTTTGGATTTGCACAGCCACATGGTACATGCATCATGAACTGAGACACAGCCGCATATTCAATTGGATCTAAGGATGGATCAGGTATTTCCGCTAAAATTACGGAGTCTACTTGTTCAGTCGTGTTTAATTTGTCTGCATTGTTCACCCAAAATATGATGTGTGCATGGGGAAATCCTCATTTCTGAAATTCTATTGTGTACAACACTGTAAAAAAGGTAGTTAGATGAATTTTAATATGAAATAATTTAGAAGAGGGCAAAATTATAACTTTCATATTAAATTGTACCTGACTCCACTTTTCCAAAATTCCATTATCCACAATATCATGTATCATCTCATCTAGCTTAAGCTTGAAAACTCGAGATTCAATGTCAGGTCTATTTTCGGGTTTTGCCCACCCAACGTCTCCAATAGTTCACTTATTTCTTTCCAATTAGGATTTTCTGTGAACGTGATAAAGAAATCAGGATTACCAAAAACACGACATATCGCCATTGAATCTTGGTAATTCTGAACCATATATCTAGGGTTGCCTGTAAATGACGAAGGTAGTATAGTTCTCATTCCAACATTTGTAGAGTCTGAATTACCCCTCTGAATTGCATCGTACACATTTCTGTATAGATCTGTGCGTAACGTTGCCTGATTCTTTCTAAGCCAACGAAGCCTTTGTTGTTCAATCTGGGTATAAATATCAGCAATAAATTGCTGGTATAACCGGCCAGACTCTTGTAATGTTTGCCCTTGATTATTTCGTTGTTGTAACACATATGCATAATACTCTCTAGTTGTAACATTTTTCCTCTTTGTTTTCCTTGAGCCTGTGTTACGTACATAAGGAATGTCCAAATGGAATCAATCTTCACCATACGGAAAAAGAAGTGGATATTGGAGAGCCATAAATAACGGATGGAGGTCGTTAATTCTTTTCAACACTCCATCTGTACCTTGGATAATTAAGTCCTGCTCCCCATTTGTACTGGCCATATCTCCAACAATTAACATGGCTATTTCCGATGTAGTAGGCGCTGAATATTGACGTGATCTATTTGCCCTTTTCTTAACCAACTTAATACTTAAGTTACCAACTGAAGGGTCTTTATACCAATCCCTCGCCGTCCTAAACACTTTGACCAATTCATTATGAGAGTTGAACATCTCAATTAATTGTTCTATAATTTCTGGAGACAAATCTTCATTGACTTCCTTGCGATTAAGTGCATTTAATTGATTTTGGATTTCATTCTCGGTATCATAGACGTAGAGCTGTAAGAAACTTGCTGAATATCCTTCGTTTGGTAATAAAGAACCTATTCTATGATAGTTTTCCCCTCCTATCTTGTAAATATAAACTGCACCATTCTTGTTTATGGATGTATCAACTTTTGTGCCCATTGAAGTCATAGAAAACATAGAGTTATAAGCTCGTATATTCTCTTGAAATTTAGTAGATACTACTCCTTTATCTCCATTTAGCAACGATTTTAATGGTTCGGGTGGTTGTCGTATTGGGGTCAACTCCACATTTCCATTCAGACTACATAAGGAGTATATTGGGTAGGTTTTAGAGGAATTCTTTTGCACCCGCTCCTGCTCCCAAAAAATAGCACTACAGTACTTGCAAGTGAATGCTGGTAGTCCATAATATGATACTTCATTTGAGAATTTATCTGTATTGAAATGAATTTGAATATAATTAATTAACCACCTAAAATGTCAACAATTATGGTATAGTAAAAAACAGTACCTTTTCCACACACTTTCCTTCTCTTGTTAGGAGTACTATCATTATCCATTCCATGGGATCTATTAGATAGCTGAGATCTCTTTAGTGCTTGCTCTTTTATTCTCTCATGTCTTCTTTGTTTTGCATATAACCGGCTCATCTCATCTGAAATAAGGGGGTAATTGTAATTCCCACCTTCAGCAGAAGTTAATATTCCGAAATGCGTTTGAAAATACTTTGGATATAAAATACCTGATACATTGATGGTGCAAGTAGTGCCTGCTTCTTTTGATAAGTTTCTTTGAAATTGGAATGATACACCTGGAGTCTTCGATGTCTTATGCCGTACATCCAAATGACTTCCTGTAAAATGTAGAGTGTAAATAAAAATATTTTCTAAGCAATTCACAGTAATTGATTTATTGTAGGAGCATCCAGCAGGAAATGATAAGTCGGGTGTACTATATAAACAGAAGTTATCAACTCAGCAACCTTTATGTCTTGGTAAGTATATGATATAAAATTCTAACTCACCTTCCATTTGCAGGTGAACTGTATTTTTTTCTAGAGTTATTATGTTTACTCTGTATTATGTCTTGTCCTTTTGCTTTCCCTTTATTTCCCCTTCTTTTGGCTTTTGATGAGGATGCTACGATAGATCAGCTTTTTGTTTAGATTGGAAACTATTCATTGTTCTATATTAGTAAATACACGTATTCAGTTATGAACTTACCTGTTGTACAACTGTTGGATGCAGTAGTTGTTCCTCTGTTCATTTTCCTTTTTTCCAGCAATATCATCTTCCTCTCTGTCCGATTTTCCTTGGCTCTTTCTTTTGGCACATATCCTATGTTAGAGGACAGTAGGTTTGAGAAAGTAATAAGAGCAATATTATTCTAAGATTAGTAGTAGGGTATGTATTTCTTATGCATAAAACAGAACCTGGAAAAGCAACAGGAAAGTCAATATGCTCGATTCTTCTCTTCCTTGTCATCTTAGTAATGGGATAGATTGATATAATCAAGACTATGGTCAGACTCCCTTACATGAACGGGTAAACAACATAAACTGGAAAGGTCTTTTTTAAAATGAATATAGATTGAATATATAAAGACTAAAGATATACTACCCTAGTGTACATAATTAATGACAACTTATTAATTATTTGCATGAATAGAACAAATACCTATCAGATGGAACATGAATCAATTTATAATCTAAACCATTCACACTTCATATTCTAAAACTTCTACATTTGTTCTTTGAACACCGGAATAGACTAAAGATAATGCTTAGGTATTGTTTCAAAATTAATGTTTTTTAAAAACCCTTTTCATTTATCAAGAATATGCAGACAATAGGTTCCTAAAATATGTAAATATTTAGCAACCATAAGCAGCCAATAGGTTACTTACTCTCACATTAATCCATCTTCTATTTATGTAATAATATATACTCCCTCTTTATCTCATAAGTTTACACATTATGCATTGTCTTTATCATAATCAGTAGAAACTGTAAAAATAAAATTTGACACTTACATAATGTATCAAAACATTTAGCAAATATTTTGAATATTTTTTTTAAACCCCATCAATTTTAACACATGAGTAGAGTAATTACCATAAGATTAATGTTTAGTGTCAGGTAGTTTCTGCCCATCAACTACAACTAAATATGTAAAGTGTTATAGGACAATTGGTACCTTTTATATTAGGTATTGTTCTTACTAAGGGAGAAATGGTAGTATGAGTATATCTTAACAATTTACATAGTCTTAGAGCTTCAACTCTAATATCTTTTTTTTTTATTTGGTACCAATTATGTCACATGATCAATCAACGTGTGAACGAATCATCAATAAGGATACACTGAAGTTTAAAGTGTAACCACAACAACAAATAATTTAATATTCTAAATTTTAGGCATAATTTAGCCAACAAACAATCGATAACAAACATATGGTCAGTAACATGTACTTTATTGCCTAACACTCATGGAAAACAATATGTTCAAATATACAAAACGATACTGACATAACAAATGTATAGCATAATATCCATTCAAAAACCCTATATAAAAACATGTATCTGTTCCAAAATACCAACAAAAAACTTTGAGTTTAAATAATCAATATTTGAGTGATTTCCTAGACTTCTTATTCTTCTGCATGTCATTCTTGACAGTGTTTTGAGAACCTCCTTCAAATCCATCCTCCCCAAGCCTATCATCTTCACATCTGCCATTGTAATTTATCTAGAAATTAATATGGGTAGGAATGAAAGATGTTATCAAGTGTAATATACTAACCCTATCTTAAGAGCATTCCTTTTTTCAGAGAGAAAAGGGGTCTTCACACCCAACGATGAGTCACCTTTCTCAGCACTATCCATAGTGGCCTACATTGTTCAATGGTTAAAAAAACATTAATAATATTGAGAGATAGTAAAACACGAATTGATTATTTATTTTAAGGAAAAAGAATGTGCTTATAATCTTGTCAGATAATTGGTCACGAATGTCACAATCAAAGAGAATCCGCTTAACTATAAAACTCTCGACTGTTGAGCCTAGCCGGTTTTCAATGAGTTGTAGTTGGTAATAATGACATTTTTCTATCATCGAACGTATCTGTTTAGGGAGTAGTTTTGCATAGCCCTCCTACACACACACACACACACACACACACACACACACACACACACACACACACACACATACACACACACACACACACACACACACACACATATATATATATATATATATATGGGTTTTGTTAGGATACCCACCATAGGAGTATCCTAACAAGTGACCCATTATTTTTGGACAAAAATGTCCCTTATTCCTCAAAGCAAGCATATATATGATGGGGGCAAAATTGTAATCTTCAAAGAGAGAGATACTAACTCTCTCTCTCTCTCTCTCTCTCTTATTTAATAATACCTCCCTCTCTTTCTCTCTCTTTGATGATTACAATTTTGCCCCCATCATACATATGATTGCTTTGAGAAATGAGGGACATTTTTGTCTCAAAAATAATGGGTCACTTGTTAGGATACTCCTATGGTGGGTATCCTAACAAAACCCTATATATATATATATATATATATATATATATATATATATATATATATATATATATATATATATATATATATATACACATATAGTCAGAAGAATATAATACGAACTAAAAGCAACAACCTAATGATATATGTCAAAGTGAATTTTAAAACTTATGTCAATTATCTCCTCAACCAACTGAACCAAATCAGCTGCCTTAATATTTATAAGCTTCTCGACCTACCGTTCAAATAGGACGCACTTTAAAGAACCACTACCATCTTGAAGTTCAGCTTCGATACGGTATCTAATATTATTAAATGAAAAAAAGGATACATTATAGTGGCCAACAACAAATGACTTTATTAATCAGGTGGGCAAATAATACCTTATCTGCGGAAACATTACATCCTTTTTACACTCTTCGCAATGTAATTTCTCATCTTTAAGATAGACCTTTCTCGCACAACTATTGCAGGAATTATATTTCCACCCATTAATCTCTTGAATTCTAGCTATACTGCCATACACATACAGTGGGTATGTCTACGAAAGAAACATAAACAATATTTAGCTGAAAACAAATCCATGTAATAAGAAGGGATGAAGTACTGTGCATTCGTTATAGGAAGGGAAAACTTACAAATTTCTCACACCGAATAACCATTTCTAAAATTTCACTTATTAATTTTTTGTTTTCGTTGTACTCTTCTCTGGAAATGAAAGTACTTTGTATGGGAATTTTACCCATCATAGTGTCAGATCCCTTTGATCCTAGCCTGTTGAGAGTTAAAGCATTTTATCACCTAAATGTCGATAACATTCATAAAAAAAATGAACACATAAAGATAGAATACTTACAATCCAATAAAGTCCTCTATTTCCTTAATGGAATCATCATTGTAAAACTGAGTCGCACTGCTGCTTGATATTGCAAGATTACCTGCATAGAATGGGTCATACTAAGCAAAAGAAAACATAAAACCGAAATTTTAGATGAGAATATAAGAAGTTTGAAGGAATGATATGCACAAACCATTGCCATCAAACTTCACCATAGTAGAACTGATAATCCAAACACGCTGATTGTTCTTTCCAACTGAACTTGCCTTCTCAATAATCTCTTTTCCCCATAAAGTAACCCTAATTTTATTTCCACTGAAAATGTATGGTATATTTAGTAAATCAATTATGCAATAATGAAGCATGATAAACTTATAAAGCAAAGCACATATACCTACTGTCTTCAAGGTCAATATACTGCATCAAAACTGTTTTGAAATTGCTTACTCTTTCACCAATGTCAGATGTACCCATGACATAACCAATAACATCTGTTTGAATCAAATATTAATATAACTGAATCGATATTAAACGACAAACAAAGTATATTTGATAAAAAAAATTACTTACCACAAAGATTTCTCTTATTATCGCTGATTGTCGGGTAACAGGTGATAGGGTACAGGGGCAAAGACATGTCTAGGAATTTGAGGTATATCCTTTACTATCTCTTCAACATAGGTAGAAGCATCTAGGAGAATATATTCATCCCTATGAACCACATGGTACTCTGCCTTGTCACCTCAACAGTGAAGTTTTTTAGGGTATAAAAGCATCCCTCTTCAAATAAACCACGAAAATCAGATATAAATATACTAATGATGCTACAATGTATTGAATCAGCCTACGATAGTCACAAAGAAGAAAAGAACAATTTAGCTCTGACATATTTAACTGAAGCTTTTTAGAAATAAATGATTGCATGACATAATGTTAAAATATATGTGTCACATCACCTTCTCATCTACAGCCAAAAAGTCCATACTCATTATCTCACGATCTTTTTTTGTGTTGTATGAATTCCAAATACGCGAGACCCGACAAATAACCCTTTTCTCGCATATTCCTCGTTGCAACTGGCTGAGAAGGATTGTTTGTGGAGCCATATGTAAATGACGAAGGAAAATGCAGAAGATCAAATTGTGAGTTCACAGTTTGAGTGATTTTTTTTTTTTATAAAATATATGGAGATTATTGATGATAATAATATAGGGAGATCAATGATGATAATACTGAAGTTACATATGATTACAGTTAGAAGAAGAGGAAAAGCAACGGAGGGGATATGATGACACTGGAAACTGAGGAGTTTGGGCTGGCTGATCTTCCAAAACTGCCTGCTACCTGGTATTACACAAATATTATGAATGAGGAGTTTTATACATGTACATTTGAAACACCTAGTTTATTTGGTGATATATTAAGTACTCATACAAATAGCAATTGATTAGATGTCAGTTTTAGAACCATTCTTATTCCAATTGTATTTGGTGACTTGAAACACACCATGTATTTGGACATTTATATGGCTCCTAATGTATAGGTAAATATTATTCATACATCATATTTAGACTTTCATTACCATGACTAAGTACATCACCATGTATATTCAGTGTGTAAGCCGAAATGAAAAGCCATTAGCTTTTTTCTATCATCCGATGTAGCCTTTTCACAGTCAAGATACACTCGAAATTTGATGAGGTGTCAATTTTATAATTCATTTCGCCAACTTTAATATACTAAATATACTATAAGTATAGATTTTCAGGTAATCATTAATTTACTCAAATGAAAGGGGGACTAAATTCCATAATTGTAAACAAAATGAGATGCAAAGGAGAATAATATATACATTTAATAGTGCCAAAAACATTAACATCGCATGGGATTCTCTGACTTGCTAGTATTCAAAAGTCAATCCAATCTTTTTTTTTTTTTCTTCTACACTACTCACACACATGCACACGCACAGAAGCGCCTAGGAGATAAATCCTTGGGAGAGAAAGCCTTCCCTCTAACTTCTGGGGAGATCGAACCCATGACCTCCAGATTGAAAGTCATGAGCTCAAGCCAGCAGGCCAAATCCTCATGTGCAAAGTCAATCCAATCCGAATACATACACTTGTGACCCATGCAGGGCGGATTTAGTATGGCGCCAGGAAGTACAAATGACGAATCTGGCATTTTGAAAAAAAATTACTGAGTATTTATAAAAATATATATATGTAGGGTGCAAATTGTAATTTTTGAAAGAAGAGGGAGGCAAAATGTAAATATGTGAAAGTTAGATAAAGTTTTATCTAACTTTCACATATTTACACTTTGCATCCCTTTTTTTTCGAAAATTACAGTTTGCACCCTATTTTTTATTTTTTTTTGCAAACCCTCACTCAAAATCCTAGATACGCCGTTGGACCCATGTGTGTTAATGAAAGTGTGACTAACAAGCAAATTCAGAATGAAAAAAATTGAGCAAAAGAATAAGCAAATTCATAACCTGTAATTACACAGCCATTACCATAGAAGCAAAGAAGTATCACTGAGATCCTTTTTTTCCTACTACATTTGATGAAAAACTACTAAGAAAATTGAGTAAAATCCTGCTATTTAGGAAAATATAAAATCAGAAAAAAAAAAAAAACAAACTCAATATGCCACATGTCTAATGAAAGAAGAGCCCCAAAGAATCAATCAACAATCAATATGGTAAATTAAAATTCTCCAAAAATGGAGGTAAATTCAAGAAAAATGTCGTTTCCCTTTACTCCGTCCCACCAGGTTGCTCATCTGCAGAATTCACAATATCATTGTGGGGCGATTGATAAGAGGCCGAAGTTGTCGACGAAGTAGAACGACAAAGTTCCTCAATATGTCTAGTTACATCCACCATAGAAGGCCTCTTATCTGGATACTGCTGTGTACAATCAATAGCAAGTTGCAAAAGCTGAACCATGTCCTCTTCAACATTTTGATACCTAAGAAGCTCGGGATCGAAAACCTCCGCGGTCCACTCTTCTCGGACCACAGATTGGACCCACCTTGGGAGGTCAACACCCTCTTCATTGAGGAGGGCATGAGTTGGAGGCTTACCTGCAGCGGCGAAGCCAAAAATATTTGGAAAGGAGGTCAAATTTTATTTTGGGTAAATATTATAATTAGGTATCCATATTTAGCATGAAAGGGGGTCAAAATCATAATTTAGTGCAATTTGTTTCTCAAAATTAAGGGGATCAAAATATATAAAGGTTGGGATATTGCCACTACAATAAATACTAATTCACTACATCGTAATTATTTTTGGTAAATATATTTTCTTGACACAGTTACTCTTACCCTTAAAAGAGACTACTTAAATATACTACAAAATTTGTTTATACACTACATCCATTATCATTTATTAAAGTTAAATATTCACTTATTATTTTTCTCAATTCACAAATTAAATTATTTTAATCATTTTTAATTATTAAAAGATTTAAATGCAAGACCTTAAAATTATAATACATCAATGTAAGAGTTAATAGAAAATACATTTAGTTATTTTTATCTTGTTTTTTTACATGTTAGAAGCTAGATATCTTTATTCACATAGATTAATATTCCCTCCGTCCCAGACCAAGGGTTCATGAGAGATATTTCACGATTTTTAAGAAAAATGAATAAAGTGGATAGAAATTAGAGGAGATAGAATGTAAAAGTTAAATGTGTGGTAGGAAATAGGAGAGAGAATGTAAAAGTTAAAAATATTTAATATGAGAGAGAATGAGTGGGAGGAAAAGTAGTTAAATGTGTGGTAGGGAATAGGAGAGAGAATGTATAAGGGTATAATGAATGGTTTTTTTGTAAATATATGGAGATGATAAGGGTATAAATATATTCAAAAACTTGCTATTTATGGAAATGAACTCTTGGTCTGGGACGGACCAAAAGAGAAAGATGAACCCTTGGTCTGGGACGGAGGGAGTATCTTTTTTTACGTACTAATTTTTTATTCCATTTTTTTTTTATCTCAATTAGTTAGAAAAAAAATATTAGACAAAGTGGTAAAAAAGTATAAAAATTTTATGAATGGGTTTTGCAAATATTGAATTATAAAATTTGAGATGTGAATCTAGTAATAAATATTTTTTGTTGTAAATTCAAAAATGGTACTATGTTTGAAATTTATATTAATATTAAAATTTATTAATTTAAGTACTAAACTAAGTGGTGAATTTACTAATAAATATTTTTATCAATGTCATTAAAAATGAATATAATAATGAATCACATGTAGTTTGATTATTTTTCTATGGACAATAATAAAATTTAAAATAATAAATTTAAAATAATCAAACTACATGAGAAAATTGACATCAAATATGATATACTCCCTCCGTCCGCTTAGAAGATTCACACTTACTGTTTACACGTTAATTAAGGAGAGAGTATTATATTGAAAGTGTTGTGAGTGTGAAATAAAATAGGAGAGAGAATGAGTGGAGGGAATAGTAAATTATAATGGTGTTGTGAGTATTAAAATAATGTAGGAGAGAGAATGAGTGGAGAGAATAGTGATTTAAGGTTTCCTTTTTAAGAAAGAAACAAAGTGTGAACCATGTAAGCGGACGCCCAAAATAGAAAGTGTGAACCATGTAAGCGGACGGAGGGAGTATTTTCAATGTGGGTTTAACTGGTACAATACTCATTTCGCTTTCCTAGAAAAATAGTCCACCTAATCAATATTTATCTTTGAGTACTTTTGATATTATATAAAATATTTTAATTTTTTGTTGTTGTAAGAAAGAATGGAAGTTAACGAATCACAAGTGATTTAGTTATTTTACAAGAAAATGGACAGATAAAAATATTAATATTAATTAAATTAAAAAATATGTTAAAATTTATTAAAAATATTATTTTTTTACTCCAGAAAATTTATGCATTATTAAATAAGTGAAATATTTAAATGTAATTTTTGCCATTATCATAATTAATTTAATTTTTATTTAAAAATGTAGTGGATAAACAAAACTTGTAGTGAATATAATTAAACTCTAATGTACTTCATTATAACTCCATAAATTATGGGAGGATAATTATGTCTATTTACAAAAATTGTAGTGGATAAGTAACTATTGTAGTGGCAATAGCCCCTCTCATATATAAATCCATCATTTTTAGTAGTAATAAGTTATTTTCAAAAAATTGAAGGTGCATTTCAAAATAAAATAAAAAATAAAAAATTGAAGGTGCTTGAATTGAAACATTTTGAAATTGAAGGGGGTCGAATGACCCCCATGTCATGTATGTGGCTTCGCCACTGCTTACCTGTTAGAAGTTCCAATAGTAATACGCCGAAACTGTAGACATCTGCTTTTTGGGATATTTTACGGGCGTCTGTTACCTCCGGTGCACGGTAGCCGTCGATACGGTTTGGGGTGGAGGTGGGGCCTACGAGCTGAGCTAGGCCGAAGTCGGAGACACGGGAGTCGTAAGATGTGGTTAGGAGGATGTTTGATGATTTGATGTTGCCATGGGATACAGTTGAGCCTTGGGAGTGTAGGTATGTGATTCCACGGGCAGCTCCAAGAGCAATGGCGGATCTTGTTTCCCAGTTCAATGGAGTTCTACCTGCTCCTCTGTTTCCTGAAAGATAGAAAAAGTAAACATGTATAAGCTCTCGTAGAAGGTGGCTTTGTATGGATTTTCTCTTGTTTTTTCCCTTTTTTCACATTGGTAAAATGGAAATACCCCCCACCCCCTACTACAAGGATACTCCCTCCGTCCTGAAATGATCTTCCCCCTATTTTATGTCGTTAACGCGAAGCCACTTTTAGCAATAACTTTAGGTTGATTTAATTATCCTAATGAAAATTTAAAACTTGTTATCGATACAACATTATAAATGCTATCAATAACAATTTTTAGATGTTCTTGGATAATTATATCAACCTAAAATTATTACTCAAAGTACCTTCGTATTAACGACAAAAAAGTAGGAAGATCAGTTCGGGACATAGGTAGTATTATTTTCGTCCAAAATGAAATGAGGCATTGTAACATGTTGACAACACAGGGCACTGTCCACATTAATAAGGAAAATCAAATTTAAGGATGATTGAGATTTAATTGCTTAAAAAATCTGCAGTATGAAGGTTTCCTGGTTGTCTTTGAATTACACTACATGAAAATTTGCAAAATGTAATCAGATTTTCCCTTTAGACAACAGAGATTATCGAATGTCGAGAAAACGAGAAATGCTTAACTAAAAGAATGCTAATCTAAAGACAAATGTCAAAAATCCCTCAATCTGTAACTCCAATGTCTAAGGACAAAAGAACAAACAACCACCTCCAAAATCCATTTTTTTAAGATTATCGCCTGACCCATTCCCAAATGAGTTATAGAAACAAAAATGCATACAAAAAATATCCATTTTTTTTGTACACAAAAAGAGTTGGGAGTTGACAATTGTCGCAACCAATCATAGTAATTCCATAATCAACACTGTATACACAAAACAATAGGTATCAACAGCGGCATCAATCCATCATAGCAAGTCCATAATCAACAAGAAGAGATCACATCTCCAACTTCGACTGCCAATCTGATTTACACTTAACCAATTACAAGTTAATGAAGTATAAATCCTCGAGTTGAGCAAATAAAATCCAACTCGGATCTCAAAAGGCAAGAAAACAAGTTCTACAATATCATCTTTGAATGAACTAAATAGTAGACGGATACCAAAGATCTTCCACAACAGAACCGCAACAAATGAAAGAACATTGTTGATACTATTTATTAAGATTAATGAAAGATTTTCACAATTCAAAAACACTAATCTAACTAAAAGAACATCAAATATAATGCTAAAACCAAATCACGATCATTGAACCAACACAAAACGAGACTTTTCTAAGCAATGCCACAAATTTAACCAATCTAGTGATAAAAAATAATGCTAAACGCTAAGATCATCGAATCAAACAATAACCAAATCCAATCCGAAGATGGGAAAACAAAAACAAACAGAAAGCATTATCACACTTGAAAACACACACGAAAACTGCAATCACAAAACCAACTTATTGAAAGTAAGATGTCATAGAACAGCTAAGTAAATAGAAATGCTCACCATGCAACAAAGCAGACAGGCTCCCCATTGGCATGTAATCATATACAAGTAGCTTCTCATCTCCATTGCAATAATAAGCTCTAAGTCTCACTAAGTTCTCATGATCCATTTTTCCCACCGCCTCGATCTTTGACCGGAACTCCTTCTCCGGCATTACCACATCCTTCAACCTCTTCACCGCCACCGTTACTCCGACTTCCAACACCGCCTTATAAGCTGTCCCGAATGTTCCTTTACCCAATACCTCAGCAGATGCCCTCAACAAATCTTCCAAATCAAAACCCCCTGATTCCCCAAAGAATATCAGTTTCTTGATTTCCCCTTTTCCCTTCCCTCCGCTGCCAGTTCCGGCGGGTGCCGCCAATGAGGGATAAGCACCACTGCTTAAGTCGGAGTCATCCGCCGTTTTTTCTTTTTCCCGCTGATTTTCAACTTCCACCGACTTCAATTCAGCAGCCTCTCTCGATTTTGAACTTCCCTTTTTGCCCCTTCTCCGGTATAGGAGGAACAAAATTAGGCAAAGGAGTAAGAACCCAATTACTGACCCTATTATAATTCCGCCGATTGCCCCGCTGGAGAGTTTTTTATGGCCGCCTCCGCCGCCACCAGTTGGAGATCCGTCACAAGACAAAAGTGGGCCGCCGCAAAGAGAGTTCCCGGAGAAAGCACTTGCAGGCATACCGGAGAGTTTGGCCGGGATTTGACCGGTCAATTGATTGTTCGAGACGTTGAACTGGGCCAACCCCGGTTGGTTCAGGTCCGGGATTGATCCGGTGAGCCCATTGTTCTCCAAATAGAGCGTAGCTAAACGGCTCAAATTGTTGAAATTAGGCGAAATGGGTCCAGAAAAATTGTTAGAGGCGAGATTAAACCGAACAAGATTACTCAGAGAGGAAACTTCATCGGGGATAGGACCCGAAAACGAATTGTCTTGCAAGTAGAGATTCCGGAGATTGCGGAGGGAGAGAATGTCGGCCGGAAACGGACCGGAAAGGGAATTGAAACGGAGACTAAGGGTGTTGAGTTCCGTCAAGTTGGTTATGGTGTTGGGTGGAATTTGACCGGCGAGACCCATACCCGGAAGATGGAGTTCGGTGACCCGATTCGAAGTACAAAAGACACCGGGCCATGTACATGGAGTGGAGGGTTGTGTGATGTTCCATAGAAGGGATCTTCCTCCGACTGCTCGACGAAGGGCGAGAATGGCTAACCTGTCGGCGGCGATGTCTGAATTGCCGGCGGGAAGAGAGATTAAAGAGAATAAAGCTAAGATTGTTAGAAAGAGAGAGGAATTCGTCATTTTGAAGACAAAATGTGAGAGACCCACAATCAATTTTGATGGGCTACGAAGTGGATTTCATGTAGTTTTTCATCTTCTTCTCTTCGTTTGATTTCTCAAATTTCTTTTCTTGCGAGAAGACAAAGAGAAAGAGAGAGAGAAAGAAGTCGGGAGAGAGAGAGAGAGAGAGATTGGGTGTCTACTTTAAAAAACCATGGAAACCCTCAATTATTCACAGTGGATTGTAAAGTTAAAAGAAGTTCAAAAAGAAGGCTAACTTCGCAATATAACAAAATGAAAGGGTTAATTTGATTGCCCCACCTTGAGGCATGACAAGTTTCATTGTCCCCCTTCAAATTTGAATTCGTCTCACTAACAACCTTTTTAACAATAAATTGACTATTTTACCCTCACTTTAATAAAAAAAATTGTTTTCATCCCTCATTAATTTAATCAGATCACGTAAATCTTATAGTACATAACTTTGACTTTTTTTTTTCAAATTAATAATTAATAATTATTTACATTTATAGTTTATTGTATACTCCCTCCGTCCCACTCCACTGTGAACCATTTTTTTTTGCACGGGAATTAAGGAAAAGTAGAAGAGAGAAATAGGTGGAGGAGGTGTTTGTGAGTATGAAAAATTAAATAGGAAAGAGAATGCGTGGAAGGAATAGTTAGGAGAGAGAATGTTGTGAGTGTAAAAGTAAAATAGGAAAGAGAATGACTGAGTGGGTGGAATAGTAAAGATTTTTTGTCATTTTGAACAGTTCACACTAATCTGGGATGAACCAAAAAAAAAATAAGTTCACACTGGAGTAAGACGGAGGGAGTATGGATGATTTTTTTGTTTATCGTAATTTCAAAATAGAAATTGAGAAGCCTGCTGTGCTGATATGAATAATTGTTTATAATAGGTAATTAATTTAAGACTTATAATAAATAAAAGGATAAATTAATAAAATATATTAAAATGTAAAATTATATACTTCCTTCGTCCCGATTCAAGCTTCACCATTTTGGGAGTGGCACAATATTTAAGAAAAGTGTTGAGTGAAAAATGGTTGTGAGAGAGAATAAGTGAGTGAGTATGACAAGTGGGACTCACAATTTAAATATATGAGGGGAAAAAGTTAGTGGATATGACAAGTGGGCCTCACAATTTATGAATGTGAGTATGAGAAGTGGGGTATGTATAATAGAATATTAATAAACATTTTCCATTTTAAGAATGGTGAAGCTTCTACCGAGACACTCATTTGAGTAAAAGGTGAAGCTTCGAGCGGGACGGAGGGAGTATATTTTAAAAAATCTAGTTTTATAAAATAACACTGATTTTTGAATTAAAGATAAATTTTTCCTTCAAAATACATTATGGAGCATTGTCTAAGTGGAAAATCCAGAAATTGAGAAAAAGGATTCCAATTTCTTCTTTCAAAAAGAATACTAATTACAAAGTAAGATTACATTATTAACTTCATTCCTTATTTTGTTAAAAAAATACTCCCTCCGTTCCAGAACAATGTTCACATATACACTGTTTGCACATGTTTTAAGGAGGGAGTATTATATTGAAAGTGTTGTGAGTGTGAAAATAAAATAGGAAAGAGAATGAGTGGAGAGAATAGTAAATTATAATGGTGTTGTGAGTATTAAAATAATGTAGGAGAGAGAATGAGTGGAGGGAATAGTAAAGATTCCTTTCCATTTTAGGTAAGTTTTAAATGTGTGAAGTAAGTTTTGAAACGCCCAAAAGGGAAAGTGTGAAGATTGTTCTGGGACGGAGGGAGTATAGCACTAGATTTGGACCTCATAATTAATGCTTAGAATAAAGAAAATTATAATGACAAAATTTAAATGAAAAGGAAGGCAAGAATAAATAAATTTGCAATGATAAAAACTAGTATCCTTTAATGTGGTTATATACTCCCTCCGTCCCAATAAAAGCTTCACTAATTACCCAAAAGGGCGTCCCGTTAGAAGCTTCATCTTTCCTTTTTTGGTAAAGAATCTTTACTATTTCCTCCACTCATTCTCTCTCCTACATTATTTTAATACTCACAACACCATTATAATTTACTATTCCCTCCACTAATTCTCTCTCTTATTTTCAAATTACACTCACAACATTTTTTTTTCCCTCTCATTTCCATAATTTGCGTGCCCATCCAAAAGGGTGAAGCACTTATTGAGACGGAGGGAGTATAGATTATCTCTATTTCAAAATAAATATTTTTTCTATCAAAATAAATCGTTTTAGACATGCATGATATTAATTTTGAAACTATAATTTAATTTTAATCTTATAATTTAATTATTGATGTAAAAATATTCATATATGAGCATGATCCCTTAGTACTTGTTTTTAATAATAAATAAAATTATTATCTATATAATACTCCCTCCGTCTCAATCTAAATGTCTCAATTTTTTATTTTGGACGTCTCATTTAAAATGTCTCATTTCCAAAAAAGGAAAGTTTTTTTCACTATTCCACCCACTCATTCTATCTCCTACTTTACTTTTACACTAACAACATTCTCTCTCGTAACTATTCCTCCCACTCATTCTCTCTCCTATTTTATTTTTCATACTCACAACATTTAAACTTTTTCTCTTTCCTACCTCACTTTTTCTCTTTCCTACCTCACTTTTCTTAATTCCCGCGTCGGATCCGTTTTTGGACATTTAGATTGGGACGGAGGGAGTATAAAATATAAATGAAATTAATTAAATTGCCATTAATTTGGAAATAAAGTGGTATTATATGAGATTTTCAATGATTTATTTTTTAATGAATGAGAGATAAAAGTAATCTTTACTAAAGTAAGGGTAAAATAGCCAAATCATTGCTAAAAGGTTGGTTAGTGGGAGGAATTCAAACCGAAAGGGGACAGTGAGACATGTTCGTACCTCAGGGGTGGACTTTGTATTAACCCCAAAACATAAAAAATTATACCTCTCCGTTCCACTTTTGTCAAAAAATTTATCATTTTAAATGTTTCATAAGAAATTACAAAGTATTTATCTCCAATTAATTAAAGCACATATATCCCTCCAAATAATTCAAGTATGGTTCGAATACGGTTTCGACCATTTAAACATCGAAAATTGACGATTTTGAAATCGGAAATCGAAATCGAAACCGTTTAGACATGTATAGAGTTAAAGGTGTCTGGGTTACTTTAATGGGCATTATTATTAGTAGAATGGTTTAAACTGTTTAAAATAAATAAAAGTGATTAAAAGCAAAATTTTATTGAAATATAATAATTAAAATAATAATTGACCTTTTTCTCTACAATTACAAAGTAGGGTGGTGAATAGAAAAAATGAAGAAATGATTTGTTGGTATGATACAGCAACGCACGAGATAATGCTTACCTAATAACAGCTGTTGGAATTAATAAATAGCACGAGGAAAACTTTAACTGCTCCTTTGGTTGCTCGAGAATCGATTATTAGCTCATATTAATATTGAGTAGATTATTAGTTTAGTGATTAAATATATCATTCTTTTATTCTTTTTTTAAATAAATATAAAGGGATAAGAGGCATTGTTCGGATTGTTGGAGTTATTGCTATGTGTTGTGCAATGCAACGAAAGCAATTGACAAAAACAATAAAAGAAATTTGGAAATCGAAAGAGAAAGAGATCGAATTAGGGTTATGAATTTCGGTCACTTTTATATTACTCTGTACAATAATCTGTATTGTTTACATAGGGTTACAATCCTTATATACTAAGGAAACAAACCCTAGCCCAACAACTAAGATAAACGAAAATAGAAAAGCCCGAAAAATGTCTTCAGCCCATCAGCCCGCGCCTGGCCTCTTTCCAGGTGCCAGCCTCGCTGCGTTGCAGCAACTGAAACAGCCTCTGGAGCCCAGGCGCCCGCCTCGCCTCCTTCCAGGCGCCCGCCTGGGTCTTGATCAAACACAAGCCAAGCTACTGCCTTCCAGGCTCACGCCTCGTGCCTTGCCAGGCGGCCGCCTCGCCTGCTGCTGAAGCTTCCACGTTTTTTTTTGCTGATGTTCCGTAATCCATACCGCGCCCTCGGAGGGCGCCGGGCCTTTTACCAGGACATCGAGTCATCACATCCAACACTACGATTACATTTAATTTACCTGATAACGCCAAGACTTTTGGCGTTTCAGTTGATAATAACTGAGTTTTATATGATCCAAACCTATAACACAACACAAACAAATAGTACCTTTAGACACCAAGTCGGCTTTGATTTTGGCTCATGCCCTCGAACGCGATAGTAAGATCGCTGAGGCGTGATGATGAACTGAGAACAAGACTTGAAATTTCTTGGTATGAGGTGAGCTCCATTTAGAGCTCTCACATTTAATTGATTCAGTTTGAACTAGAGCGATATTGAACCCGACTCGAATGATCCGGGCTAATCACTATCAAACATCAAAATTATTTAACTAATAATCACATCTAACCTTAAAGAAGGCATTCCACTTTCTAAATCATTCATAGCATAGCTGTTATTTCTTTCTTTCATTAACAGTAGTAGTGTAACTCTCGTGCGATGCACGGATAGTTATTAACACATATTGACGAAGATTCATATAAAAATAAAAGGAAATAGAAATGTTTGTGTACATTGTAAAACACTTTTTTGAAAACTATATAATCAGTACAAATATCAGATTGAAGGTAACTAAAATAAATATATATTTAAGGCATAGTTAGTTTGTACGTAATTTGCCCACAGTAGCACTTAGTTTCGCCAACAATTGGGAAAGCGTAATCAATCTAGTTATAAGTCTTCAAATCTTTCTCTTCAACTGCAATTCGGAACTCTTGACTATAGTGATTCTCCAAACAAACAAAATACATGAAATGAAATTTTCAAGTAACATCAATTTCTATTTTTGAGAAGTTATTTTGTTCTTGAACCGTATTCAACTTCTACATTCCCGTTTGATTTTTACATATTTCTTTACTGTTATTGTTATATAATCATGTTTTTTTTTATATCGCAATTAATAAAATTTAACATTAGGAAAAATTATTTCACTATCAAATAAATAATTGCTCCATTCGTCCCATTTTAAACTTCCTTTTTCTTTAATAAAAGGTGTCCCATTTTAAATTAAAAAAAAAAAAATACAACGGAAAAATTTTGATATTTTTTTATTCAATGGTCTTATAAGTCATACTCACAACAACTATTCACTAATTACTTTGTACCCAACTTTTTATATTTTATAATAAAATCATTCATCTCTTTAATATCCTAACCAATTTTTTAACGTTTAAAATAGGACAAAAGTTGAAGAAAAAATTATTAATATTTCTATTATAAAATGCTATTTTTTCCCTTTATTTCCTTATAAATGTAGAGATTAATAATATGACATAGAAAAATAAGATAATACAATAAAGTATAAACAAATAAATATATAATAATATACAAATATTATCAATATTTAAAATTTATTCTAAAAAAAGATGAATACTATGCGGGTTTGGGTTAAATGAGACGGTTCGAGCTAATCTCAAATCCACCCCAATCCCACCCGATTTAAAAGAAAGCATTTCCAAACTCTTTTCATTAGACGCGGATCATTGCGGGATTAGGAGGGATTCAAAAATTTTATCAACCCGTTTTTTACGTACAAAATTCTTTAAATAGGGCAATATCAAGTTAAAGCACATACTAACACTGTTTTCCTAGAAGTGGGTAAAAAAAAAGTAATTTGATTTCGCTAATTCAAATATTTTAGTTATTTGAGATGAAAAATATAATTTTTTCTTCTAGTTAAAGCACATAATAATGCAATTTTTTGGCACAAAAAGTAGTATTATTTTTTGATAATTTATTTTGAGTTGAAAGTAATATTCATTTTTGAAAAGAATAAAATAATTTTCTTGTATAATGACAATTTTAAAAGTTGACTTGAGATGGAAAATATAATTTCCCTTCTAGTTTAATTTATTTTAGCTTTCATTAGTATGGCGTAATTTTTATTTTGCTAGTAATTAAATTTAACATTATGATAAATTATTTAACTATCAAATAAATAAATGCTCCCTTCGTCCAATTTTAAACTTCCTTTTTTTTTTAATAAAAGGTGTCCCATTTTAAATTTAAAAAAATTACAATGAAACAATTATAAACTTTCAATATTAAATGGGCTTATAAGTCATACTCACAACAACTATTCACTAATTACTTTGTACCCAACTTTTTATACTTCATAATAAAACCATTCATCTCTTTAATATCCGAACCAATTTTTTAACGTTTAGAATAGGACAAAAGTTGAAGAAAAAATTATTAATAAATATTATATATAAAAAAAGGCACAAATAAATGAAACCAAGATTAATAATCCATCAAATTTTGATAAAATAAAAATTAAAACATAAATAGTTCTAATATTATATTTGTAGCCAATAATAAAATTTTTAATTTCACTAATATACTTCAACTACTCTTTAAATAAAAAAAAATGTTATAGCAAATGGCTTCCACATTTTTTTTTTATCATTAATCTAAAGTTCTTTATTAATAACCCATAATTTTTTAAAAGAGATCCATAGGAATTGTTTCTTAAAAAAAAAAATGAGCGAGAAGAACTTAATATAAATAAAATGTGTTGTAAAAAAAAGAAACTAAATGAAAAATTATAATCATATGTTTTTCATTATTTCCAAAGTACTTTTAAGGAAAAAAATTGTGCTTCAATTCTAAAATGAATATTTATTTAATCCCATAATTAATACTACTTTCTATATCCAAAAAAAAAAAATTGATTCCTTTGCCTAAAGGAATTTACTTGTCCAAAAAAATAATATTTATTTTCTAAGACGAAGAAACTAACATTATAAAAATTAATTTTTACAAAATAATACTACTTCAGGAAAAGAAAAAAAAATACTATTTTCGTCCCAATGAATATTTTATAAAATATTACTTAATTTGTTTATAAAATTTATGTCATATTTTGAAACAAAGGCACTAACATTACAACATTTCAAAAATGAATATTACTTTCGATTCAAAATGAATAACCCAAAGATAATACTACATTTTTTATTCAAAAAATTAGCATTATTCCCTTCATCCCAATTAATATTTTAAAAATTAATACTACTTCATTCTCCTCTGCAATTAATGTTTGTAATATTCGTGCATTCTGTGATGATGCCCGATTTTTGAAATCAAACGGAGTCGCGCACGCCATTTTTGTTTTAAGGGCCAAAACTTTGAAAAATGCCCGAGATTAGAAATTTGGGTTCGGAGGTCACGTTGCACGCCGGGAAGGACGTTAGTGTGCACCCGGAATGCCTTGTAAAACGAGTCTTCCAAATATTCAAAATCATTTGTTTATGTATGTGTGTGTGTGTGTGTTACTTTGGCCAAAATAAGTTGAAACTGAGGAAAGTAAAAATTGGGAATTCTTTATTAGACTTTAAACTGATCCCATGATTTTTGGTGTGATTTTTGGGTTGAATTTTGGTACTCAAAAGATTTTTGGAAGTTGGAAACCATTTCTGCCAGAATGAAAAAGGCAGTGGACACTTAATTTTGAAATGGACTTTAGGGCTTGAAAACTCCAGAATCTGGGAAAAGTCCGAGAATGAAAAATGTTCAAAACACCTTAAATAAGGTTTCTGTAAAAGAACTTTTCATTTTGGAGATGATTTGAGGACCTAAAACCTTCTGGAAATCTCAGATATGAAATCTGGATTTCCAGAGACTGATGAACTGACCTTTAAAAGAAAATTTGAAAAAGGGAGTTTTACTCACGAAAAAAATAAAGTAAAAATATGTCTGGAAAGCTCTGGATGTTGTCTATAAAAAGTATTTTGTAGTCAACACCAAATTCCAAGTTTATCTGTGTACAAAAAATTAGACCATGGACTGGGGTCTTAGAGAATTGCTACTGGACAGCAACTTCTCAAGAAGGAAAACATGATTTTAAAGGGGATTTGGCATCCATGCTTGTCCCCATTTTCCTAGGTTTTGATTAGTGATCACTTGACATTTTAGTGGTGAATCAACTATATCAAACCATCCTTGGGGTACATTAGGACTAAGCACTTCATTTGCTTGGGAAGGGGGATATTTTGTAGAGATGAAATTAAAGAGAAAAATCAACTAGAGATTTAAAATGTGGACCCTTTGAGATGGTCATTCATGAAGATGAACTTCAAGATGACCATCTTAGGTCAAAACTTAAGTTAAAATAGACATAAAGTAAATCAAAGTAAGAAGAACAAGATGAACAAGAAGTTAAAAGGGAGTTTTAGGGTTTAGAGAAGGAGGGCTTTACCAATGGTGACACCCTATCTTCCTAGGCTTGGAATTTGACTTGAGGAGTATCAAGATTTGGTGTTTGACTTGAGGAGTATCAAGATTTGGTGTTTGGATTTGTGTTTGGGTGGATTCAAGGCTTGAATGTGTTTAGGGTTTGATGATGGAGTTGGTCAAAGAGAAAACAAGTAGATAATACTTAAGTCCTCTATGTTTTCTCTCTAATCCTCCTCCTAAGGGGTGATTTGAGCTTGGATTGGTGTATGTATGAGAGTATGTATGAGAGTGTTTTGAAAGTATTTTGAGTGAGTGGGGTTTGGGAAAAATTGAAGAGAAAATGGTGGCAATTCTAGTGAATTTCCACTGTTTTCTCCCTATTTTTTGCTAGAATACAGCTTCTATGAGCCAATTGTGTTGTGTAGACTGAGAGAGGAGGGTTCAATTTATAGGCCACTAAAATTGACAAACATGTCCGCGCGGAGGGTTACGTAGAACGTGCCTTTGTTCATTAAATCTTTGCTCCAGGCTTTGGACAGGAAGAATAAAATTCAAAATTCCAGCAGTTTATGTTTTTCAACTTGCCCAATTCGAATTTTTCCAATTTCTTTTGCTTTTTGAGATTCTTTTCTTGGTTTATCTTTAAATGGCAAACCCTAATCTACCCTTGGTTGGTTAGAAATGTTAGAAATGTTAGAAATGTTAAAACTTTCGTTAATTTTCTAATGAAAATACTAACAACTCAAATTGGAGCACTTACACATTCGTCTCAAAGTATGACATTAATTTTTTAGGCGAATAAATAACGTAGTATTATTTTTTAAAATGTTCATTGACCCAAAGGAAGCAATGTTAATTTTTCTTGGACATATAAAAAAATTCTATTTTGTAAGGAAAAAAAAATACTTCACTTCAAAAATGAATATTACGTTCGTCCCATAATTAATACTACTTTCTATATCAAAAGAAAATTGCTTCCTTTGTCTCAAGGAATTTACTTGTCTCAGAAAATAATATTTATTTTTTGACACACGAAGACACAAACATTATAAAGATTATTTTTTACAAAATAATACTACTTCGGCTAAAAAAATAAAATACCATCTTCATCTCAATGAATATTTTATAAAATATTACTTACGTTGTTTAAAAAAGTAATGTCATATTTTGAAACGAAGACACTAATATTACAATATTTAAAAAATGAATTTTACTTTCGATTCAAAATGATTAACACAAATATAATACTACATTTTTTTCCAAAAAAAATGAACATTATTTCCTTCATCCCAATAAATATTAAAAAAAATAATACTACTTCATTCGCCTCTGCAATTAATGTTTGTAATGTTAGTGTCTTCGTCTCAATATATTACATTAATTTTAAGACGAATAAAGTAGTATTATTTTTTTAAATGTTCATTGAGACGAAGGAAGCAATGTTCATTTTTTTTGTACATATAAAAAAATTCCACTTTTTAAGTAAAAAAATTCCATCAATTCAAAAATGAATATTACTTTCTTCCCATAACGAATACTACTTTCTATATATAAAAAAAAATACTTCCTTTGCCTAAATGAATTTACTTGTCTCAAAAATTAATATTTATTTTCTGACACGAAGACACGAACATTATAAACATTAATTTTTACAAAATAATACTACTTCGGGTAAAAAAATAAATTAATATATTCGTCCAAAGGAATATTTTATACAATATTACTTAATATGTTTAAAAAATTAATGTCAGATTTTGAAACGAAGGAACAAACATTACAAACAATAATGTATATTTAAAAAAGAGTATTTTTTTTGTGTCCAAATTAAATGAAATTAGTCTCTAATTAAAGAGAAAAAAATTTATGAATTTTGGTGAAAAAAAAATTTTTGATTTTTTTTTTTTTTTATAAAATAATTGAGGTCGAAAAAAGGGGAGGAAATTTAAAAATCTGAAAATGATCCGGCGAATGAGAGAGCGACACGTGGCTCGTTTAAAAAAAAAGAAAAGAAAAGAAAAACCCTTTGCGTACACGCGCCTTTGTCGGCGCGTGTAACGCACGCGCCAAAAATCCCTCCAATCAGCGCTAGCCACGTCTGCCGGGTTACCAAATCTACAATTTTGCCACCGCGTGAAATGACTAAAATGCCCCTGGTTTGGGCGGGCTTTTGGACGATCCTGCTTTTATATATATAGAAGGAAGCAATGTTCATTTTTTTTTGTATATATAAAAAAATTCCACTTTTTAAGAAAAAAAATTCCATCAATTCAAAAATGAATATTACTTTCTTCCCATAACGAATACTACTTTCTATATAAAAAAAAATAAAAATACTTCCTTTGCCTAAATGAATTTACTTGTCTCAAAAATTAATATTTATTTTCTGACACGAAGACACGAACATTATAAACATTAATTTTTACAAAATAATACTACTTCGGGTAAAAAAATAAATTAATATATTCGTCCAAAGGAATATTTTATACAATATTACTTAATATGTTCAAAAAATTAATATCAGATTTTGAAACGAATGAACAAACATTACAAACAATAATGTATATTTAAAAAAGAGTATTTTTTTTGTGTCCAAATTAAATGAAATTAGTCTTTAATTTAATTAAAGAGGAAAAAAAATTATGAATTTTGGTGAAAAAAATTAATTTTTTTTTTTTTTTATAAAATAATTGAGGTCGAAAAAAGGGGAGGAAAATTAAAAATCTGAAAATGATTCGGCGAATGAGAGAGCAACACGTGGCTCGTTTAAAAAAAAAAAAGAAAAAGAAAAACCCTTTGCGTACACGCGCCTTTGTCGGAGCGTGTAACTCACGCGCAAAAATTCCTCCAATCAGCGCTAGTCACGTCTGTTGGGTTACCAAATCTACAATTTTGCCATCGCGTAAAATAACTAAAATGCCCCTGATTTGGGCGGGCTTTTGAACAATCCTGCTTTTATATCAATATTATAAATCACACCATTGTTTTGAACAGTGTGTGAATAGTTCCATCCGTGAAAATGACCATTTTGCCCTCACTATTCACTTTCTTTCCCATTTCGCCCTTAAAAAAAAAATTATAAAATTTTTTTTAAAAAAAAAATCTATATTATAAATCACACCATTGTTTTGAACAGTGGTGTGAATAGTTCCATCCGCGGAAATGACCATTTTGCCCTCACTATTCACTCCCTTTCCCATTTCGCCCTTAAAAAAAAAAAATTATAATTTTTTTTTTAAATGTGGCCTTGGACACGGGCATATTTAAAAAAAAAATTAAATTAAAAAAAACAAAAAACAAAAAACGTGGCCTTGGACACGGGCTTAGGCTAGTGCTTTTATATATAGAGAGACTAGTACACATGCCCGTGTCCAAGGACACGGGTGTGTTTTTTTTTTTTTTTTCAAATTAATTTTTTTTTTAATTTAAAAAAAAAATAAAAAAATCAGTTGGCAAAATAAGAAAAAATACCTCCAGAACTGTTCATAGAACTGTTCACATTCACAGAGGGGTTTAATTTATACTATAGATTATTTTCTATCCATTGTGTTCTGAATCTTCTAGTGATTATTTTTATTCATTAAAGTTGAAATTTTCTTGGAAAAATAAAGAATAGAACATACCCTCCAAACCAAATGACACATTTCAGAATTCTATATTATACACAAACCAATCACCTCGCGTTTGCTCTCCACGGACAAATTATGTCTCATACTCCCTCCCTCCCACTGTCTCAAAATCCTTGGGGCACGAGAATTAATGAATGAATATACTTTCTCAATTCCGCTATAAATAAGATAGTTACTGTTTACGCATAAATTAAGAAAAAAAATAATGAAAAAAATGTTGTGAATATGAAAAGTGAAGTTGGAGAGAGAAAGTGGAATAGGAAATAGTGATTTGATTGGTATTGTGAGTATAAAAGTAAAATAGGAAAGAGAATTAGTGGGTGGAATAGTAAAGATTCTTTGTTATTTTAGGAAGTGTGTGATTTATAGTGGGACGCCCAGTGAGAAAAGTGTGTGATTTGTAACGGGACGGAGGGAGTATATAATGTAAAAAGCGTATAGTGAAATAAATGTTGTGAATATTAAAAGTGATGTAGGAAAGAGAAAGTGGGGTAGGGAATAGTTAATGGATATTTATCGTGAGTATGACAAGTGGGTCCTACAAATAAAAAAGTAATAAAAAAACTTTTCTTTTTTAGGTTGGAATATTTTAAATGGGACGATAAAAAAGGAAAGTTGAGACATTTAGAATGAGACGGAGGAAATATATTAAAAGGTTTAAAAAATGGTCTTGTGCATTTGAGCAGCAGTTTTAGTCGAAATTTGGCATAGCAGATCGTGCTGCTGTTTATAGCGAGGATGCAGTCACGTCTCTCACTTTTGTATTTGACGGAAAAATTAATTAAACTTTTATAAATTATAATCAAAGTTTAATTTATAAAATTATAATCAAAATTTAATTTGAATAATTATTAAAGTTAAAATTAGACAAAATTTTCGTAACGGAGAAATATTTTTAACTGCAATTATAATAAAAAAAAATTTTAATGAACAATTTCTTGAGACAACGAGAAGGCAGAGGCAGAATAGATGAGATAGTCTGATTGAATGAGACATACTCCCTGCATTCCGCTCAAAATATAATTTTGTGAAAGGACAATGGGTTAAGGAAAAGCGTGGGCAGGTGGGTGTTATAAGTATGAAAATTGAGATGTAAGAGAAAGTGAAATAAAAAATAATAAACGAATAATTGTTTTGAGTATAAAAAATAATTTATATTATTAAAATATTTTTGTTTGATGTTATTCTATTTTGGATAGAACACTCAAATATGATAAAACGTAAGTGGGGCGAAGGAAGTACGTATTATTAACAAGACAGTTATCAGTGTCATCTTGTTGCATGATACTAGGATATCATCTTCTTCCATGGAGTCCCATTAATTTTAAAGCGATAAATATAACTAAATGATAAACCTCAATCAAGACAGAACTTAACAACAAAAGACCAGTAGTCCAGTATGCCACTCCATTTTGACATTTTTCTTTTAAAAAATAAATAAAATGAAATTGAAATTGACACGTTATTCACACACCCAATTTCTAAAATATTCAATATTGCCATCAATTATGACACATTAGACACATAGTTAAATATTGGTTCTAACATCCCATTTATGCCCCTTCTTATTTATGCCCCTTCTTAGTACCTGATGACTGACGCCATGACTTTTGAGTCGATAAAGGATAGTTGGCTTTTGAGTAATCCAAGTTAACACAACAACAACATCTTCAAGATCAAGTCGAATTTGATTCCGGTTCAATCCCTCAGATGTAATGAAAGCGTGAGTTTTTTAGGAAACAATGTGTTTCCTTATTCGAATCAATATCACACATTTGTTAAGTTGATTTTGGAACTTTCATGAAAAGATTTATATTGTCCTATTGTGAAAAGAATTTTAGTTTAGGAAATAAGTTGTTTCCTATTTCGAATCAAAGAGAAATTTTTGGTAAGTTGATTTTATACTTTCATGGAAAGATTCATAAGTATCCTTCTTTGAAAAGGACTTTGTTAATATGTAAATATCTTTTATTTATGTACATAGTTTTATATTAGGACTAACCTACTAACAATCTATTCCTTTGTGAGTGTGCTTTATGTTTCCTTGTAGGAATTGGATTCTCACATATGTAAGAGTTTGAATTCGTGAAGATCTTCTCAAAGGTGCCTATAAATACAAGGGATCAGCACAAAGAGAAAAAAGAGCTTTAGAGATTTATTTGAGAGAATAATACTTTTCTTCTTCACGTTTTCATATTGTTGTTTTAGGTTGTAAGTGAAGGTTGTGCCTTACATCCGTAACTCACATCTAGATTTTCATAGAGTTCTCTTGTTTTACTTCTGACTAAAATAGATCCTACTTGGGAAAGGGGAGTTGTTCTTGTCGTAGAAGGTGATTAGAACTCGTTTAGTATTTTCATATTTTAGTTTTTCACTTATTTGTTTTTGTAAGCAACAAAAGTTTTTATAGTGAAAAGTTTTTGGGCGTAAGCCTAGTTTGCTGATCACATTGATCAGTAAGCGTAAATAATTCTTGAGTTATTGCATTTAATTTGCTTTTAATTTATTTTATTTCGCTGCATTATCTATGGATGTGTGGACAGTTGTGAGACACATCTGTACTCACATCCGTTGTCTGTTGGGTGATCTAAGTTTCCTAGCTACACGAAACTTTCAATTGGTATCAGAGCCAACTCTCGATATATTACTGAGTGTTGATCCAGAAAGTGTAGTCATTATGGAATGCCAAAATCACCAAAACAGGCCTCCTGTCTTGGATGGTACCAATTATTCTCTTTGGAAGTCTAAAATGCGAAATTACATCAAAAGTATTGATGAAAGGGCTTGGATGTCTATTCTTGTTGCATGGCAACCTCCTACTGTGGAGAAAAAGCCACCTTCTGGTGTTGGTGAGTCTATTTTCGAAAGAAAAACCGAAGATCAATGGACTCTTGATGAAATACAAGCTGCAAATTATAATTCAAAAGCTATGGGTGCTATTTCCAGCCATGTTTCTGGGAATATGTATAAGCTTATAACTAATGCGAGTATAGCCAAAGCTGCTTGGGATATTTTGCAAACTCAATGTGAGGGAGCACCAAGTGTGAAAGCTACCAGACTTAGAATTTTAATGGATAGGTTTGAGTTACTTCGAATGGAAGCGAGGACATTGTGTCATATGCTGCTAAAATTCATGAGATTTCGAATGAGTGCACAAGTCTAGGAGAATCTATCTCCAATGCAAGACTTGTAAGTAAGATTTTAAGGACCTTACCTGAAAGGTTTAACATAAAAGTGGCTGTGATTGAGGAAACAAAAGACACAAACACTGTAGGTCTTGACACAATCGTAGGAATTTTAGCTGTGTTTGAGCTAAACCTTGAGGCTCAGAAAAAGAACAAAACACACAGTCTTGCTATCAAAAGTGCTGCTGCACTTCCAAAAGAGCTAGTAGAATTATCCTCTGAAATTGACAAGTCTAATCTTGAAGAAGAGGATGTAGCTCTTATTTCAAAGAAGTTCAGTTCAATACTGAAAAATAAAAGGATAAGTAAATTTCCTAACAAACCTACTCTCAGTGCTCCTGAAAAATCAAAACCTAGCACTGACACTGGATTCAGGAAACCAAGCTTTGAAAACAAATCATCTGAGTCTGTCCAATGTAGGGCATGTCGTGGCTTTGGTCATTATGCCAACGAGTGTGCTAACACACTTAAAAAGAAGGGAATGAGCTTAACTGCTATCCTTAGTGATAGTGAGGATGAAGAAGAAGAAGTGGCTAACATGTCTATCATAAACTGTCATTCTGGGTTTAATGCCTTTTCTGTAGATATAGAAGAAGATGCTCCTGAAAATTCCTTGGATGTGGTCTCAGTTGTGAACACATCTGGTGTCACATCTGAACTGTTGCTGAACTGTCTCTCTGTAAAAGGATATTCAGATGATGAAGATGAAGAAAGGGACATTCCCTATGAGGAATTTTTTGCAACCTACAGAAAGGTGCATACTGATTGGATAAAGGGGTTGGACAAAATTGAGGTATTTACTAAGGTAAATAAATCTCTTTCTGATAAATTAGTTATTTGTGAAGATGAGAAAACCAAACTTTCAAAAGAAATTGAGGTGCTTGCTAAGGTAAATAAATCCTTGTCTGATAATTTAGCTGTTTGTGAAGATGAAAAAGCCATACTTTCAAAAGAGAATGATGATAAAAAAAATATCATTTCCAAACATGAAGTTCTAATAACCAAGAGAGAAGTTGAATTTGAAAAATTCAAAACTGATTTTGAAAAAGCTGAAAGTACAGTAACCAAGTTAAATCTTTGGGAAAATGAAACTTGATGAAGCTATTGTTCTTGGTAAAACTGGAAAAACTGGCATTGGTTTTGAGAAAACAAAATTTGTAAAGGAAGGATGTGAGACTTCAACTTCAAAAAGTGTGGAAAAATCAATTTTGATAGAAAAAACCTTTTTGAGTGAGAAAAGGCCAAGAAGAAGGCACTACATCTGTCATTATTGCTTTGCTCCTGGGCACATTAGACCCTTCTGTCACAAATTTAAGGCTGATAAGAAATGCGGTTACAATCAGTCTCGGATGTGTGAAAAGATGTATACACATCCGGACACACATCCGGGTAAGCGAGACCTCTCGCACCACAAAAGAAAGCCGAAAAACGGTGGGTGGCCAAACCAAGTGCTACCTGCAATATTGTTTACTCTGCCCTCAAGAGTACTGTCTCTAATTCTTGGTATTTTGATAGTGGGTGCTCTAGGCACATGATGGGAATCAAGTTTTTCTAGTAGACTATGAGTTAATCAATGGGGAAAGGTGAATTTTGGTGGTGGTGCTCAAGGCAAAATCATTGGGAAAGGTACCCTAGATGTGAAGGGATTCCCAAAACTTCACAATGTGTATCATGTGGAAGGTCTTAGGACTAATCTCATTAGTATAAGTCAGTTATGTGATGATGACTTATATGTGAAGTTTGATAAGAAGACATGTGAGGTGTTTGATGAGTCTAACACATGTGTCCTCACTGGTCTAAGATCATCTGACAATTGTTACAAGTTTTGTGACAATTTGTCTTGTTTAAGCTTTTCTGATGTTGTATTTGATGATACACTTGATTTTAACCTCAAAACTGCCAAGGATGATGTTTCAGGTTATCAACTGGAGTGAAAATCTGCCGATATAGGTCTTGAAGATATAAAAGCCGCAAAGGAAAAACAGGCAGATGTATGTCCAGATGTGCAGAAGGATGTATCTGCAGATGTGAACACAACCGTTCCCACATCTGAACACACATCCACTCAAAGAAATGAGTCTGAAGTCAGCTCTTCAGATTCAGAAGGAGAAGTTATTTCTGAAAGAAACCATGTTGGGTTTGTTGATAGATCAAATGATATTTTGTCCAGAATTCAGAAATATCACCCCCCCCACTTCTCAAGTGATTGGTGAAATGCATGATCAAAGGCAAACCAGAAGGAATGAGAAGGTAAATAATAGTTATTTGGATGCTTTATGGAGTCATACATCCTTATACTTCAAGGTATGTTGTTACTGCTTTGTGTCTAACATAGTGGTATACTGTGACTTAGATTGGGCAAAAAAATTTGATGATAAAAACAATTATGTTCGATGTTTCTACCTTGGTAACATCCTTTATTCCTGGTATAGAAGGAGAAAAAGTTATGTCTCCTTGTTCATAGCTAAATATGTTGCCCTTGCAAGTTTCTGCACACAACTGCTATGGATGAATCAAATGTTGAAAGACTATGGATTAAATAGCAAAATTTTGACTGCTTTTTGTGATAACAAAAGTGCCTTGGACATATCTAAAAATCCTGTCCAACATTCTAGAACAAAGCACATTGATATTAGACATCATTTCATTAGAGATCTTGTTGAACAAAAAACTGTGAATCTGAAATTTGTTGGGACTGAAAATCAATTAGCTGATATATTTACAAAGGCATTAGATTTGGAGAGATTTTCCTCCTTGAGGAAGTCTCTTGGTTTGTGTGATATCTAAGGTTGTGAGCACAAATGTGTCTCACATCCTCTAACACATCTGTATACTAGATTAACTGAAAAAAAAAATTATAAAAATAAAAATCAAAAAATATCATGCATTAGCACGAAATTTCTCAGTGTGGTCACTTGTGAGTCTTCATCTTTGACATTATTTTTGATCACTTAATTGTGAGCACTTCCTGTTCATGTCATCTTTTGATGACTTGCTATAACCTTCCTAGGTATCTCACAGTGGGTGCTATAAAAGAAAAAATATATGTGAGAAACAGCTGCTTCACCCTTAGTATGAAGCCAGACCATTGTGATCAAGTGATTTTCAAAAGAAAACTTGAAGTCAAACTTGACAAGATCATTGGGAAAAAGGGCTATCTTTGGGATCAAGTAAAGTGAAAGCTACTCACAATGCAAAAATCCACAACAAAAAATGGTGGATGCATCCTAGAGGCTGTGCAGATTGGATTATTGCTCATTGACTTTTTGTGATCTAAATGTGTCCCCAAATGTGACTCACATCCTATGCCACATCCATAAGCTGAGAATTTTTCCATCACCTATGTGTTTGCATCATGCTAGGCATACTGCATTTTTTAGGACATATAGGAGCTTTGTAAATATGCTAGTTAATTTATTTTCATTCTTAATTTATTCTTTGATTTAACATGTTTTTGTTTTCCAATATCTCCCATGAAAGAAAAAGGTGTATATCAATCCGTATTTAAAAAGGAAGGACAATTTTAAAGGGATTTTGTTGAAAAAGATATGGCTGAAGTGATTTTTTGTTACCATAAAACGTTGGTAAAATTTTGATTTATTTTAATCCCTATTCTTTCTGCGATTCGCTGTGTGTGTGGAAATATCAAAGGGTTATAGCCGTTGGTGGATCTTTGTGAAATTTTGGCTGTGTGAGACCTTTTTGGAAAAAGGATTCCTTAATTCAGTTGGAAAGGGGGAGTTGTAGGTTTTATTGTGTGCCTCATCTGTCACATCTCTTTAATCTTTCATTGTGCTTCTTTCCCCTCTACCCCAATTTTTATCTCACACACACACACCATATATTTCTCTCTCTCTCTCTCTGTCTGTCTAATCAATCTGCAGAATCAATAGAGCGATCTTGTGGATGTGCGTCGGGATGTGGCCACATCTTTTCACACATCTGCAGATTCTTTTGATGCAATCGTGGAAACCTTTGATGCAGAAATTGTTGCAGTTGTTGCCCTCAATGCTCAACTGTTTGCCTTCCAGACACATGCCAAGAACCTTACAGGTTTTTGAAAGTGGATCTCCATAAATGGGTGACTTCACTTTCTAGTCAAAAAGGGGGAGAAGAAGAAAAAGGATGAGAATGATACTGATGTTATCTTTGATGTTGCTGCTGACGTTTCACTTGGGATGCTTAAACTCAGGGGGAGTTTTACTGTCTGTTCTTACTGGTGAATGGAACATCAACAGGTTTGCTTTTAATATTTATTAGTTTGCTTTTAATATTCGTTTTAGTTACTTGTTAGTTTTAGACTTGATCTATAATCCCTAAATACTTTGCTGAATGGTTCTTTAGTTTATATTTGTTGAGCTGCAACTTTTAGTACTAACTTGTTCTATGCAGTTTTGTGTGAATGTGTTGACACATCTGCACACACATCCATTCAGGGGGAGTTTTCGAATCTGAAAATGTGGGTCATAGTAATCAAATCATAAATCTTTAGTTTTGACCAGAAAGTCCAAAATAGGGGGAGATTGAAAGCGTGAGTTTTTTAGGAAACAATGTGTTTCCTTATTCGAATCAATATCACACATTTGTTAAGTTGATTTTGGGACTTTCATGAAAAGATTTATATTGTCCTATTGTGAAAAGGATTTTAGTTTAGGAAATAAGTTGTTTCCTATTTCGAATCAAAGAGAAATTTTTGGTAAGTTGATTTTATGCTTTCATGGAAAGATTCATAAGTATCCTTCTTTGAAAAGGACTTTGTTAATATGTAAATATCTTTTATTTATGTACATAGTTTTATATTAGGACTAACCTATTAACAATCTATTCCTTTGTGAGTGTGATTTATGTTTCCTTGTAGGAATTGAATTCTCACATATGGAAGAGTTTGGATTCGTGAAGATCTTCTCAAAGGTGCCTATAAATACAAGGGTTCAGCACAAAGAGAAAAAAGAGCTTTAGAGATTTATTTGAGAGAATAATACTTTTCTTCTTCACGTTTTCATATTGTTGTTTTAGGTTGTGAGTGAAGGTTGTGCCTTACATCCGTAACTCACATCTAGATTTTCATAGAGTTCTCTTGTTTTACTTCTGACTAGAATAGATCCTACTTGGGAAAGGGGAGTTGTTCTTGTCGTATAAGGTGATTAGAACTCGTTTAGTATTTTCATATTTTAGTTTTTCACTTATTTGTTTTTGTAAGCAACAAAAGTTTTTATAGTGAAAAGTTTTTGGGCGTAAGCCTAGTTTGCTGATCACATTGATCAGTAAGCGTAAATAATTCTTGAGTTATTGCATTTAATTTGTTTTTAATTTATTTTATTCCGCTGCATTATCTGTGGATGTGTGGACAGTTGTGAGACACATCTGTACTCACATCTGTTGTCTGTTGGGTGATCTAAGTTTCCTGGCTACACGAAACTTTCATGTAAGAATGAGATCTCCGAGAAAATATGAGCTACAAATAAGGATTTGAATGTTTTAGAGTGTGTGTGTGTTTGTTTTGGGTTAGACAATGTAGCATACCTTACTCGTCCTCATCATTCCCTCCTTGATTTCTTTCTCTCCGCTCTGGGCCCTTTTGAGTTCGACCTCTGTTGTTGGTGCCCTGCCCCAATTAGTCAGCTCACCATTGTCAACTTTCTGCTGAATGATCTTTTTCAGCTGAAAACATTCCTCGGTGTTGTGGTCATGATCATTGTAATATTCACAAAACTTGTTTCTGGATTTTTCATTTGGACTTCTTAGCATTGGAGCAGGAGGAATTTCTACAGCTTTAAGGATGGCAGAGCGCTAAGCTGTCAACGGAGTGTAAACACTGCCATCATCTATCCTTTTGAATGTTTCGTATTTCGACTCCTATTTTTTTTTTCATGCCCATAGCTTTGTCCAGAATTTTGACCATATTCTTTTACGTGTTCAATTCTATCTTTGGCCGGCTTGCGGACTGCCTGAATCTCTGTGGGCTCCTCTGCTGAGGCAATGGAGTTGCCACACATTCTGGTCTCTTGAAGGCGAAATCCATTTTTAGATAACTCGAGGTTAAGCCTCCTTCAAAGCATAATTGAATGTCACTCTGTGACATGACAGATCTACTATTTGTTCAATCACCTTTCGAAAATGAGTGATGTAAGATTTTGTGGTCTCTCCGACTCTCTGTTTTATCTGGACTAAGTCAGTCTTTGGTCTTGTTGGCTCTCTGGCCCCCGCAAAAGAATTAAGGAAATAATTCCTCAATTGTTCAAAAATTGTCAATAGACTTAGGCTTGTAGGCCATCATCTAGGAGAGTGCTTTGCTCGTGAGGGTGGCCGCTAAGAATTTGCACACCATACCCTCGTCATCGGAAAATAAGGTCATTTGACCCTCAAATCTTCTCATATGGCTCTTTGCATTGGTTGATCCATCATAGGACTCCAAGATAGGAGGTTTTCCTTTCTATATGGAAGCATCTACTATCCAGTCAGTGAAAGCATACATGGTACAGGTGCATTTTATGTTACCCTTTTTGGCATCCCATAGTTGTTGAACTAGTTTAGAAATTTGGGGTTCATGGCTTCATGCCCTTCGTTTTGCTTTTCTTAGAAGGACTAATCACGACTTTTTCCTTTGCTTGCGTCGTGGGTTTCCCTTTAGATTTTTCAGGGTGAGGAGTGGACTCTGCCTCATCACCGTCCTGTTCATTTCCTTGTTCAAGATTGCCAAAGGGTATTTCAGGCCTCTTTGTTCCTCGGACCTGACTAGTCACAGTTCGGACTTTCATACCACCGTCCAAACAAATAGATTTTTCACATACATGTATCCCTTTGTTAGCTTCTAAGTCTACTACCTCGAGTTGAGCATCATTGATGGCTATGACCTCAGCCACTAGCCTAGCTCTTTTGGCCATGGCTTGAATTCTTTTTTGTATTAAGGTCGGTATTATGTGGAAGATGGGATTTTGTGGACTGTTTTGTGCTTGGGGTGCTTTTTTAGCTCTTGATGCCTCTAGTCTCTCTCTTAAAAGGGTAAGAGAACCTTGACGTGGTTCGACCTCTTATACGATTAAATCGAATGTGGCTAGTCGTACTTGATTAATATTAGAAGGAGAGACTTGATCATTGTTTTCAGTAGGAGGAGTGAGAAAATCAACATTTTGCAAAGGGTTTTCAGCCCATTTTTTTGAAAACTATTGAGAGAAATAAGGATTTGTTTATGACAGTTTTTGAAAACTTTGAGAGTATCCAAACCCTTTTTCGGAAATGCTTGAAGAGAAAATAAAGCCATCTTGATTTTTTATAACTTTTGAAAATAAACACAAGATTACACGAGAAAACTAGACGTTTCTCAGCGAGGGAACAACTGATGATGCCAAGACTTTGGGGTCAAGAAAGGATGGCTGGCTTTTGAGTAATCCAGTCATGTTAACATAACACTAGCAACAACACCGTTTGAGACCAAGCCGGATATTATTCAAGCTCAGGCACTCGGGTGTTAGAATGAGATCTCTGTGGAAATATGAGTCGAGAATAAGGATTTGAATGCCTTAGATTGTGTGTATTTAGGGTTAGACAATGTGACATACCTTGCCCAAGAGGACAAATGAGAGTATTATAGTGTAGAGAAAGATCTTTCTGGAGATATCTCAACCGTTGGTTATATTTATCTTACTCATGACACGTGGCAGACTCTGGTAGGAATGTACGATCAAAGGACACTGCTAGTGTAGCAGATGTCATTGAAAGGACAAAAGTGAGAGGAGCAGGTGACAGTTGGCTCAGTGCCACAACACGTGTGATGGGCGTTTGGAGTTTCATTAAATGTGATGGGGACAGGTTGGTCAAAGTTGTCATGATAGTACAATATGTCAGCGGTAATGGCGGAAAGGTAAATTTTCGGATAGGCCAGCCTGCTGAGTGGGAGTCCGAAGAGGGAGAGTCTGCAATAATGTGGATTTGAGGGAATCTCTTGGTGGCATAGGTTATCCCGCTCCCCGGGTCTTACCCGACTTTGACCGACTTACTAGTATGACTGAGTTGGTTCGTATGTAATGACATGGGGCCCGAATCAAAGGGTGGGGACTCAACACCCATGAATCGCAATTTCTATTTGTATTTGTATGAACATATTCGTATTTATATAAAAAGTTGCTACAAATGTAATACTCTCTTCGTCCCAATATAAGTGAGACTAATAATCAACTTGATTATATTTCGACCAATAGTTTAAATAAAAACAGTTATCCTAATAAAAATATAAAATTTTCTATCGAAAGTATTATCAATCGTGATACAATAACAATTTTTAAATTTTCATAAGGATCATTACTCAAAAAAAAAATATTGATTAAAGTGTAATTAAGTTGACCATTATTTCACTTGTTCTAGGACACGGGGGTAGTGTTATTTAAAAATCACAATATTTTGGGGGAAACTAGTTTCTCCCTAAATTATAAAAAGTCCTGTTTTTTTAAGCTGTTCCTATATTCGTCAAATACTTGCAAGTTGAAAAAAATTAGACTTTTTATAATTTATGGAGAAACTGATTTCTCCCAAAACTTGCTCTTTAAAAAATTAAATTGCAGCATAAGAGCTTTAGAAATCAAAATTGCAGGTTATATTTTTAAATTTTAAATAATGACCATAATTTCAAAAAAAAAAAATTGAATATAAATATGTCCATAGAACTTGAATATGTAAAACATAATTCAAAATTTTAATATTGAGAAGTATAAATAAGATTTTTTGACTTCTTATTAAAAATGAAAAATATGAAAATTGAACAAAAAATGAAAGCGGAGTCAAAATATGAAATTGCAATTTTAATTTCTCATACTATCAATTTTTTTTAAACTTCTTACCATTTTAATGAAAATATTTATATTATAAAATTCTAAATTTGTATTTCATAAGTATTATATTTAATATTTAATATAAAATTGCGACCACAATTTATAATTTTGAATTGATAGTTATAGTACTTTATTGAGGGATATAAACAAATTTTGGGAGAAAATAATGAAAACAAATTAACTGAAATTCATTTTTGGGCCTATTTGCATATTTTTAGTTAGTTAAGTGCCAAGGTTAAATATAGACAAGATTAAACCTATGCTAAAAGTATCAAAGTTGGAGTGGCCCAAATGAAAGTATTACCTAAAATATTCTTCCTCCTAAATAGTCCCTTTTTTAAACGGTTAATTCGATCGAAATTTGACTAATAATTTTAAAAATAATGAATATCCAAATGATTTTTTTAATTATTTTTAGTATTATAACAGCATAGTTTTAAAATTTTATTTGAATAATTAGTTTTGTAAATATTTAGTCAAAATTCAATAAAATCAACCACTAAAAAATAGGACTATTTTTATGAGACTTAATTGGTTTAAACTAGTACATAATAAAATAATTACTTTCAGAATTAGGTGGTAATGATTCTTGAAGTATAAGAAAATATTAAGCACCAAACACACCAACATATATTAAAATGTCATTATCTAACCAATTAATTATCAATCTCACATGAAAGAAAGGGACTAGCCTTGCAATATTAATTCAACATCTATTTTCTCAAATCTATAGTATAAATGACACCCCTTCTTACTACAGTACAATAAATAGTTTTAAGTGTCGAATTTCCCATTTTGTCCTCATTAAGTTGTCCCTTTTCCATTTTGCCCTTAAATTTTTTTTTTTAAATTAAAAAAAAATGAGTCCTCGAACACGGACTTAATTAAAAAAAAATGTGTACTTGAACACGGGCTTTTACTAATATATTTATAGGTTACAAAAATAAAATGGGGTCTTAAATTCTTACAATTAATTTTGAATATGACCGTTAAATCCAGTCCATCATTTTCAGTCTAAAGTGGACCTGCCATAATAAGGTCATCTTATAACTGTGATTTTCTTAAATCTTGATATAGCTTTAATATTGCATTTAATTAAATAAGTCAGTTAATAAAGTTTCAAAAAACTTTGGCTCTTTAAAAGTGGCGAAAAATATTATCGCCAGTTTTTTCAGAATTCATAAAGTGCCAAAAAACATGTTATCGATCCTTTTCTACGTTTATTTTTCGTTTATGATATTTTTTTTAAATGTCGAGAAAAAAAATCATTTTTGTAGCAAATGTAGCAATAAAATTTAATGAAGCATTTAAAAATTAAGCAACAATGAAGAATCTAAAGATCGATTAATTTTTGTAGTCACAATAGCAAAGATATCAATACATTTAGGGATCGTTTGGTCGCCGTTCTTAGCATTGGATATGATTATTAGTCCAATAAGCTTGATGTTTGGTAGATTAAATGCAATCGATGTAATAATCCTGATAACCTGGATAAGACCTCTTATTATCCCCTATCACCTTCATATTTATCCAAAAAAAAAGGTGGTATAATTAATTCATAGAGTAATAATCTCCTAACTATTAATACATGCTAATCCTATCAGCCTACCAAACTAGCCCTTAGTTTTCATTTTCACACTATTGAATTATATTAAGATATTTTACAATGATGAGTGAATTTAACAAAGCAAAGTTAGATGATATTCCTTCCAATATTTCATTTTTATGTATTAACATAACCTAACTTAGCAAAACAATGTTAATTTTAATTTTCTCTAAACACCTCGTCTATCCCTATAAATAGAGATAAAGTTAGCACTACGAGTGTTATTCATGGACTTCAAAGCGAGAGATTTTTCTTGCCTTGGTGTTATAAAAGAATTCTTACCAACAGAAAAGGATATATGTATCGATGGAGATCGAATGTGTTTTATATTAGATTGCAATCCTCAACATTGTTGTTATAGGAATTAGAGTGATATGGGTTCAATTAGATGCTCGATCAATAATCGTTGTTCGCTAAAAAATTAGTTATATTACGATATTTCAAATTTAATTTCCTCTAACATCTCATTTTTATCTTTACATAACATCAACTACCATAATATATGAACAAATTATGGTGGCAGAAATTATCCTCAATTTAATTAATTTTCTGTATTTTCAAAAAAAAAAATAAAAAATTCACTTCCACATTGAGATTGATCAATATGATATACTTTCTTCTTGATTTATTGTAAAATGTCATTTGATTTACATGCATGAATAACTGTTTAGCATGCAAAATATAAGTCTTAAATCTTGTGTAAAGGCACATGCGATATGGGTCAAATAATAAATAGTAAATGAGATAAAGGGCAGCTGTGAATATACAGTAAATGAACCAACTGAACTGAATGATCTTTGATTGATCAATTGCATTAAAAACAGATACTCCCTCAGTCCCAGAACAATCTTCACACTTTCCCTTTTGGGCATCCCAAAACTTACTTCACACATTTAAAACTTACCTAAAATGGAAAGGAATCTTTACTATTCCCTCCACTCATTCTCTCTCCTACATTATTTTAATACTCACAACACCATTATAATTTACTATTCTCTCCACTCATTCTCTCTCCTATTTTATTTTCACACTCACAACATTTTCAATATAATACTCCCTCCTTAAAACATGTGCAAACAGTGTATGTGAACATTGTTCTGGGAAGGAGGGAGTATATCACTTTTATTTATCACATATCCCTCTTTCCCATAAAACATTACCCCTTTTACTATTTTAGACGTCCCACTTTAAAGTCCCACTTTCATAAAATGAAAATTTTTTAATACTTCTTTATTCATGGGACCCACTTGTCATACTCACAATACTTTTCAAATTTACTATTCTCTCCACTCATTCTCTCTCCTCCCACTCACAACACCTACTTTAATAACATTATTCCTTATTTTCCGTTCTCAACAGTAAAGGAGTAAAGTTCTATGGGACGGAGGGAGTAAATTGTACTCCCTCCGTCCCGCCCGAAAAGCCACAAAATGGACCTCGCACGCAAATTAAGGAAAGTGATGTAGGAAAAGAGAAAAAGTTTAAATGTTGTGAGTATGAAAAATTAAATAGGAAAGAATGTGTGGGAGGAATAATTAGGAGAGAGAATGTTGTGAGTGTAAAAGTAAAGTAGGAGAGAGAATGAGTGGGTGGAATAGTAACAAAAATTTTACTTTTTGGAAAAGTGCCTTTTTAAATGGGATGCACAAAATAAAAATTTGTGGCTTTTCGGACGAGATGGAGGGAGTATATCACAATTAATTCAATTGTTATTAGTTATTATAACTGACACAATCATTATTGCATAACCATTAGATCATACTCCCTCCGTCTCGGTCGACTTAGAATTTTTTGAAATGACACGGAAATTAAGGAAAAGGTAAAAGTTGTGAGTGTAATTTAAAAATAGGAGAGAGAATGAGTTGAAGGAATAGTAAATTATAATGGTGTTGTGAGTATTAAAATAATATAGGAGAGAGAATGAGTGGAGAGAATAGTGATTTAAGGTTTCCATTTTGGGCTGTCCTAAGTCGGGTGGGACGCCCAAAATGGCAAAAAGTCCTAAGTCGACCGGGACGGAGGGAGTATTTGTTATATAAAAGTAGTATAAATGATCTGGACTCGAAAACATCATAGTGGAGCTAAGTTCAAGATTAATATCCAACGTTACTATTAAATCCCTTAATCTAGATTCAACTATATTCATTTTGATTAGTTAAAAAATCATTTTTATAAAAGTAATTCCAAAATTTGTTGGAAATGGATAACGGAAAGTTAAGTTTAACTTAACGTTGATCTAGTTTCTAACGGAAGTTCGTTATGTGTTAACGGAACTAGTTACAAATTATATTCTACATTTGTTGTAGATTATTATACTTATTTAATGTCTCTAAAACCATTTAGGGTGAATGAGAATTAATGACAAGTGTTTTTTGTAACTTAACGGAAGTTAAATAAAGGGTTAAAGTTAACTTGGGTTGACTTGGACTGATCCAAATGAGTTTTGGGTCACAAGCTGTTCTCAAAAGGTTTTCGTGACCTTTCGGTTACGGGCTTCGGCGCGGTCGCGCTCCGGCTAGAGCGGCCGCGGCCCGATCTTAAGTAAATCATGGCACGGTCTCGGGATGCCAGCGCGGTCGCGCTCAAGGCAAGAGCGGCCGCGCTCGTGCTCAGATTTTGAACAGGTTTGGCACCTCTTGGAGTGAACAGCCATGAACCCTTTAACTTCTTTTAAATAGTTTCCCTCCGAATTTCAATTATAACACACGCGATCATTCCGAGCCTTTTACCCTCTAGAGAGATAGATTAACATACCCAAATCATTGCATATTGTTGCATTCAATCTTTCAAGTCCAAAGTTCTAAAACCTTTGTTGTTCGTTAGATTAGTTATATTGGAGTGCTCCTTATAACTAATAGTAAGTCGTTTTATCTTACTAGAGTTTTGTCATACAACCGTAAGCACCAGTGCGGGACAAATAACTCTTACGGAGATTGTATTAAATACAAGACTCGACTTGAATCCCTTTATTTTTCAATCTCCGTTACTTTTGCTGTCAGTTTTTTCGTTAAGTCTTAAAGAAGCCATAGCATTTGTCCAACAATCGTAAGAGTTAATTTACGCTTCTTCAAGATTATCAAGAGATGGCAAACGAGAAAGACACCACTTCATCTAGTCAAGGGAATGTGACGCCTCCATCACAAGGTGATACTACATTCAACAATGTTGCTCCCGCTCCTACAACTCATCACATCAGTCATGGTGAGAAATCCGCGAAATTCACCGGTGTGGATTTCAAGAGATGGCAACAGAAGATGCTCTTCTACTTGACCATCCTAAGCTTGCACCGCTTCTTAAAGGAAGATCCTCCGGCAGTAGAAAAAGGTGATCCGGACCCTCAAAGGCAAATGGCAAAGGAGGCTTGGGCTCACGGTAATTTTCTATGTAAAAACTATATCTTGAATGGACTTGACGATGCACTATACAATGTGTATAGTACAGTCGAGTTAGCCAAGGCGTTGTGGGACACCATGGAAAGGAAGTACAAGATCGAGGATGCCGGGTCAAAGAAATTTGTCGTCGGTAAGTATCTTGACTTCATGATGGTCGATTCCAAATCGGTAACAACTCAAGTAGATGAATTCCAAATCATTCTACATGGGCTTGATGCCGAGGGGATGATCATGAATGATCCATTTAAGGTGGCTTCTATCATTGAAAAGTTGCCTCCTTCGTGGAAGGACTTCAAGAACTATCTCAAGCATAAACGCAAGGAGATGTCCTTAGAAGACATTGTTGTGCGTCTTCAAATAGAAGAGAACAATAGAATGAATGAGGCCAAAGTTGCTAAAGGCAAGATGGAGGCAAAGGTCAATCTCGCCGAGGCTAGCACGAGTGGCACAAAGAGAAAGCATTTCGAAAATACCGGGAATGCTAAGAAAGGGAAGAAGAAGACCTCTAAAAGGTTCAAGGGGTCGTGCTATAATTGTGGCAAACCGGGCCACTTGTCAAGGGATTGTCGTCTCCCGAAGAAAGAGGCGAACAATGTTGACCACATGGACCTAGATTTTGCAGCGGTTGTGTTTGAAGCCAACGTTGCAAATTTGGAGGAGAACCCTAAAGCATGGTGGATAGATCTAGGTGCTACCCGCCATATTTGTGGTAACAAGGAAAGTTTCTCCTCCTATACTCCCATCTCAGGAAGAAAGCTTTACATGGGAAATTCTCGCGACCTCCGATGTTCAAGGCATTGGAAACGTGATTTTGAAGATGACTTAGGAAAAGAAGTAACCTTGTTGGATGTCTTTGCATGTTCCAGGACATCCGTAAAATTTAGTGTCCGGCGCTTTGCTTACTAAGGCCGGTTTTAGACTAGTATTCGAATCCGACAAATTTGTACTAACCAAGAATGGGTTGTTTCTTGGAAAAGGTTACCTCGAGGAGGGCCTTTTTAAAATGAATGTAATGACTGTAATCCGCCAAGGTGCGATGAATAAAAGTTGTGTTCCTTATGTTTACTTGTCGGAAAGTTCTAATTTATGGCATGATAGATTAGGACATGTAAACCTCGACACCATTAAGAAATTAGCGAGACAAGATTTAATCCAAATGACTAAATCCGACTCGACTAATAGGTGCGAAGTTTGTATTGAGGCAAAAATGACTAAGTCACCATTTAATGCCATACAAAGAGACACGACTCCTCTCGAGTTAATTCACACCGACATATGTGATTTAAAACTAGTGCAAACTCGAGAAGGTAAAAAGTACTTCATTACATTTATAGATGATTGCACTAAGTATTGTTATGTCTATCTCTTAAGAAGTAAGGATGAAGCCTTAGGGGCTTTTGAAACTTATAAGAAAGAAGTTGAGAATCAACTTAACTTGAAAATTAAGAAAATTAGAAGCGATAGAGGTGGAGAATATGAAGCACCGTTTGAAGGACTATGTTGGGAATCCGGCATAATTCATCAAACAACGGCTCCATATACCCCTCAATCTAATGGAGTTGCTGAACGCAAAAACCGCACTCTCAAAGAGATGATGAACGCGCTTTTGATCAGTTCAGGCTTACCCGACAACTTGTGGGGGAAAGCAATACTCACTTCTAATTATGTTCTTAATAAAATACCCAAGAAAGGTATTGATAAAACGCCCTATGAATTATGGCATAATCGTAGGCCATGTTTTAAATACCTTAAAGTGTGGGGGTGTTTGGCCAAGGTTGAAGTACCTAAGCCTAAACAAGTCAAGATTGGCCCAAAGACCATCGATCGTGTTTTTATTGGATATGCCAATAATAGTAGTGCCTATCGGTTTATAGTGCATAAATCGGACATTCCGGATATGCACGTAGGAACTACTATAGAATCAAGGAATGCGGTATTCTTTGAAAACATTTTTCCGGTTAAGGGCAGGGAAAGATGTAGGTTCTAATAAGAGAACACATGAGTCTACATCCGGTCCTTCTCAAATAGAAGATGAAGAACCAGAGACATAGCAAAAGGGCAAGAGTGGAAAAGACTTTTGGTCCCGATTTTCTATCTTACATGTTAGAAAACGAACCATCAACTGTTAAAGAAGCTTTGTCAGGTCCGGATAGTTCGTTACGGAAGGAAGCTATTAACAAAGTGAAATAGAATCCATAATGCTCAACAATACTTGGGAATTAGTTGATCTCCCTCCGGGTTGCAAACCATTAGGTTGCAAATGGATCCTTAAACGGAAGTATAAGGCGGATGGATCTATCGAAAAGTACAAAGCTAGGCTAGTTGCCAAAGGCTTTAGACAGAAAGAGGGATATGATTTCTTCGATACATACTCCCTGTCACAAGGATCACATCTATTCGTGTTCTCATAGCTATTGCAGTGCATAATCTTGAGATACACCAAATGGATGTGAAGACCGCTTTCCTTAATGGAGAACTTGATGAAGAAATTTACATGGAACAACCCGAAGGGTTCGTGGTTCCTGGTAAAGAAAGAAAGGTGTGTAAACTTGTAAAATCCTTGTATGGACTAAAACAAGCACCTAAACAATGGCATGAGAAGTTCGATAGAACCATGTTATCGAATGGATTCAAGATCAATGAATGTGACAAATGTGTCTACATTAAAGAAACATCTGAATCATTCGTTATCGTTTGTCTTTATGTAGACGACATGCTCATAATGGGAAGTAATCATGATTTAATCATGAATACCAAAGGCATGTTAAAGAAGAACTTTGACATGAAAGACATGGGATTAGCTGATGTAATATTAGGGATAAAGATCTCTAGAACATCTGAAGGATTAGTTCTTTCACAATCCCATTACTTCGGAGATTCAATGTCTTTGATGACCCTCCGGCTAAAACACCTGTAGACTTGGCTCTACATTTAGTCAAGAACAAAGGGGAACCAGTTTCTCAACTGGAATATGCAAGAATAATTGGCAGTCTGATGTACTTAACAAATTGTACTCGTCCAGACATTGCATATTCAGTGAGCAAACTAAGTAGGTTCACAAGCAATCCTAGTACTGATCATTGGAAAGCTCTAATGAGAGTACTAAGATATTTAAAGTATACATTAAACCATGGGATACTTTACAATAAATATCCAGCAGTATTAGAAGGATACTGTGATGCCAATTGGATATCGGACACGAAAGACTCTAAATTCACAAGTGGATATGTATTCACTATAGGTGGAGGAGCAGTGTCATGGAAATCCTCCAAACAAACGTGTATAGCCAGATCCACGATGGAATCTGAGTTTATCGCGTTGGATAAAGCCGGGGAAGAAGCGTAATGGCTTAAGAACTTCTGGAGGATGTTCCTTGTTGGAGCAAACACGCGCTCGTCGTACTAATCCATTGTGATAGTCAATCGGCAATTGGAAGGGCACGAATAGTATGTACAATGGTAAGTCTAGACATATTCGTCGTAGACACAACACCATTAGACAGTTGATCAAGAATGGCGTTATCACCATTGATTATGTAAAATCATGTGATAACTTAGCGGATCCATTTACCAAAGGTATAAATAGAGATCAACCTGTATAAGCTGTTAAGGGAATGGGTTTAAAACCCACAATAAAAGAACTTATAGCGGACACTCAACCTTGAGAAATGGAGATCCCGTGCCCTTGGGTTCAATGAGACAACCAAGTTATAAGTTCTAGTAGAGTTACTTGGAAAGCAACAACTCGGTTCATTAACCTGGAGATGTTGAATACTCATTCCCGAACATCCAAGTACAAGCACGTACGGCGATGGTAAGGGTAAGTTGAGAAAACTTTTAACGATTTCTATACCTACGGGTGGAGTAGTGCATGATACTCCTTATAGTGAGAATCACCTATATAAGCGAGAGGTAATTAGGCCGCCTGTAAATGAACGCTTATGAATGAGATACGGTCCCAGTGGCCAAAATGGACAAAACGTGAGAACAACAATTGTTAGATTTGTTATTATGTGAGTATTATTGTCTTGGTATACACCCGAGACGATCGGGTTCAAAGTGACTCGCTACCAAATGGCTAGTATATCCGATAATATTTCACTAGGGAAGATTCAAGGCCACAAGCTATCTATCCCGATGTAATAATAGTTCGCCGGAACTTTGGACGAAATTGCATTCATGCATTAATTGTCATTCATGTGGGGGATTGTTGGAAATGGATAACGGAAAGTTAAGTTTAACTTAACGTTGATCTAGTTTCTAACGGAAGTTCGTTATGTGTTAACGGAACTAGTTACAAATTATATTCTACATTTGTTGTAGATTATTATACTTATTTAATGTCTCTAAAACCATTTAGGGTGAATGAGAATTAATGACAAGTGTTTTTTGTAACTTAACGGAAGTTAAATAAAGGGTTAAAGTTAACTTGGGTTGACTTGGACTGATCCAAATGAGTTTTGGGTCACAACTGTTCTCAAAAGGTTTTCGTGACCTTTCAGTTCTGGGCTTCAGCGCGGTCGCGCTCCAGCCTAGAGCGGCCGCGCTGATCTTAAGTAAATCATGGCTTGGTCTCGGGATGCCAGCGCGGTCGCGCTCAAGGCAAGAGCGGCCGCGCTCGTGCTCAGATTTTGAACAGGTTTGGCACCTCTTGGAGTGAACAGCCATGAACCCTTTAACTTCTTTTAAATAGTTTCCCTCCGAATTTCAATTATAACACAGTCATTCTGAGCCTTTTACCCTCTAGAGAGATAGATTAACATACCCAAATCATTGCATATTGTTGCATTCAATCTTTCAAGTCCAAAGTTCTAAAACCTTTGTTGTTCGTTAGATTAGTTATATTGGAGTGCTCCTTATAACTAATAGTAAGTCGTTTTATCTTACTAGAGTTTTGTCATACAACCGTAAGCACCAGTGCGGGACAAATAACTCTTACGGAGATTGTATTAAATACAAGACTCGACTTGAATCCCTTTGTTTTTTCAATCTCCGTTACTTTTGCTGTCAGTTTTTTCGTTAAGTCTTAAAGAAGCCATATCATTTGTCCAACAAAATTTTCTTCTTATACTCATCCAAACGTTTTTCCCCAGCCAAAAAAAGTCATCAAAAATAAAATAAAATAGAGTACTAAAAAGCGAAAGCAAAAATTGGAATGAAAATGAATATCAATTCCCAATCTTGACAACTGAGGTTGAAATGGAATCAGAGGCTTCTGAACATAAGTAGGAGGGGGAGGATTGAAATGAAAGCCGACATCCATCCGGAGAGGATGCCGTTCGCCTATCGCTTAAAGAGGTCCGTAAGAGGGTGAAGCAATTTTATCCATTGCTAGCTTCGCCACTGATGTTAACTATGGTTAGAAGATTTACCATAATAAAAAAAAAAAAAAGTAAATTGTCAAGTTTTACTAGTTATGCTGACATGGCAAGATGTAATTAGTGGATCATGGGAATTGGTAAGATAAAGAAGAAATGTTTTTAGCAAGAGCCAACGAAACAGCCTGGGAGGCATGAATGCATGTCAATGGCAATCTTGAAAATAGCTTCTAAAGTTTTGAACTTTTACCTTAAAATAAAAATAAAAATAAAAATAAAAATAAAAATAAAAATAAAAATAAAAATAAAAATAAAAATAAAAATAAAAATAAAAATAAAAATAAAAATAAAAATAAAAATAAAAATAAAAATAAAAATAAAAATAAAAATAAAAATAAAAATAAAAATAAAAATAAAAATAAAAATAAAAATAAAAATAAAAATAAAAATAAAAATAAAAATAAAAATGGAAGACTTCAAGAATCATTCTCTGAAAAAATAAAAGTGTGGCACTCAATTTGTTTGTTGTTATGATTGGAGTAACAACACATATGTTGTATTTAAATTAATTAAAGCTCAAACTTTATTCTAATATTAGAATATTGGCATGCTCTCTCCATCTTAATATAATAATGACATATCTCACAATATCACTCCCTTCATCCCAAAAAATATAGTGGGTTAAATTCAATATTCATATACTCCCTCCGTCCCAGAACAATCTTCACACTTTCCCTTTTGGGCGTCTCAAAACTTACTTCACACATTTAAAACTTACCTAAAATGGAAAGGAATCTTTACTATTCCCTCCACTCATTCTCTCTCCTACATTATTTTAATACTCACAACACCATTATAATTTACTATTCTCTCCACTCATTCTCTCTCCTATTTTATTTTCACCCTCACAACACTTTCAATATAATACTCCCTCCTTAAAACATGTGCAAACAGTGTATGTGAACATTGCTCTGGGACGGAGGGAGTATATATATAGGGTCATGCTCACGTGAGAACTCAATTACGTGAAAATCATGAAAACCAAGAATAGCCATTGTATTAGACACAAATCAAGGGTTTAGATTACCTTTTTAGTTTTTAAATTCGATGACATTCTTGTAATTAGGTGGACATACAAAGGGAAGGGCAAAATACCATGTGTGTTCCAGAATTTGTCACGTCATCACCCAAACTTTCCCAAAATTTTCAAAATTAAATATCTCATTAATCGTAAAACGAAAAAATAATCCGAGAACACTGATTTTTTTGTCTCGACGAGACGAATCAAACTACATCCCTGAAGATAGGATTTTGAAAAAAAAATTTGGATAAGTGTCTATATAGTAAGTACTTAGCCAGTATATAGATGTTGATTGTTGAACAATGCAATTGTTTACAGTAGCTATTTAGCCAGTGTATAGATGTTGATTGTTGAACAATGCACTTGTTTACAGTAGCTATTTAGCCAGTGTATTGAAGTGTATTGTTGAACAATGCAATTGTTTACATTAGTTATTTAGCCACTGTATTCAAGTGTATTGTTGAACAATGCACTTGTTTACAGTAGTTCTTTAGCCACTGTATACAAGTTATTGCTGAAAAATGCACTTGTTTACAGTAGCTATTTAGCCACTGTATACAAGTTATTGTTGAAAAATGCACTTGTTTACATTAATTTTTTAGCCAATGTATACAAGTTTAAAATTCAAAAATTATTTCTTTACAGTAGCTAGTGTATTGAAGTGTACTATTGAACAATGCCACTGTATACAAGTTGATTGTTGAACAATGCACTTGTTTACATTAGCTATTTAGCTACTGTAAACAAGAATGTATTTCAACTTGCTATGCATACATTACTAAGTAGCTAGTGTAAACAAGTTTGAATTGTTTAAACTTGTTTACAGTAACTATTTAGCCATTGTACACAAGTTGATTGTTGAGCAATGCACTTGTTTACATTAATAAATAGCTAGTGTATTCATGTTGATTGTTGAACAATGCACTTGTATACAGTAGCTATTTAGCCACTGTATACAAGTTCAAAATTCAAGTTGATTGTTGAACAATGCACTTGTTTACAGTAACTATTTAGCCATTGTATACAAGTTGATTGTTGAGCAATGCACTTGTTTACATTAATAAATAGCTAGTGTATTCAAGTTGATTGTTGAACAATGCACTTGTATACAGTAGCTATTTAGCCACTGTATACAAGTTAAAAAAAAATCAATATTTTTTTTTAAAATCCTATCTTCAGGGATGTAGTTTAATTCGTCTCGTCGAAACAAAAAAAAATTCAGTATTCTCGAATTATTTTTTCGATTTACGGTTAACGACATATTTAATTTTGAAAATTTTGAGAAATTTTGGGTGATGACGTGGCAAATTCTGGAACACACATGGTATTTTACCCTTCCCTTTGTCTGTCCATCTAATTACCCTCGCGATTTGGCAATATTCCAAAATTGCCACCGCGTCACTTATAACCCCAATCTAATCTCTGTCTTCCATTCAAATCTAATTCAAGGACTGATAATGGTTCTCATGGTTCTCATTTTATTTTGGTTCTCATATATATATATATATATATATATATATTCTTAAATTTGATTAAATATTAATATTTATTATTTTATTCATAATTTTTATATTAATTATTAAAAGAGAAAGAGAATTTTACCCATAAGTTAATTTTGAGATAAATTACTTCCCCACAAGTTTCTCATTAATTTAAATGTCTCATAAGTTCTTATTTATTATTATATTATTATATTATACTGCATTTTATATGAAGTATTTAAAATTATGATACATCATCCTCAATGGTTAACGGTCATCCAATCACCGGAAACTCGTCGGAATCCAATCAACGGTCGCCGGAATTCGATAAACGATCGCCGGTACTACTTGTTATTATTAATGTTGTATTATATGAGTATGCAGTATTATACATTATTTTGTATACAATATTATTACAAAGCAATACAATATGGAAAGAAATTGATGGGACATTATGAAACTTTTTTAAAATTTATGGGGTATTTTCCCCAAAAGAAAATTGAGCATTAATATTTATCCAAAAATTTAAAGTGATCTCATAATATATTATTCCCTTCATACCAAAATACTTGTATTTTTATAACTTTTCATATATATTAAGAAAATAATTAATAAATATCAGACTAAATAACCCTTTGAATATTTCAATTACCTAGTCATATAATGCATTTACAATGACAACTACTTAATTATAAATAAGGGCAATTTTGTGTCAAAGTTTTATGAAAAAATGTAAGCATTTTGAGACAAAATATTTTTTATGAAAAAATGTAAGCATTTTGAGACAAAATATTTTCTCCTACAACTGCAAGTATTTGTGACGGAGATGGTAAGGTGTAAGTACCCGACAAGTCACTTTGAAAAAAATACGACTATTTATAATTTTGTTTAAAATTAACATGAAAATAAGTATTTAAGTACTAGACAGATATACTCCCTCCGTCTCAATAAAAGCTTCACTAATTACCCAAAAGGACGTCCCGTTAGAAGCTTCACCTTTCCTTTTTTGACAAAGAATCTTTACTATTTCCTCCACTCATTCTCTCTCCTACATTATTTTAATACTCACAACACCATTATAATTTACTATTCCCTCCACTAATTCTCTCTCCTATTTTCAAATTACACTCACAACATTTTTTTTCTCTTCCATTTTCATAATTTGCGTGTCCACCCAAAAGGGTGAAACACTTATTGGGACGGAGGGAGTATGCTGTATGAGTGTTTTTTAGGCATATTATTTCCAAGATTATTTCAAACCATAGATTAGGAAATATATTGGGAGATACTCTTCAATACTAATACTTATTATGCCCCGATTTAAGGTTTTTAGTTTGACTTCGCACGAGAATTAAGAAAAAATAAATGTTATGAGTATAAAAAGTAAAGTATGAGAAAGAAAGTGAGAATTGTTATTCACTCCCGCACATTTACTTAATACTCTCGCAATACAATTTTAAAAAAAATGCCATTAATTGAAATGACTCTATTACCCTCACTTAATGTTATACACCCGCAATTGAAGTTTATTTTCATTTAAGGGAGTTAATTGAAATTGGCTTAAGCTCTTAATTGAAATTGGCTTAAGCTCCGCCGCCCACTCATCTTTCCGGCCACCACCACCACTACCACCCATCTCTTCGGATTCAAATCAGAACCACCATTAGTCCAACTCAAAGCAATTGACATGGTTCTCTTCATAAAGAAAACCGCCTTGCCTCTAGCAATTCGAGCATTCACAGCCTTCTCAAGGTGCAACTCTTCCTTAGAGCTATTAAAAGTCTGCACTAACGTTCTTGAAGAAGTGGAAAAGTCGTTTATTTCCCAGATACAGGACTGGTGCCATGGCACCCTCTGCTGGAAACAGAAGTTTCTCTCTCTCTTCACCTCCCACCCCCATTCCCCCTTCTATCTCTCTCTAGATTCATTCAAATTTCCTCCGCCTCTATTTTACCCAGTAAAGCCTCTTCCATTGCTGCTGAATTCGGCCCACAGATTCAGAATCCCGATAAATTTCTCAATTGTAATGGCCTGCAGCTACTCCGATGTCCCGGTACTAATTCGATTTTGGAATTCTTTCCTTCCGGTGACAACTGTGATACAATTGGGTTTGTTGTTTTATCTGTTGAAAACTCTAATTTGGTTGTTAAATTTGATAAGTTGGGTAATGGTGATAGTTACAATGTTCTTACTGCCAAGAATGGGTTTAACTTTCGAATTAGACAGTTAGCTGTTAACCCAGTTGGTATGGCAAGATGTCACCCTGTTGAAAGCTACGCTGCTAGAGATGGCCTACTTTTGCTGCTCAACAAGAGATGGGTGGTAGTGGTGGTGGTGGCCGGAAAGATGAGTGGGCGGCGGAGCTTCAGCCAATTTCAGTTAACTCCCTTAAAAGAAAATAAACTTCAATTGCGGGTGTATAACATTAGTGAGGGTAATAGAGTCATTTCAATTAATGACATTTTTTTGAAAATTGTATTGCGGGGGTATTAAGTAAATGTGCGGGGGTGAATAACAATTCTCAAAGAAAGTGGATATAGAGTTTTTGTTGTGAAATGACAAGTGGGTAGGGAGTTTTTGTTCTGATAATAACAAGTGGGTCTCATTGTGCATTTTAGGTAATAAATCAACTAAAAGCCTTAAAATGAGACAGCCAAAAAAGTAAAGTAAAAACCTTAAACCCGAAGGGAGTATATGTTATCTGCAATCCAAACCTCATTCCAGAAACAGGTTCAATTGGAATTTCCCTATTTTAAATGGAAAGACGCAACTAAAGGAATCCCATCCATCCTTTAAATGGTTCCAACCATCATGCTTATAAAGAGCACATCAATTGGAAGATCCAAGTAAGAGAAAGAATCTTTACAAACTCAATTCCCCACTCACCCCAACAACAACATTACTCCAGCGACTCACCCCAACAACAACAACATTACTACAGTGCCGTAAAGGCTCCCATCTACGTGGATTAAAGGGGTTCGAATGTATGCAAAACGAGGCAAGAATATAGGTTAACAGCATCACTCCATCTAATAATCTCGCTCTTCACGTATATTAACCCTAAGTCATAATCGTTTTTGTGGGCTGGTCCGGTCTATTGCTCTTTCCTTGTGCCTATTTCGCTTTAGGGGTTTGGTTCACAGGTACAACCTTTGTAACTTCATGGTATACCCATGGATTGGCCAGTTCGTATTTGGAAGACTGCAATTTCTCAACTGCCGGAGTTTCTACTCCTGCTAATAGTTTATCCCATTCTTTGTTGGTACTATGGGGTCCTGAAGCACAAGGCGATTTTACTCATTGGTACTAGATCAAAGAAATACAAGAAGCCAAACTAAGGAAAGGCGAGATCATTAACAAACTAGATAACCAAAGTAAAACGCTTCAATTGATCCAAACTAATCAATTTCACAATAGATCGAAAATCCCCAAATAAACTCAACATAATAAGTATACTCCCTCTGTCCCTAAATGCCATTTTCAAGAAATTTTTGGAACTAAGATGGTGGTAGCTCCTTACAGCTGACCTCAAAATCGCAAATAAAAACTATCTTTTAACCCACTAAAGGCTCTATAACCTTGGAAATATAAAAGGCCACAATGGTCTTCTTCTCAAACTAAAGGAACTGATATTGTTCAAAGAAAGCTACCTAAATCAACCAAGTGACCGACCTTTCAAAACATTAACCAGATAGCATAGCAAAACAACTAAAGCGATTCTAGTTCGTAAAGGCATATAATTTCACTAGTAAGAATCCTAAAGGAAAGATTATGACATGATTAGGCCATCTGATTTCCATTAACTACCAGAGATCCACACTTCACATATCTCTCTTCCAAAACCGATAAAAGGAACACACATAAAAGAGAGAGAGACCTACAGTTCAGATAAATCTTTTTGCAAGTTTGTAGCCAAAAAAATAGCTTTACTTGATGCCTCATAAAAATTTAAACTCTTTTAAGGACTTTCGTTTCCCAGTAACCTTTTGACAAGTAATACTTTTTCAAGCATGTATGACAACGTTTCAACGTTCCTACCTATAAATTCCAAAACGTCATGCTTATAAAGAGCGTTACTATTGGAAGATCCAAGTAAGAGCAAGCAACTTTACAAACCCAATCCCCCACCCACCCCACTTCTTTAAAAAAAAAAAAAAAAAGTGTAAGCAGTAATCTTGGCAATAACAGTATCACTCGATCTTATAGTCTCGCTATTCATGTATATAAACCTTTAAGTCAAAATACTAGAAAAGGGAGCAGAAATGGTGTATCTGAAAATAAGAAAGATAACTAGAATGGTGGTAGCTTATCATAGCTGACCTCAAAATTGGAAATATAACAATTATCCATTAACCTATTAAAGGCTCGATAACCTTGAGAAAAACAAATGGCCAAAATGGCCCTCCACTCAAACTATAGAAATCGATCTTGTTCAAAGAAAGCTACCTAAAACAAACCCAACAAAGTTTACAATTGACCTTTCACGACATTAACCAGATAGCATAGCCAAAAAACCAAAGGCCATTAATGGATTCTGGTTCGATCGTACTCCTAAAGTAAAAACAATGACATGATTAGGCCATCTGATCTCCATTAACTGTCAGTAAAAAGACCAGAAACAAACTAAAATCCTGATTAAGGACCCAAAATCACTACGAAATTAACTAATGAATCTAGCATCCACTGCCACTTCTTAACAAAAAAATAAATAAATTATCCACTGACCTACAACATGACAAACAAACAATATCACATAATTAACACGATAGACAAAATACTGCAAAGTAGTATATCAAAGGAAGCAGATCAAAGTTGCAATTCTTTAGCTAAATAAACAAAAAACGGAAGAATGAGGACTCCAATCAGCCATTCATAATACTAAGCCTAGAAGGCGCTTAGAATCAAAAGACCCATGATAAGCAAACTAATCAATAAATCAGCCCTAGTTTCAAGAAAAAAAACTGATGTTAGCAATTAAAAGAGACTAAGGCAAAATAAATCAATCCAATTTATATCCTCATTAACCCTTGGCAATAGAAGTGAAATAAAGATCAGTCAGTTAAAAACCCTCTAAATGATTAAACTAACCATCCCAGACTCCATTATAATTGCTCAGCATCCAATAACCATAATCAACCAAAAATGTGTTGAAATTGATTATCTCCAACAACTACATCTAATTAATGACAATTGCTCAACCACCTGAAACAATAGGATCCTAAACAAATCAAATCACCAATTAAGAAGCTAATTCTCATACAAATAGATCAAAAAAAGGAGATAACAGCCGGACTGAGGATAGGCAAAAGATCATTAACAAATTAGATCACCAAAGTATAAAGCTAGGATCGATCCTAACCATTCAATGGCATAATAAAGTATGGCGACATATTAATAAATAGGGAAGATGTTCATAGAGATTAAAAACATAATAAAAAAAATCCTCAAATTAACCGATCATAATAATATCAAACAAAATACCCTTAATGGAGACGGAGAGAAAGAACCCCCAATCATCAATCCCGACTCCTCAACTTCTCAACACGCTGGTTCAACTGATCAATTCGCACAACGAGCTTCGTAACAGAGAACAGCAGCCAGTAAAAAGTGAGCGCGGCGGCAATCAGAAGGGCGTTACGCTGGCTCTTCATGATCGATTTCTGGTGACGGAGATGCTCGGTGGCGGAGCAAGTATGTTCTTCACAAGTGGGCCTGGTCTCGTACTTCCAGTAAATATCCATGAGGAGGAAGAGGCAGAAAGGGACGATTGACAGGAAAGGTTTGAGGAGGCTATGAATGACGGCGATCAAGCCTTTGCGGAGTGGGTTAAGGCCGGGAAGTGTTAGGAGGAGAAGCATGATTGCTTCGGCTCCGGCAGCGTAACCCAAGACTACCCATTCCAACGCCATTGATGAAAGATTGGAGGTTGGATTAGGGAGGAAGGAATTAGGGTTTGAAGAAATGAGATTTGGGGGAAAAGTGTGATGGAAGAAAAGTATTGTTCCCAGATCTGTGTGACCTTCTGCGTCACTTTTCTTTTTTTCTCTGTATCACTATTTCCTCCGCACAAAATATATTTATGAAATACTCCCCCGTCCCAATAAGCTTCCCATTTTGCCATTTTGAGTGTTCCGTTAATAGCTTTTACTTTCCTTTTTTGACAAAAAAATCTTTACTATTTCCTCCACTCATTCTCTCTCCTATATTATTTTAATACTCACAACACCATTATAATTTACTATTCTCTCCACTCATTCTCTCTCCTATTTTCAAATTACACTCACAACATTTTTTCTTCCCACCCATTTTATTAATTTGCGTGCAAGACAAAATTTGGACAGCTCTTATTGGGACGGAGGGAGTATGTTAAAATAATTATCTATAGTATAAAACAAAAAAATCAACCCCCCCTTTTGAACAGTAGTATATAGTATGAACAGTTAGATGGGCGGAATTTTCCATTTTGCCCTCATACATTTGTCCCTTTCCCATTTTATCCTTAAAAAAATTAAATTAAAAAAAATAAAAAGAAAACAAAAAACTTGGTCTTGGACACGAACTTAGACTAGTAGATACTCCCTCCGTCCCACTATAGTTGACACCCTTGAGGTGAGCACGGGAACTAAGAAGAAACAATTAAATAAAGAAAATGTGTGGTAGAAAATGAAGAGAGAGAATGAGTGGGGTAAATAGTGGTGTTGGTTGAATAAATTGAGTGGTGGAAAATGAAGAGAGAGAATTAGTGGTGGGGTCCATCTAATATAAAAATATAAAAACTAGGTTATTTTTGGAAGGTGTCAAGTGAAGTGGGACGGCCCAAAATGAAAAGAAGTGTCAAGTATAGTGGGACGGAGGGAGTATATAAAAATGCATGCTAAGCTTTTAATTTTACAAATATAAAATATAAAATTATTTTCACAGATCAAAAGAGGAAAGTAAAATTCAACAAATTTTTACCCATAATTTCCTTTTCCGACAAACCACTTTCCCTTAATTTTCTCATTAATTTAAATATCTTAATTTTATATGTAATATTTAAAAATTATGATACAACATCCGCAATACTATATCATGCCACCACCACCGCCCATCGAAATTCCGCCACCGGTCGCCACCTGTCATCATGTTGTATTATATGAGTATACTCCCTCCGTCCCGTTCGAAGCTTCACCTTTTACCCAAATGCGTGTTTCGGTAGAAGCTTCACCTTTCCTAAAATGGTAATAAATGTGGGCCCCATTTGTCAACCCCACTCACTTTTTCCTCTCACATACTTAAATTGTAGGGTCCACTTGTCATGTCCACTAACTTTTTCCCCTCACATATTTAAATTATGGGCTCCACTTGTCATATCCACTCACTTCTTCCCTCTCACAACCCTTCTCCCACTCATCACTTTTCTTAATTTACGTGCTTCACCAAAATGACGAAGCATCGAACGGGACGGAGGGAGTATATGATTATTACAGAATAATACAATATGAAAAGTAACTTATGAGGCATTTTGAAATTTTTTTAGAACATATTAGACATTCTCCCAAAAATCAATGTATTTTAAAACTTTTTTAGAACTTATTAGACATTCTCCCAAAAATCAATGTATTTTTTTTTGTAAATAAAGGGATTATTTACATTTATAGTACTAAAGAAGGTAAATTTTTATTTATAGCATTAAGATTCTTGATTTAAATTTCATTGATTAAATTTACACTAACTTATTTATAAATTTTTAAATTAAATATCCTCATTACCATTGCTTTAGCTCCACCTGTAAGGCATGGGCAACCGGTTTTCGGTTCCGGTTCCGGTTTCGAACCGCCGGTTCCGGTTTCGGGAAAGGGGGGAATCGAGATGGAACCGCCAAAATCCGGTTCCCGGTTCCGGTTCCTTGATGCCGGTTCCCTGCCACAGTTTTCCTGGTTCTTTTGTTTGTCCCTTTTTTTTTTTTTTTTTTTTGAAAATCTGCACGCTTGGGCGACCGCCCAAGGCCAAATTCAAAAAAGTCATACGGTTAAAAAGTCAATAGGAGAAGTTATATTGCTGCTACTCCATCCGCTGCCAAGCAAGTATCCATATTTCAAAAATATTTAAAAAATACTCCCTCCGTCCCAGACCAAGGGTATATGGGGGGATTTCACGCTTCTTAAGAAATTTTTTAAAAAATGAATAAAAGTTAAATGTGAGATGGGGAATAGTAATTAAATATGTGGTAGAAAATAGGAGAGAGAATGTAAAAGTTAAATGTGTGGTAGGGAATAGGAGAGAGAATGTAAAAGTTAAAAATATTTAATAGGAGAGAGAATGAGTGAGAGGAATAGTAGTTAAATGTGTGGTAGGGAATAGGAGAGAGAATGTATAAGGGTATAATGAATGGTTTTTTTGTAAATATATGGAGATGATAAGGGTATAAATATATTAAAAAACTTGCCATTTATGGAAATGAACTCTTGGTCTGGGACGGACCAAAAGGGAAAGATGAACCCTTGGTCTGGGACGGAGGGAGTATTGAAGTGTGGCACAGATTATAAGATGTTGCAAAAACATGTCTCATTGAGTATAAGATAAATGTTTGGATAAATGTTTGCGTCTCTGTGTGTATATGTATTTGACCTCCAAGAACTCATTTTCCATAATTATACTTGGCTAAAATGGTACCTCAAGTTTCATTCATGTTATTAAATTTGTGCCTTATTTACTAAAAAAATTTATACACTTATTTGAAGAAGAGAGTACAGATTTAACTACTCTATCTTTGTTAAACAACTAAGAAATACAAAAATCACTCACAAACCACAAAAAAAAAAGGCAAATTGACTGAAAAAGCTGTAAAAAAGGGGCAAATTTTGAAATTTTTTTGAATTTTTCGTAAGAACCGCCGGTTCTCCCCGGTTCCGAACCGCCGGTTCTTCGGTTCGGTTCTCCGGTTCCGGTTCCAAAACCGGCGGTTCACGGTTTTTGGAAATGTCGAACCGAGATTGAACCGCGAACCGGACGGTTTCGATTCTTACCGGTTCCGGTTCCTCCCGGTTCCAATTCTGCCGGTTTCGGTTCTGGTTCAATTCTCCGGTTCTTACCGATTCCGATTCCGATTTGCCCATGTCTACCTGTAACCTGCCCCACTGCAATCAAGTAAGTTTTTAAACCCTTAATAATGGATTTAAAGTAATAATTATAAAAAATAAAAACTTATACTATAATGTAAAATGATCTAGGTACTCATTTTGTCGTATAATAATAGTCTCGTTTGACTTTATAAATATTTTAATAATATATTATTTTTTAAATCCTCAATCTTGCTTAATTATTATTTCTTGCTTCTTGGTTAGCTTCCCCTTCCATCTTCTTCTTTGGTTGATGTAAATGATTTTAATCTAATAATTTTGAAAGTAAAATTAACATTTTAAGATAAATAAATGGCGAATAAAAACTCAGTTTTATACAATAAAGGAAGTATAATAATTTTAAGCAAGTATAATACATCTAGAAAAGTAAAAAGAGAAATAAAAAATGTCTCTGATTTAATAAATATAAATATTAAGTTTAGATCAAATCCATTTGGCGTGCCTCAAGAGAAAAGGAATCAAAGATTCAATTCTCATAAAATACTTTCTTAAAAGGAATCAAAGATTCAATTCTCATAAAATACTTTCTTCTTATTATGGCTCATTTGGTAGGCTGATAGGATTAACTCGTATTAATAGTGAGGAGTTTATTAATTCAGGAATTAATAATATTATCTTTTTTTTATAATAAATAAAAAGGGGATAAGAGGTGTTCAGATGCTTATCTGAGTTGTACTTTAAATAATTACTACGATTGCATTTAATCTACCAAATATACTTTTATTTATTGAATTAATAATCCTATCCGATCATTTATAGACCTACTGTAAATAGCACAAGACTCTCATCTTGTCCTCTCATCATGATACTCTATTTTAACTTTCCCTTTTTTTTTTCAATTGATACTATACAAGTAATATACAAATAAATAAAATTAGAAAAAAAACTTTCTTCATCCCAAACTAAATATTCAAAAAGATTTAAGAAAATTTATTGACTAAAAATAAATTTGAATTTTTTTTTGAACATTCATTAAATAGTATTCTCTTCCGGTTTAATGTTATTAGTTTGGCTTGACACATATATTAAGAAAAATTAAATGTCGTGAGTTAGCAGAAGAGAAAAAGTGGGTATGAAATTTTTATTGTGAGAATAACAAGTGAGTCTCATTGTATATTTTAGATAATAAGGCAACTCATAACCTTAAATCGAAATAGACTAAAAAAGAAAGTAAAAATTTTAAAACGGGATGGAAGAATAATAAAAATAAAATAAAATATCTATAGTATAAATGGCAACATGGGGATGAACAGTACAATGAACAGTTTCATTTGCCGAATTTTCCATTTTGCCTTCACTACGTTGTTCATTTTCCATTTTGCCGTTTAAAAAAAAATTAATTTTTTTTTAAATTAAAAATATAAATTTTTTTTTTAATTAAAAAAAAAAACACGTGTCCTTGGACACGGGCTTTTACTAGTTTCTTATATTATTGTCGTACATACTGGACATATTTGGTTATTGGAAATGGGCTAAAATACGTAAAACAGTAATAAGCCTTAAGATGGAGATGTCTTGGGTCAATAGCAGACCTCATAAGTTTGTACAATGCACCAGTAAACCAGTACCAAGAGGATTACTAAATAAACTCCAAAATTTTATGAGTAAACCCCATTTCTAAAAACATCCCAAATAAATATAAACAAACCCTCATCTTTCCCCTTATACCCTTCCATTCATTTAATACTTATAAAAAAAAATCACCCACCCACCCACACCCATTTCATTTACAGCCTAGAGAGAGAGAGAGAGAAAAGAAGAAGAAGAAGAAGAAGAAGAAGAAGAAGAAGAAGAAGAAGAAGAAGAAGAAGAAGAAGAAGAAGAAGAAGAATGTCAAGCCTTGGAGGAAAGGGTAAGCTTGATTTTGTTTTTAGGGTTTAGTTTTTTGTAATTTCCTTAAAATTTAGTTAAATTCTTTCCTTAGCATACTTGATTTCATTTAAATTGTTGGGATAATGCTTGATATTATAAAAATTGGGTCGGCGGCTTGGGTCGGCCGGTACCGACCGACTCTGGATAAATAGTCAGCCAGTACCGACCGACTCTGGGTAATTTTTCGACCACTCCTGAACGACCCTTTGTTTAAAAAATCAGCCACTGCCTGCCGACTTTGGCCTAATTATTCCGTCATACCCGGCCGACTTTCACCTATAAAATCAACTGGTACTGGCCGACCCTTTATTTTTTTTTTAATTTTTTTTTTTAATTTTTTTTATTTGCTTTGTATTGACAAGGGCTCTTTGTGTTCAACTCCCTGTTCAAATGAGGTCCGTTCTTTGTAAAATAATTTTTTGGTTTCATCAAATTAGAAAGACTATGTATATGATTTTTGTTAATGTAGTTCTTCATTTTTGATGTGTGTGTATATGCAAATTGTTTCGTTGTAATTGAATAAGTGTGTTAGTAGAATAGAATTCTGATGAAATTTTGATTAGTATATGACTTATGGTAAATGAATTATAATTTCATTGAGTTTCGTTTAATTTTAGAAATTTTGATAATTGGCTTAGAATTGATTATTCATTTGATGTTTATTGCAGTTAAACAATTGATTAGAGGGAAAAGGACCACTGCCTCTGCCAGAAGGGAACGGGAAGAGAGGGAACGGGAAGAGAGGTTGCGTAAGGAGATGTTGCATCGAGGACAAATTTCAAATGCTAGACAATTTGAGCAGGATGGTGATTCTGAAACTGAGGATGAAGGTGAGAATCAGGATAGAATGGAAACATCTCCACCAAATACTATTGAAAATCAAATGACATATGTACCGGAACGAGAAGAAGAAAATGAGGATGAAGAAGAAGCAGATGCGGGTTTTCCTGGTGGCCCGGTGTGTAAAGATTTATTATTATCATATGAAAATCATGTGGCGGGGATGATATGGCAAGGACGTGATGTGCGCAACTTCAAATGTATTAACCATGTGGCGAAGTTGAAGCAATGGGAGTTGGATTTTGAGAATATGACTGTACCGGTTACAGAAATTCTAGGTAATTCAAATATTCTTTTAGTAGTAAATGGAGTCCATGATCATTTGGACAAGACGTTGATTCGTGCATTCTCGGATCGATGGCACTTGGAAACTAATAGTTTCCATTTGCCATTTGGGGAAATGACGATCACCCTTGAAGATGTCTTTTGCTTGACGGGGCTCCGATTCTTTGGGCAACCACTATTGGAGAATCCTTCTTCCTCTAAGGTGGGACCAGTTGATATAATTCATCAGGTTTTAGGGGTGAATAAAAACGAGGCTAGCGAAGGCTTACTCAAGAGAGGTAGTGGAAAGGTAAGTCTTGATTGGCTGAAAGTTAAGTTCTCTCCGGAATTGTCTTCGCCTGACCCACGAAAAGCTGCCTCGGCTGCAAAAGCCTATCTTTTTTACGTGTTGGGGTGCACAATCTTTGCTGATAAGACCGGGACTTGTGTGAATGTGAGATATTTGAATTTTTTTAGAGACGAGGAAATGATAGGAAAATATGCTTGGGGTGCCGGAGCTTTAGCATACCTTTACCGGCAACTTGGAAAAGCTTCGAGGTATAATTGCAATCAGATATCTGGATACTTGACTTTACTGCAGTCATGGGTGTATGAGAGATTTCCGGATTTTAGATGTGATTTGAGCAGCACCTATCTTCGTACTTCACCACTCACAGCAAGGTGGGACCCGCGGGGTCAATCTGGAGCGTATGCATCCGTGGAGATGAAAAGGCAACATATGGACGTACTAACGAGTACGGATGTAAGTATATATATATATATTGAAATATCTAACATGTTTACTTAAACTCTCGTGAAAAGCACATTAATGATTTATATTATGTTTGTAATTGTAGGTGGTTTGGAGGCCGTATGAGGGTAATCGAGAACGATACCCTTTTCCCAAAGTTTCTCTTTATATAGGATCGATTGTTGCTGCAAATGTAATTGAACCACATCTCCCAGATCGGGTCTTGAGACAGTTTGGATACGTCCAAATAATACCATCCATGCCACTATTCCATGGATTGCCTCGAGGAGATACCAAAACTTACGCGGGATGGTTCGCGAATGCACAATTATTCATTCGTTGGAAGAATGCCTTGCTTGATCTAGATGATCTTGAGGAGATACGAGTACCATAAGACACTGTCAACAATTACTTACCGTGGTACTATAATGTTTCTCATCCGATTCTTATCCCCGAATCTCAAAGATCTCAAGCAGTTAAGAGGACCAATGAGGTTGGTCAGGCAAATCCTTGGAATATGTTAAAGAATGTTCGTGAGAGCATGCTGCCAATTGCGAGGAGATGGAGAAGTGGAGATGAGTCCGTGACTGCACAAGAGGCCATGAATGTCATATTTAGAGCACTTGAAGCAACAGAATTACCATCGACTTCTCGTGGTGGTGGAAGGGATTAAATGGGATAATGGGTTGAAATTAATTTGCTTTTGTGATATATTTGGTTACGAATGTTTGTTTAATGTTATTTAAACTTAATTTTAATTTTTTTTACTATTAATGTAAGTCGTTATGTAAACTTCTCTTTTATTGTATTAAGTTTGGGTCGATAATGCTACAACAAAGAGTCAATGTTCATCTCTCACTTCAACAAGAAAAATGTATTAACTTCCCTAACTTCAACAACACTAATATACAAACCTTTTAAAAAAAGCATAAAATAAAAATGCTACATTGGTTTGGAAGGGATTTGAATATAACACTGTCGGGTATGGCCTTTTCGACGCATGGGCTATAAGAGAAATTCAAGAATGGTAAAATCAGTATAAATGACTATAATTTTTAACTATGTACATATAAGTGAGCACGATAAATAGTTTAGAAAGATTTTTACCTGTAAAATTTGAGAACATTGGTTTGGAAGGGATTTGAATATAACACTGTCCGGTATGGCCTCCACATACTCAAATGCGCTAGTGAAATTACCCGGGATTTCGCGCGGGCGGCGCGAAACGCGGTTGTCTTTCGCGGAGGGTTGGTGTCTGAGACCACGCTTCATGGGAAGGAAAAAATGAGGAGCCGCCACGCGGTTTTTGTATTTTGAGCCCAAACGTTGAGAAACGGCTTTTGTGAAAATGGTGTCGTTTTTATTGGTAGCAAAAACTTAGGAAAAGGCTTTGAAAACGGGGGTCATTTTTATTGGTAGCAAAAATGACTAAAAAGCTTTTTAGTACCAGAGATTGTTAGGTTCGGAGGTCAGGTTACGTTTCGGGAAGAGTATATTGAGATTACCCGAAACGCCTCGCATGACGAGTCTTTCTACCTTTCTCGAAATCGTGTGTGTGTGTGTGTGTTTTGAAATGGGGGACTTGAATGACAAGCTTAATCTTGGTTTGAATGTCAAACGTTGATTAGGTGACTTTTGAAAAAGCGATCGTTTGAATGACAAACGTCGGTTTTGAGACGGAAATGAGCGTTTGCGTGGCAAACGTCGATTTGAGTTTGAAATGAGCGTTTGCGTGGCAAACGTCGATTTTGAGCTTTTTGAAAAGGAGTTCGAATGACGAACTCCGGTTTTGAATCGGGCGATTCATTGTTAACGATTTTTACGGGAAAAAACGTATTAAATGATTTTGAATGTCAAATAGCAGCTTTTAGTTTGAAAGATGAGCGTTCGCAGGCCAAACGTCATTTCGTGCGTTTTGAAAGAGAGTTCGAAGGACGAACTCCGGTTTTGAATCGGGCATTACATTGTTAACGATTTTTACGGGAAAAATACGTATTAAATGACATGCAATCAACGAATCGGGTTGCGACTCGGACTTTGAAAAGTAAATGCTATCACGATCCAAACGGGTCGGACTTTGTAAATGACAGTATTTAAAGCAGTATCAACGGAATCAAACGATCCAGAATCGTAAATGACGATCGACGAGCCAAACGGCTCGGAGTTGTAAATGACGATCAACGAGCCAAAACGGCTCGGAATTGTAAATGACAGAAAGTAAATGACGATCAACGGATCGATCGATCCGGAATGGTAAATGACAGAAAAAGTAAACGGAACGGGGTCGGAATGTCGTTTTAACCCGTGATTACTTTTCTTACGGAAAGAGAAGAGGATCGAGGGGCTAAAACGTATCGGACCCCGTTAGACGGAGGCGTCTACATTTCAGTAACGGTGTTCGAAACGGTTATAGCGGCGGCGCGTAGCCGAGACGAAACGAGAGATTAGAGAGAGGGAGTTATACCTATGGCTAGGGTCGATTCCTTTAGCTCGGAAGGTGTGTACGAGACACGGAAAGATGTTTGAAATGGTGTTTCGTAGTGGTGAGGGACGTATTTGATCGAAATATGGAGGTTTCACGCGAATCGAGGCAAAATGGGGGCTCGGGAGGGGTGAAACTGGTAAGGGCCGTGGGCTGTGGTGAATTTTGGGGTGAAAATGTTGTTCTCAAATGGCTTTGACAGCCCTCCTATTTATAGGTGAAAAATGCAGTAAGAGTCGTAGGACTTAAGCATTTTCCGGGGTTTTTGGTATTTTGGAATTTTGAAGGAGCTTCTTTGGCAATTTCGGAAAATGTGCTTGAGGAGTCCCACTTGGACTTTCTTGGCGTATACCAGGGGTATTTTAGTCTTTTTCCTTTGATTTCTGATTGAAAGGTGATGTGTGGGCTGTGGCATGGCTGCCACGTGTCCCATGACTCACCAAATGCGTGGGAGTTCATTCCCCGATCCCGGTTTTGTCCATTTTTTAAAATAACAGTCCGGAAAAATGTCAGCGCAAAAGTGCCGGAAAGTGCGTTTTTCGGGGAAAGCCATACTTTTACGTGAGATGACACGTGTTAAGTACGCTTTGACGTCGGGATGCAGGCGATCTCGGGGACGTCTCGTTGGCATGGCAGCGGGGAGTTTAACGAGTTCGGTTAACCTGGAGCGGGCCGGTTAACGGATTTTGGTTAACTTTCGGCGGATTTTGACGATCCGGATTTGGGTACTTACAGTTAGCCCCTCGGCGACGTCTCCTCCGAAGGAGGTGGGGTCGTTGAAAAAGATAAGGATCCAAATCGGGATGCCTTACTTTGAAAGACACAGGCGGTCGGTGGTGGACCCTTAGCGAAAGGATTCCTACGTATCCCGGCGGGAATCAAACCGATCGTAGTTCGTAGGTGCAAGGGCCGCGCGAGGGACCTTGACCTGGCGAAGCTGTTTGGAAGCGCGTCTCGAACCTGAATGGAGACTATTGTGAGGCGTGCGAACACAGGACTTTTGTAACCTTCGAGGCGTGTGGCGCCTCGAAGCCGGAGCCGCGTGCGTGAGGCGTGTGGCGCCTCAAGCCGGAGTTGTTGGAGCTTACGAGGCGTATGGCGCCTCAAGCCGGAGATTGTGAGGATACGTTTATCACGATATGAAAGGCGTTCGTGCCTTGGGTGCTGGGCTTATGCTGCTTGCCGGTTTTATCTGCTTTGGGGATAGGCGGTAATGATGAGAACGGTTGTGTTAAAGCTGGCGTTATTAACAACTCGGAAGGATCGACGTTTCTTCTTTAGAATCTGGAGGATGAGCATTCGGGCTTACCTTGATGGCCGAAGAGGGATTGTTGTGCGGGCTTATTGCATTTGGCCGAAGTGGGACGGTCGGAGCTTACGGCGGCGGCGGGAGATGAATGTTCACTTCTGAAGTGAAAAAGATATTCGGGCTTACGAGGATGGCCGAAGAGGGATTGTTGCAAGGCGTTCGTGCCTTGGGGGTCGGGCTTATTGCAGTGCCGGGAGATGAATGTTCACTTGCTGAAGTGACAAGGCGTTCGGGCTTACGAGGATGGCCGAAGAGGGATTGTTGCAAGGCATTCGTGCCTTGGGGTTCGGGCTTATTGTAGCTACCGGGGAGATGAATGTTCACTTACTGAAGCGAAAAAGATATTCGGGCTTACGAGGATGGCCGAAGAGGGATTGTTGCAAGGCGTTCGTGCCTTGGGGTTCGGGCTTATTGCAGCTGCCGGGGAGATGAATGTTCACTTGCTGAAGTGACAAGGTGTTCGGGCTTACGAGGATGGCCGAAGAGGGGTTGTTGCAAGGCGTTCGGGCCTTGGGTTCGGGCTTATTGCAGCTGCCGGGGGATATATGATGGTGAAAACCATTAGAAAATTTAACGTCGGGAGACGGAATCATAACTGGAATGTCCGGAGACATGATTGAGCGTTTGAACGTCAAACGTCAGCGGGATTAATTGCGTCACAGACGGGATTATTCTTGGAATGTCAGGAGACATGATTGAGCGTTTGAACGTCAAACGTCAGCGGAATCGAATTTAACGTCTGGAGACGGAATTGTAAATGGAATGTCCGGAGACATGATTGAGCGTTTGAACGTCAAATGTCAACTGGGATTGAACTTAACGTCTGGAGACGGGCGTTAGTGAAAACTAACTGGGGATTTTATCCTCGGGGGATGGGGTGTTAGAAAGGTCTAACTGGGGGAAATTTTACACTTTTGGGGGCCAAAAATGGTAAAATTGGCTATGCGAGGGCCAAAGTGGCAAAAAAATTTCTGGTGCAACAAGAGTCCGGCCGGACTTTGATTGAAATTGGCCATGTCCTTTTCAGCGCCGAGGCCGAGGAAGGAGAAGCCATTTTCTCCATTAATTCCGACGAGAGGGAGAGAGAGGAAGAGAGAAAATCCACCCCAAATTGCAAGATTTGCTCGGATTTGCGAAGGAAAATCGATATGGAAGGTGATTGGGACCCAATGGCTCGTCATGGAAGGACCGATGACGAAAGAACGCGGTTGGTTCGGACCATTCGAACCATCATTCATCCATTGAATCCGGCGGAGTTCTACCGGCTAGGGAGAGACACAACTCGAAAGGAGGGATCGAGAGACAAGTAAGCTTCCTACAAATTCCATTAATTTTAAGAATGTGCATTCTTTAAATGTTAGAAATTTGTTTAGAAATTTACTTAGGGATTTTGGTGCTTGAATTGGGGCTTTTGACTTTGCCATGAACCTTTGTCGAAATTGACTAGGATGTAGTTCAATTGACACCATGGGTGGATGACATAAAAATTTTGGTTGCAAAATTCCATGTCTAGATGCATTTTCCAAAATTAAAGTAGCTTTAATTCGGGACGGAGTAAATTTTCGAAATGTTCGAAAGAATTTGAAAGTTCCGGTTTCGACGGAGTTTTCGAAATGTTTTGAAAGTTCCGGATTCGACGGAGTTTTCGAAATGTTTTGAAAGTTCCGGATTCGATGGAGTTTTCGAAATGTTTTGAAAGTTCCGGATTCGACGGAGTTTTCGAAATGATTTTGAAAGTTCCGGATTCGACGGAGTTTTCAAAAGATTTTGAAAGTTCCGGATTCGACGGAGTTTTCGAAATGATTTTTGAAATATATGTAAGAAATGAATGAGAACTGTCATTGCATTGCATCATTTGGACATGCGTTCATGCACTCTGTTGATGTTGCTCTCATCTTGTTCACTGCGGGGAAAGGGAAGGTTGGCGTCGACAATCGGAAGAGTCGGGAGCCTTTGAGCGGTGAGAGCATTGTGGGAGATTCTCCCGAACGTGGCTCGAGAGGGAGAGGTCCACGGCGGTTGGTGGTTGACTCCGGATTGGTGGGTTCATCGGTGCGGTAGGCTGCGATTGCTACGACGCCGAGGGCCGGGTCCATGTATGTTGCCTTGAGCGAAATGCGGTGGGATCGACCCACACTTTCCATTTCGAGATGGGGAGGCGACGGTGACTCCCACGGATTTTGCCGCTATCAGCTGGGTTGCCGACCTATGGCAACACGGCGGGTGTGGGTTGACGGTTATACCCGGGCTTGATTATGCAGCTGCCGGGTTTTGATATTACCGATGCCGGGGGCTTAGGCATTCGGTACGAGGCCGATGGAGAGGCATGCGAGGACGGGTATCGCCGATTTTTGGTTGGATCTTTGAGATGACCGCGGGCCTTGGCTCGAGGGTTCATTTGGTTCGCGTTATCGGCGACTTTGTTCCCGACTTCCGACACGTCTGTCACTTCCCTTTGCTCGGGTCGGCGACGAATCTGGATGTCGTGAGGGGTTCGCATGGGGAGAGGCTGGAGTCGAGCTCTATCATTCCACAGACGGAGTTCTCGCGGGGAGAGGAAAGTTACTTGAGCTGCTTCACACCTGTCTTGGATGTAAGTTCATGTCTTTTTTCTCTTCCTTGCCTCTTTGATGTACTCGTATGTATACGCTTTGTAGGCGACATAACTTTCCATTTGCTTGGCGGTGCGGTGCTACGAGGTGTTGATCCGCAGTGGGACATTAAGGATGCGTATCGACCCTTGTACCACTCGCCACTGCTGGTTTGGCGAAGAAGGCGAAAGAGGCCGGTCTCGTCGAGAGTGGGTACGCGGCGTCGTATGAGGAGGTGTCCCAGGCCACTGGCGAGAGTTCTCCGAGAGGATCAGTTGACTGGTGGGGTAGGTTCGATCTTGTCGCCGTTCGAGATTGCTAGCGAGACTACACGGCGGCGGAAGCTCTGGTGGGACTTCACGGCGACGCGATGTATGCAGGGGAGAGGGTGACTCGTCGGCATAGGCGGGGTCCCTTCCATTGGTGCCGGTGGATCCTCCTGTGCACATGCGGCATCCTCGGGAGATGCCGATGGAGGAGGCTGGAGGGGTATAGGCAGGCGTGTACTATTATGGAGTACGTCATAGCGGGGAGCCGACTATGATACTTTCTTGAGGATGAGGTGAGGAGCCCGCGGGTGCGGCATAGGGAGGCGAGGTCCACAGGAGGTCCTCGAGATCTTCCGATCCCACGCACGAGGCGGCGTACGAGGGCTGGATGGCTCACGCGAGCCGGTGGTGATCCCACTCCGGATGGCCGAGACCACGATGACGGGCGACCCAATGCTTCGGTGAGCACTCTTTGATTTTACGCTTTTGATAGTAGTATTACTGCAAATGTTGCATCTGTACTTTGTTCGTCTTCGATGACCTTCCTGGTTCGCGAGGTGTACGGCCGTACGTACAACGAGGCTATGAGACTGGTGGACGAGTGGGCCGCCTACGCTAGGAGGCTCGTGGAGTTCATGCGGTGCAATTCCCGGAGGAGCGTGGATGTTCGTGAGCCGAGTCCGTCTAGGCCGAGAGGTTCTCCTGCTCCCAGCGGTAGTGGGGAGGACTTTGCACGAGGATTTGGCCGGTTCGCGGGCGGAACGGCTGGGTTTGGAGCTCCTTCTTCTTCGCACTCGGGGCACGAGAGGAGAGTCCTCGAGTTCGCATACGGCAGGAGGCCTTTTGCATATTCCCGCCTGGAGGAATTTGGCGACTTCTTGTTTGCGACGGATCCGGCAGCGGCGGAGCAGTACGTCGAGTGCTCGGATGACGAGCAGGACTCGGAGTAGTCCTCCCTTCTTTTTTTTTTACTGCTTTGTTTAGACAAAATGCATGTATTGTCAGGAACAATTTGATCTGAACTGTATTCGAAGAAGGCGCCCGTGGGGCGGAACCTGTATTTCGCACTTCCATTTAGTGATTACCTTCTTTTATTTTCGACAAATAAGCAAGTAGGTTGATCAAAAATAAATAACATGAAACATGCATTAAAAATTGAACGGGTCAAAATTTAAGCCTATATGCACTAATATTTAATTAAGCGCAGCATTACACAAGCTTGGGCGGAAGGGATATTGATATTGATTGAATGAAACCGGGGGCGCACGTTGGTTTCATAAAGGTGTGAATAGGGGATTGTTTGGAATTGCTTCCAATTTGGGAAGCGGTAGGCTTGAAGTTGGCCAGGTCAGCTGCAAGGAGAAGTCCGTAGGACTAGGATTGAATTTTCAGATTCCTTTAAATTGCTGTTTCAGCTTTGCAATATGTAAAGACTACGCCTTTGTTTCGATCATTTGGCTGAATTCCTTTCCAATTCTTAAGGCTTTTCTTCACTTTCTGTCATGGCTCCCTTTCCTAAGTTGTCGTCTCGGATGCAAGAGCGATACTTGGAAAACTTTGATCGTGGGTACGGAACCACACGAGGCGAGAACAAGGGATTTTGAAGGTTGTTACGGGATGAAATCTGTTTGGGCTTTGAAGGAGCTCATGCCGAGATTGGAATCTTTTGAGAGCGGCGTCTCGGTTACAGGACGTACGGAGGAACGTGTACGGCTTTTCGTACAACGAAATCACTCCTACATTCGAAGATTTCCGGGCCGTGCAGGAGGACTGAGACGGAACAGCTAGTTCTTCCGTATCTTTGGTGGCATAGTCCGTTGAGAAAGCTAGTGTCTTTGCTTGGTATCTCATTTGGAGAAGCATACGGGATGCGTGCGAATCTGGATTATGTTGACATTTGGGGCCCGAAAGATTTGTCGGAGGCGAGGAGCATCTTTGCGTGGGACGCGTTTGCTCTGTGCGCGATTGCTACTCTGTTCACATTCACGTCTGCAGGTGTGTGCCATCACGGTGTCTTGGACTGGTGAGGCGATGCGGAGCGGGGAGACATTGTGCCATTGGTCTTAGGCGAGTCGTTCCTGGGCATAGGGCGGATGGCGACCGGTAGCCGATACATGTGGGGAAGGAGTCCCGCTATGCTTACCATGTGGTTAAGGGAGAGACTGCAGATGATGCACGAGGTGCCAATGTCTGTGACGCTTGGTCTTTCTCTCGGCGTCCTCTCGGTGATAGGGGCGATCAGGCGAGGCTGGAGCTACGGATGGCCGAACTCCGCATGCATCACTTGCGATGGTGGGTTCCCATTAGAAGTTCTGAGACTTGTCGGACCGCTCGGGAGGGTCTATTGGTTGTCGAGTGCCGAAATTTGTCTCGAGACGTCTTTCTACATTCCATCGTTGGTTACTGCGACGATGCAGTGGAGCGAGGTGCCAGACGGATTTGAGTTATCTTTGCTACCTTTGAGGTGGGATCTTTGCGATGGAAGATCCTTCGACGCTATTGCTTTGCTCACGCGGTGGTGGCAATACACGTCCTTTCTGCCCGGGGTTCTCTTTCACCAAAGAGAGGGCCTACAATCGTCGGCCTTGATATACGGCGTACGAAGAGTGTATGGGGAGACACGAGATGGCTATCTTATGGAGACGGAGTGAGCTGTTGGGTGCGATCACACAGACGGCTCGACCTTGAGGAGGACCGAAGCAAGGGCTAACCACAGGAATCGTGCGGCGATGCCATGGGCGATTATGAGACCAATCTTGATTGGGAGGCCAATCAAAGCACTTGTTATGATGGCTCGAAGCGAGGCGGCTCGAGACGAGGAAACTAGAGAAGGGGCTGCGTTGACGGCCACGGGGTTGACGGAGGCGTCGGGAAGAGTCACGAGCCGGGTAGAAGGCCTACCGGAATATTTCTGTGAAGGTGAAGAACACTCGCGGGGGAAAGGGAAGGGGAAGAAGGATGAAGGACCAAGTACGGGAAACTAGGTTGACCTTGTTGTCCAGGAGTATCCACCTTGTCATTGCGAGACACATTAATTGATTAATGTTTTATTGTAGTTTTGCTAGCGTGTAGCGAGTCAAGAGTTGACCGTGCTTGAACTCATCAAAGAATGTTTTAACCGTAATGAATTTGTAGGTTAAATGAAAAGAGTTTTTCGAAACACAAGCGATTGATGCTTATTTATTATTTTTTTATTTTTTAGACCAAACCAATGATGGCTGCCTACGTTCCCCTTTTACAATTGGACTAAGGGGCTCAGGTCACCGTAGTTCGACACTTTAGGTGAATTTGAGACAAGCAAAGACAAAAGAAGTGCGACCCTGTTTTTTACCTGGATCATTAGCGGGAATGTATCCAGTTGGGTATTACTCTTTTAGCACTTTTAATTTTACTGAGGGGACGGTGTATGGGGAAGGTGAGTTGACTCATGTTCCTCAAACGAAGTATCTGCGGAGCTTGCTTCCGTTCACGGGGTTAACGAAAGGGTTTCCGTCCAAATCTGCTAGCTTCATGGCTCCTCCGGAGAAGATTCTTTGTACCACGAACGGTCCTATCCGGGTAGGCTCCCACTTTCCGAGGGGATTGGTGCGTAGGAGGCTTTTCCTTTAGCACCAAGTCGCCTTCTCGATGTCTCGGATCTTGACTTTCCTATCGAATGCTCGGGCCATTACGCTCTGGTAGGCTCGCGTGTGCTCCATGGCTTTCAATCTGCGCTCGTCGAGTAGAGCAAGTTCGTCGTGACGGCTCTGTAGCCATTCGACTTCATTGATCCCGTTTTCCAAGAGGACTCGGAGGGATGGAATTTCCAATTCCACGGGTAACATTGCTTCCATTCCGTAGGTAAGTGCGAACGGAGTCTCCCCTGTGGCGGTTCGGCGATGTTACGTATCCCCGAGAGGGCTAAATGTAGCTTTTCGGGCCGGTCCCGAGCCTGCGGTTGTCATCTTTCGATTATCATGGCGAGAGTCTTGTTGGTGCCTCTCTTTGCACCATTGGTTTGTGGTACGTAAGGAGAAGACTTGTGACGTGTGACTACGGGTCGGTCGAAGTTGGTCACAATCTCCTTCGAAGTGAGTCCCATTGTCGGAGATGATCTCGTTGGGCACTCCGTATCGGCACATGATGTTCTCTCGGATGAACTCGGCCACCTTCTTAGAATTTAGTACCTTGTACGATCTGGCTTCTACCCATTTGGTGAAGTAGTCGACTGCGACTAAAATGAACTCGTGACCATTGCTCCCTGGTGGAGTGATCTTGCCGATGACGTCGATTCCCCATGTGGTGAAAGGCCATGGTGTAGTCATGCAATAGAGTTCATGAGGAGGGAGGTGATTGAGGTTGGAGAGAACCGTTGACATTTGTCGCGGCTTCGGACGAAGCTGGATGCGATCTGTTTCCATTGATATCCGGTAGTATCCCATACGGAGAATGATCTGTGTCAATGCTCGGGCGTTCATGTGCGGACCGCGGGTTCCGTTGTGAACCGTTCATTAGCTCGGCTGGCTTTTTCTTTGTTTACACACCGAAGGAGTGGCCCTTGGTGGCGCTTCTTGTACAACATACCCCGAGAATGACGAAATGGGATGCCGGGCGTTTTAATGCCATCATGTTTTGGCTTTGATCCCTTCTTTGTATTTTCCATCTTCATTTGTGAAGGAAGCTTCTCCGCTTTGGAGGTGCTTGGTAAATTTGATTGTACCGGGGTTCGTCGATCGTTTCCTTTTTATTTCGATCTCACGGCAATAGGCGGGTGTTTCCCGTCTGCCTATTCTTAGGGTTTCTTTGCTTTCCCATCGGGAATTTCGACAAGAGGCGAGGTTGCCGGGCGTACGCGAGCGGTTTCTGTCTCTTGGCAAATAGTGAAAAGAGATGTCCTTGAGCGAGCAATGAGCTCCTCCATGTACGCGTGGTACTTCGAAGGCCGAGAATCTACCGTCTTCCATTTGTTGGACACTTGATTGATGATCAATGCTTTGAGTCTCCATACACATCCGGCTTCGAGATGTTGCGCTCGAGGCGGCTTCCCGGGACCGGCTGCATAGGCTTCGTATTACCAGCTTTGCATTGTTGGTCGTTTCAAAATTCAGGTTGATGGCTATGGGAGTGTGCTCGTCCTTGGGATCGACAAGGAGCATTCCAATACCATTCCCCTTCTTGTTGGCTGCCCCATCGAAGGAGAGTTGCCAGCAGTTTGCGCTATCGAGTGAAAAGATTCCGTCGTCCGGAAATTGCGGATCAGGACCCTTAGGTTCACTGCTTGGGAAGTCGGCCAGCTGATATGCCATTACTCTGCCCTTTGTTGATTTTCTGACCATGTACTTTGTTGGTCCCAAAGGTGGCAACAAGGGTGAAAATACAGCTAGAGGGGGGGGGGGTGAATAGCTGTAACAAATTTTTTGCCCTCTTTAAAAACTAAACCTCTAAGCTTACAAAACCTCTTGCAGTGTGTAAGAAACTACAAGTAGAGTTGTAAAATGCACAGCGGAATATATAAGTTATAAAGCGGTTTTGAAAGAGGCGGTTTTGCAAAGCGGTTTGATAGTGCGGTTGTCAGAAGGTGCAGTTTGCAAAAAGTGAGGTTTTGACAATGTTAACTCCAAACACGATTTCACAATAAGGATAACTATTTAAAGATCAAACAGAGACAGAGATAGATAATTAGCAAGCACAGAAAATATAAATGCAGTAAAGTATATGAACAAGCTATTTGGAGTGGTTCAATTGATAAACGATCTACGTCCACTACCAAGATGGTTAGTCTTGGATTTCTAAGAGAGATTTTATATTGAGTATTTGAGAGATTACAAAGTACAATAAAATCTTTTCTATGAAGAACAAATCCTAGACTATAACCAGTGTATCTCAAATGAATAAACTATGTGTTTAAACAAGTGAGGTGAGTGTGTGTTCAAGATCAAGGCTCTTTAAATCGGAGAGATGTAGAGCTCAATTATTCTTGAATGTGTTAAGGCTTGATTTGAATTTGGGGAATATTTCTTGAAGTATGAAGATGAAGATTCAAAGGACTAAGAATTTACAGGCGAGCTTCAACTTCTCATGAACACGGCAATTTCTCAAGATTCAAGCAATCTTCAAATGGTGAAGATTAGGGGTATTTATACCCAAGCATCAAGAAACTAGCCGTTGGATACAGTGTTGTAAGGGCAGTCCTTGATGCAATCCCATTGGTCCCACAACCACTTTTGTCCTTTGGCTGTTGATGCGAGTAAAGGCGATCGGACCTGTTTGCAATCAAGGTGGTTAGGACATCTGTCACCTTTTCAAGATCCTTGCGGATCTTGTACGAAAAGTAGTCACGTGACAAGATATGGTAGTTGACTTTTGATATTGCGACGTGGATTCCAACGGTCAAAGAGTTCACTTCAAGTAACCAATCATTGGAGCGGTTACGGAGAAAGGCGGTTTGACATGAAAGCGGTTCCACGAATAGGATTTCCAAGAGTGCGGTTTGCACTTTGGGATACAAGCGGTTTCAAAATAGGGGATTACAAGGCGGTTAGGCTACAAGCGGTTACGCAGCGGTTCCTTGATAGGCGGTTTGAAACCTCGGAAGCTGCAATCCTTAGGTCCAATGATTCTTGAGCCAGTCTTCAAGCCTAATTTTAACCTATTCTATAAAATGGACTTAGCTAAAAAATTGAAGTCTAAGCTTCATTACATAGGGTCCTAAAGTCCTTAAAATAAATAGGAGGTTATGGTATCAATCAAATCTAATACAAAATAGGAGGGTTAAAAACATGCATACCCAACAATCTCCCCCTATTTGATTGATGCCATTACCTACTACAGCAAAAGCAAACATTATACTTGGTAAAAACATGTCCATAAGAATAAACATGGTAAGTCATGTCCCAAGTTAATGCACACACTAGCTTAAGCTATAGATTTCTATACTTTTGAAAGATTGAGAAACTTACAATTTGAAAAGTATAGAAATGCATTGATGCACTTAAAAATATGAGTTTAAGTTCAAAGTGCGGTTTAAGCGAATGTTTAAACATCAATTCAAAATAGTGATTTTTAAGTTGAAAAATATTTGAATGAGGTTTAAGACCATAAGCGGTTTCATTGTTCTACAAACAAGCAGTTTGATATGAACAAAGTTTTGGAACCATGATGCAATTTCCATTAATTCCTAAGATGATTACAAGTACAGGAATGAAAGGAAATTACAAGATTACAAAAAGCAAAAATGAAGTAAGTTGGACAAAGGAAAATACAAAGAAAGTGCGGTCCAAACTTACAAAAAAATTACAAGGAAAAAGCGGTTTCACTGGGGCGGCTTGTTCACTTCATGATCGGCTCCACTTGGCCCGGCTCTTGATTGGTGCAGTGCAAACGCTTTCCTTAGTCTTCTAACTTCCTCTGCGGTTACGGTGAGAGTTGACTCTAGCTTCTTCAAAGCATTAACGAGTGGGCGAAGTAGAATTTGTGGCACCAACCGCTTTGGTGTTTTCCACAAGATTGTCTACGATAGTATCAGTGAACATGGAGGGAAGAGTAAAGGGAATTGAAGATGGTGTGCACTTCCTCTGAGCAGCGACGATCGAGCTTGAATGGCTTGTTCCATGGGTTCAAAATCACGGATACCTTCGGGGAGGTTTTGAGATCATTGGTGTTGAGCCAAGTGCGGAGTTGAATCCTTCCACGAGGTTGTCCAAGCGGTCATTGAACTCATCTTGGATCTCATTCGGCTTGGCCTTCATTGTATCGACACGGTATCAAGATTTACCTTTGAATCCACCTTGAAAAGATCAATTTGTTCCAAGACTTCTTCACGCAAATTATCGAGGCGGTTTGGACAACTTGAGATAATTGCGGTGCAGTTTGAAGAAAGTCAAGGAATTTGGTGCTCGGATTACCCAAATCTTTATCAAGGGAGGTACGAGTTTCTCTCCAAGAACATCCAAAGATTTCTTCATCTCCTCAATAGATGCCTTTTCTTCTAAGGCTTTGACCAAACCGGCTTCAAGGGATTTACGAAAGGCTTGAAGCGGTTTTGATCATGGAAGCGGTTTGATCAGGAGGAGCGGTTGAGGAGGAGGATGGGATAGCTGTAGATCTCTCCCCCTTAATGGCATCAAGCAAAGAGGCTTTAAGGGTTGCCAACTCAAGGGAGTGAGAATCCACCTTGGCTTGTAAGGCGCGGTTGGAGGCAAGGAGGGATTCATTTGAGGCGGTTAAGGAGATTACATGACCTTGATTTATGATCAGTTGGCCTTGAATCAGGTTTAGGGTTTGGAGAATTTGGGAGTACTCAGAAGGAGGGGCGGTTGATTGTGAGGCGGTTGGAAATATGGGAGGCGGTTGGGTTTGGTTGGTTTCAGGTGCAGTTTGGGTTTGGGGAGGTATATTTGGAGGTGGTGAGTTTTGTCTAATTGGTGAATTGTGAGGAGTTGGGGATTTTGAAGGGGTGTTTGATTTAGAGCGGTTAGGTGTAGGGAAGCAGTTTTTGTTAGGGGAATTGACAGGGGTTGGATCATCCCTAACAGATTTGGATGTGGCATGTCGGTGAGGGCTTGGGCGCCATTGTTGATAAGCGAGAATGAGTAGGGGTTTGGTTGGAATGTTGTGAGTTCATGGAATGGGAATGTTGGGGTGAGTTATATTGGGATTGAGAAGATAGGGGTGATAGTGATTTTACGGGGAAGGTGAAGGGGAATTTTGAGGAGGTGATTGAGGAGGAATTTACGGTAGGTGAGGGGAAGGTGATGGTTGAGCGGGTTTGGTTTTCTTGAAGGGTTTCTTTTTGGCCGCCATTTTCTTCCTCTTAGGTTTCTCCCCCTGAAGTGGTGCGGGCTTGTTGGGGGAAGGGGTTATGGATTTGGCTTTGGAAGGGGATGCGGATTGAGAGTTGGCGGGGATTGGGTGGGGATTGGTTTGGAGATTGGACGGGGAGAGGTGCGAGGAGTTGGGGGCGGTTGGGTTTTACGGAGGCGGTTCGTGGGTTGAGGCGGTTCCGGCTTCGGGAGTTTTGCCCTTGGCTTGATATTTTTCGGCTGCTCCTTTGCCAATCTAGCAATCCTATCTTGGAGAACCTTCATCTGTTCCTCTACCGTCAAACCAGCCATCTCATCTCTGGCTTTCTTGGCCCTAGCCACCAAGTTGGGAATACTTGGATCTTCCTCTTCTTCATCATCTTCATCCACCAAATGCATGGTTTCGGAGTTCGAGAGTTCCTTGGATGATTTCTTCCTTTTGCTAGTCCCGGCTCCATCATCGGCGGTAGGCGGTTTGGATCTTTGGAGCGGTCTTGGTCCTCTTGGGAAGCGGTTCGGCTCTTGCTTGGGGCTTCTGGACCGCTTGGTAGCTTTAGTTTGAGGAGCGGTTGTAGGATCTACGAGCTCATATGGTTCCTTGAGGATAGGTATACTGCATCATACAAAGATTTGTACAATGCATCTCCATTTGCATATACGAAGGTGTGGCAAGCAAGTAATCCTAGGCAATCATACGGCGATCCACCATAAGATCTGGATTCTTGGTGACCATATCATCTAAGTGCTCATAGTCCATCAACGGAGCGGTTAAGATCCTGCGAAAGGTCTCCACCTCGATCTTCACCTTTGACCTTGGGTGATAGGTCTCAATGCTGTCCTTAATCTCAAAATAAAGGATTCTTGGCCAGTGAAGCTTGATTTCCATAAAGATAGCAGAACTATACATCCATTGTTGGGATGTAAAGTTGTTGTGGTTCCCAGTCTTTCCACAAATGGATCTCCCCACTAGATGACCTATAAAGTTCATCAGCTCACCAAAGTTCTTTCTGGGGATCTTCTTGTACTTCTTAGACAAGGTATCTACTTTGGCGGTTTGGAAAACAGCATTATCTTGAATAACACGATCAACTTCTAAGGGAGCTCCACCAACAGTAAATCTGAAAAGTCTTCTTATGTCAATGTAGTCTATGGAGAGCTTCATGCCTTCAACTACAGCGGTCAGGCAGGAGACTTTTTGGCCTTGCTCAAGAACTCTGGAATCCTTCTTAGCGGTTGCAAAGAATTGATCCACGAAAGATGGCACAATGAAATTCTGCTTCTTGGTGAAAAGCGGTAGGATGCCTGAAACTCTTAGCTTCCTCAGCAACTCCCTTCCAAGAGCATCTGTTTTGAGCTCTTCCTCATTCACTTCCCACCCGAGGTAGGAAAGTAGTTGGATCCTACAAATTTAAAATTTCAAGTGTTAGATCCATTTGTGTATTCATAGTTCACATGCGGTTTGAGCACCAAGCGGTTGAGCAATGGTGCGGTTTGAAAATTTCAAACCCCAAGTGAAACCATGAATACTTAAACAAATAATGAGGACTTGAGAACAAAATTACTTAAGTACGTGGCATTGTAATCCAAACTTATCCCAGCTGCAGCGGTGATTAGAGAGGAATTTCTTGGTTTCCAGCCTATATACTTAGTAAAATCTCAAAAACATTGGAAAGGAAATAAACAGCATGCGGTTTCTAAAGATTTGAAAATGCGGTTTTAGAACATGCGGTTTAGGTTGAATAGGAGAGGAGCGGTTTGAAACAATAAATTTCTAGCGGTTGCAAACAAGCGGTTTCAAACCAAAATAAAATCCAAAATTTCTAAAAAGTTGAAAATATTCTAAGTGTTGGAAAACACTTTCTCGAGAATCAAGGCAACCAAAACATATGATTTTTCAAGAACAGTTCATGGGTTTTGTGAAGAACACCAAGAACATTCAAGAACACCAAGAACAGAGATACATGAAACTTAAGCAAAATGAGCAAATAACATATCAAAATGATCACATTGGGAAGGAGATTAACAATATATCAATAAAATTTCAATCTTTACCCAGAATCATTCATAAACACCAAGAACACTAAAGTGGGTTTTGAAGTGTTCAAGGCGAAAATCATAAAATCAGTACTCAAATCATGCATTGATCATGAAATAAACTATAGAATGTAAATCTAGGCATGATTACGAGCAAAACCCAACAAATTTTAGCAAAAATGGTGAAGAAACTAGTTCAAAATCATAAAAAATAAGAACTTAAAGAATACGAACGGTTTATGTTCATCCATGGCTGATTTTGACGAAATTAAGAGTTAGGGTTTAGAAGTTGTTACCATTTCGAGGTGGTTTCTTTGCCCTAGCGGTGGTAGAGGCTCTTTGTCTTTTTGAAGTAGAGGCCATTGATTTTCGAGAAAAAGTTTAGAGATGGAGGTTTTGTGAAGAGTTTTAGAGAGAGAAAGTGAGTAGGTAAACGAGTGTGCGAGAGAGTTGGCGAGAAAAAGATAGAATTTCACCAACTTAGGTTTATATAGGAGTGAGGGGGCGGGCGGTTGGTTCGAAGAAATGATTGAAAATAAACCAAGCTGTTGCACCCTTTCACCTCTGCACCTCTCTCAATGACGGTGACATGAGGGTTTTTAATGCTCATGTCCCCTTAGCATTAAATGCTCTTAATTTTGAAATAAACGAGGAAAACATTTGCAAAAATACCCTTATGTCAAAAATAAGGACTAAAAAATAAATAAAGGAATTTGAACAGTTTTTTTTTTTTTTTTTTTTTTAAATTAAGATAAGCAATAAAAATAGACGAGTTTACTTCTTGTTGAAACGCGGTTTTGATCCAAGCGGTCGGGCTGCATGAGCGGTTTGGAACTTGCGGTTTGCATGCGGGCGGTTGGATAATCTTGCGGTTTTGGCACGGGCGGTTCAACGAAGCGGTTTGATTCCAAAGGAATTTCAACCTAGACTCAACAAACAAGTTAGCAAATAAAAAGTATGGAATTTATTTAAGTTCAAGCATACCCATTTCTCCTACGAGAAAAGAAAATCTCTTGGAGTCAAGAGCCTTTGTGAGGATATCGGCAATGCAGTTGTCTGTCCCCACGTACTCTAAATGGATATTCCTCTTCTCCACATGATCTTTGAGGAAATGATACTTGATATCTATGTGCTTGGTCTTGGAATGCATGACGGGGTTGTTGGAGGCGAAATTGTTGAAGTGTTGTCACACGTGATGGGGCAATTCCCTTCATGGATTCCATAGTCTACCAGCTTCTTTGCTTCATCGAAAGGATTTGGCGGCAACAACTACCGGCGGCAATGTACTCGGCCTCTGTGGTTGACCTTTGGCGATGCTTGCTTCTTCTTTGGCCCAAGCAACTAGTCTATTCAGGAAATGACAAGTACCACTAGTGCTTTTCTGTCAATAGTGCAAATTTGCATAATGTCTGCATCTGAATAACCTACAAGATCGAAGTTCGAATCTTTGGAATACCAAAGTCCAAGGTTAGTGGTTCCGGATAAATAGCGGATTATACGCTTGGCTGCAATAAGATGTGCTTCTCTAGGATCGGCTTGGTAGCGAGCACATACACGAGACATTGAACATAATATCGGGCCTACTAGCGGTTAAGTAAAGTAATGAGCCGATCATACCTCGATATAAAGTCGATCAACTTTCTTACCTTTGAGATCTTTATCTAGCTTATTGCCGGTGGCCATAGGAGTATCATATGCTTTAGCATTTTCTAATCCAAACTTCTTTATCAACTCCTTGGTGTATTTGGCTTGGTGAGGAAAATACCTTCTTCGCATTGCTTGATTTGAAGCAGGAAGAATGTTAATTCTCCCATCATGCTCATCTCAAACTTGCTTTTCATTAGCTTTTCGAAACGCTTACAAAGTAACTCATTAGTAGAACCAAAAATAATATCATCGACATATATTTGAACAAGTAAAGTATGCTCATTATATTTGGCAATAAAAAGAGTTGTATCGATTTTACCACGTTTAAATCCTTTTTCTAGTAAAAATTTAGAAAGAGTCTCATACCATGCCCTTGGAGCTTGCTTAAGTCCATACAAAGCTTTCTGGAGTTTGTAGACATGATTGGGAAATTTGGAGTCTTCAAATCCGGGCGGTTGGGCAACATACACGGTCTCTTGCGGTTCGCCGTTGAGGAATGCACTCTTTACGTCCATTTGATATAACTTGAAACGCTTGAAAGAGGCGTAGGCTAAGAAGATCCTAATAGCTTCCAATCTTGCAACTGGAGCAAAGGTTTCGTCATAATCAATTCCTTCTTCTTGCCTATATCCTTGTGCAACCAACCTTGCTTTATTCCTAGTGATGCTTCCATTCTCGTCCATCTTATTCCTAAATACCCACTTAGTTCCTATCACTCCTTGATCTGAGGTCTAGGCACCAAAGTCCAGACCTTGCATCTTACAAGCTGGTTGAGTTCTTCTTGCATAGCAACGACCCAACTTGAATCTTGGAGTGCTTCATCAATCTTCTTGGGTTCAACTTGAGATAAAAGTGAAGTATGCTCGTCATAGTTTGATCTCCTTGTTTGAACACCGGAAAAGCAGATCACCAATCACATTTGTGAGAGGGTGGCTAGCGACTTCACGAACCTCAGGGGTAAGTCTGGTTGGATGAGGTTTCTTGAAGATCTTCAATTGGAACGTCGTTAGATCCTTCGGCGAAGTCATGGAAGGTAAGTTGACGAAGAGGTTCTATAAGCTGGATAGGGAATTCTCAACTTCTTCTTCCCTAGGAGTTGCATCTGGAGTAGGAACTCGGTGCGGTTTCAAAGGTGCGGTTTGAGGAATTTCGGTTGAGGGTCTTGGATTTTGCGGTTGAGGTTCGGGTGCGGTTTGGGATGGTTCACTGGTTCATTATGCTCAACAAAATCATCGGCAACATTTGGAGCCAAATGTGGCTCAAGGAGAGAATGCTCATCAAAAGTAACATGGACAGACTCAACTATTTTTAAACTAGTTTTATTGAAAACACGAAAAGCTTTTGAATGTTTAGCATACCCAACAAAAATACCTTCGTCGGCTTTAGCTCCGAATTTACCTCTATTTTCTCTTCCGTTGTAGAGGACAAAACATTTGCGGCCAAAGATCTTGAAGAATGCAATGTTGGGGGTTCTTCCTCGCCAAAGCTCATAGGGAGTCTTGTTATAGGTTTTGTTGATGAGGAGCGGTTACGAGTGAAGCATCTTTGTATTGATTGCTTGACCCAAAAATGCGAGGTAGCTTCGCTTGAGATATCATTGTTTTCCGGCCTCAATCAACGTCCTATTCTTCCTTTCCACAACCCCATTTTGTTGTGGAACACCAGTGATTGAAAAATTGTGATCAATCCCGTGGTCATCACAATCTTGAGCAACACCGATTGTTCTTAAATTCTGTTCCATTATACGATCGAACACTAACGATGTCATCTTCTTTTTGAGTTTGGAGCCGTCTAAAAAGTGCGGTGAGAATCTCATAGCGATCATCTTTGGAAATCATCATCTCAACCCACGTATATCTTGAGTAATCATCCACCACCACTAAGGTATATCTATTTCCTCCAATCTTGGCGGTGGTTACGGGTCCAAACAAATCTATGTGAAGCGGTTGTAAGCATCTTGAAGTTGATGGAGCGGTCTTCTTTGGTGAAAGACGACGCGGGCCTTACATGGCATGCCTGCATTTCTCTGGATGGTGGTCGGCCACTTTGGGTAAACCACGAACGAGGTTTTCCCTACCAATCTTTGCAAGATACTTGAAGTTCAAGTGGCTCAACCTCTTGTGCCATAGCCAACTATTTTCGCTCACATTCTTAGCTACAAAACGAGAGATTAGTAATACTACATGCGAATTTAGATCGATAATGTAAATATTACTCTTACGAATCCTGTGAGTAGGGTGACGCGGAAATGCTATCTTTGATAAAGCGGTTTGATGACGTGAAGTTGCAAAGCATTCCTTTGTCGCAAAATTGAGAAATTGAAAGGAGGTTGTGCTTGAGTCCTTCAACAAGAGAAACCTTCTCAATGGTTAGGTTTCCTCTCCTTATAATACCATATCCAATGGTCTTGCCTTTGTTGTTGTCACGAAAGGTTACGGACGGACCACTTGCTTCAACGACATCTTCAAGTAATGATCTATCTCCGAGTCATATGTCTTGAGCGGCCCTTTGTCAAGATACCATTCATTATCCTTGGAGTGACCGGCCATGAAGCGAGAGGACTGAAATGTAAACATTAAGAACGAGGTCCCCCTTTATTCCTTGGGTCTGAAGTTAGCAACCCTTTACGACCCACACCTTGACGAAGGAGGTTTACTCTTCTGGCATTGGATGTGAACCGCAAAAGGCATTCTGCGGCCTTGTGACCTAAACCATCACACACGAGAACATTTATAATAGCCACAAGCTTCATGAGGTTTTACTAACTCCTTACTCTTCTTAGGAGTTGCATGCGGTTTGGGACAAGGAAGCGGTTTGGGAGGAGCGGTTCCGGCTAAGAGTCAGTGAGATAAAGGGAACGAGGCTTTGGTTTGACCACGTATTTCACAGGAACGCTATTCCTGCTTTTGAAGGCGGGAGGAGCGGTCGAAGAAGATGCGCGGTCGGACACAGGTTAGCGGCACCACCTTTTCCACCGGGAGCGGTTGGAGCGGGTATGCGACCAATTCCATAAGCCATTTCCTCTTGTTTGCTTCCACGAGAATCCTTAGGTTTCAACACGAGAATTCTTTCCATATTGCTTTCCTTTTGGGTAGACATAATTAATTTGTCGTCCTTTACCCTTTCCTTTAGCATGCTTCCCCTTAGGAATTTCTTTAGTTAGTTTTAAAATTTCTTCATCCTTTTCACTCGAGGATGCACACTTCTCCTCTTCCTCAGATCCAAAACCTAGGCCTTCCTTAATTCCAGGAGGAACTTGGGAGTCCATGATTTTATCCTTGGTGGATTGAGACTGGAGCCACGAATCAACAATCTTTTGGAGATCGTTGATTTGGGTTACCAAGTCATCATTCCGGAGTTGAAGTGCGGCAACCTTAGTTTCAAGGATGCGGTTACGATCGGCAAGAGGAGTCATACTTCGATTTGGTCCTTAAGATTTGAAATTTCGGACTTCATCACGGTTTTCTCCGTCTTGTCTGATTAAGTTCATCATGAGATAAGCTTAAGGCTTTCTTAAGATTAGAGAATTGATGGATCACCATTTCAGCTTCCTTGAACATCCTTTCATGTTCAATGGGAGAAACCTCTTCCACCACCTTTTTCAAAATTTTCTTCTTTGCAATTGTTTTTGAAGGTGGAGCATTTGTAGGAGGAAAAATGGGACGTGAATACGAGAAATTTCCTATCTTAATGCTAGGAGTAAGTTTGATATCATCATCCAATGTAAAATTTGGAAGTTTTGTAGAAACCTCTTTTTCTTCCATATCTTGCGACTCGATTGACTCGAATCGACTCATCGGAAGCGTCTGCAATTAAGTAGAGATTAACCTCTTCGGTTTCATCATCACTTCCATCATCAGAATCTGTTTCAATCCAAGTAGCCAATTCCTTGGAATTCTCTTCCTCCTCAGCAACCATTCCCTTGCGACGAGAAAATTTCGCAGGAGAGGTTTTCTTTTTCATGTATTCGTATTTAGGCTGTGGACACTCAGATGCGAAGTGACCAGGTTTTCTACAATTGTAGCAAACTAGATCACTCTTTTTCTTTGTATCTCCAGTCTTAGAAAACGTTGCAGGAGGTTTGCCTTTTGAAAATGATTTTGTGAAAGGTTTTGAGGATTTTCTAAATTTTTGGAATCTTTTCACAAACATGGCAAAATCATCATCATCCATCTCGATGAGTGATGAGGTTGATATGGAAGGATCAGCGGTTTGGTTGGATGTAGATGGTTTCTCCTCTTGTTCCATGACGGACATGGATAGTGATTTGGTTTTCCCTTCAATCTCTTCAATATGATTTAATTTTAATCCATAGACTCTAAGATTGGCGTACAAGTTACTTAACGACCAAGTACCCAAAACTTTGGAGTCTTCTAAAGAGGTAGCCTTATTTACCCATTTAGAACCTAAAGCAGATAGGAAAGTCATATTGATTTCCTTATCGGTTAAAATTTTGCCAAGAGATCTACAAGCATTAACTACCTCAACATATCGGTCGTAGGTTTGACGCAAGGTTTCGTTGGATTTTCTGTTGAAGTTGTTGTATGATCTTTCAATAGCATATAATTTGCTTTCCTTGCATTCGTCATCACCTTCGAGGTAGCTCTCAATGGCATCCCACATACGCTGCGGTTTTGAGGTACATCACTTTACGTAGAGTTGATACGGGGAGGGTTCCGGAAATGATGTGCCTAGCCTTCTTGTCCAAGGCAACTAATCTCTTCTCTTCATCCGACCACTCTTCTTTTGGCTTTTTGACCTCTGGAATTGTTGCACTAGTGGTTGCATACTGTGTTGGCCTTCATTGGAACTAACGGGCCATTGATCACGCATTCCACTAGCATTTCATCGATGGTTTCCAAATGAATAAGCATTCGGCACTTCCGGATGTCGAAGTGGTCTTCGTCCAAAATTGGAATGTGTGAATAGTTAACGGTTGTCATTGTCTTTGTATTTGCCATATCGAATCGGCACACAAGTGTTAAGCTTGAAAAGCAGTGGTTTTAAAAATGTGTTTCGCTACGATACCACTTGTTGGTCCCAAAGGTGGCAACAAGGGTGAAAATACGGCTAGAGGGGGTGAATAGGCTGTTTCAAATTTTTCGCCCTCTTTAAAAACTAAACCTCTAAGCTTACAAAACCTCTTGCGGTGTGTAAGCGCAAGTAGAGTTGTAAAATGCACGACGGAATATATAAGTTATAAAGCGGTTTTGGGAGAGGCGGTTTGCAAAGCGGTTTGATAGTGCGGTTGTCGAAAGGTGCGGTTTGCAAAAGTGAGGTTTTGACAATGTTAACTCCAAACACAATTTCACAATAAGGATAACTATATAAAGATCAAACGAGACAGAGATAAATAATTAGCAAGCACGAGAAAATATACATGCCGTAAAGTATATGAACAAGCTATTTGGAGTGGTTCAATCGATAAACGATCTACGTCCACTACCAAGATGGTCAGTCTTGGATTTCTAAGAGAGATTTTATATTGAGTATTTGAGAGATTACAAAGTACAATAAAATCTTTTCTATGAAGAACAAATCCTAGACTATAACCAGTGTATCTCAAATGAATAAACTATGTGTTTAAACAAGTGAGGTGTGTGTGTGTTCAAGATCAAGGCTCTTTAAATACGTGAGATGTAGAGCTCAATGATTCTTGAATGTGTTGAGGCTTGATTTAAAATTTGGGGAATATTTCTTGAAGTATGAAGATGAAGATTCAAAGGACTTATGAATTTACGGCGAGCTTCAACTTCTCATGAACACGGCAATTTCTCAAGATTCAAGCAATCTTCAAATGGTGAAGATTAGGGGTATTTATACCCAAGCATCAAGAAACTAGCCGTTGGATACGGTGTTGTAAGGGACGGTACTTGATGCAATCCCGTTGGTCCCACAGCAACCACTTTTGTCCTTTGGGCTGTTGATGCGAGTAAAGGCGATCGGACCTCGCTGCAATCAAGGTGGTTAGGACATCTGTCACCTTTTCAAGATCCTTGCGGATCTTGTACGAAAAGTAGTCACGTGACAAGATATGGTAGTTGACTTTTGATATTGCTGACGTGGATTCCAACGGTCAAAAGAGGTTCACTTCAAGTAGCCAATCATTGGAGCGGTTCTGGAGAAAGGCGGTTTGACATGAAAGCGGTTCCACCAGAAGAAGGATTTCCAAGAGTGCGGTTTGCACTTTTGGGATATAGGCAGTTTCAAAATAGGGGATTACAAGGCAGTTAGTCTACAAGCGGTTCTGCCAAGCGGTTCCTTGATAGGCGGTTTTGAAACCTCAGAACTGCAATCCTTAGGTCCAATGATTCTTGAGCCAGTCTTCAAGCCTAATTTTAACCTATTCTATAAAATGGACTTAGCTAAAAAATTGAAGTCTAAGCTTCATTACATAGGGTCCTAAAGTCCTTAAAATTAATAGGAGGTTATGGTATCAATCAAATCTAATACAAAATAGGAGGGTTAAAATATGCATACCCAACAGAAGGCCTTTATCATCCGACAGGGGCAGTTAAACCGCCTTAATGTCCCATGCCGGACGACAGCGTACACCTTTTGGCCATGTTGGGCTGAATGCCTGGCAGGCCCAATGGGTTGGATGGGCTGAATGGATATTTAGACTTTATTTGCTTCTTTAGCAATTATGTAAGCCCAAAAATCAATAATAGTGGATCCAAAACATGAGTTCGGATTGGGGTACTCACAGAGCCCCTCGACGACGTCATTTCCACGGGAAGTGGGGTCGTCGACACAATGAGAATCCCGAGCCGGACACGAACGGCGGGAAAAGAGATGACCAAGAGAGGTCAAGTGGCTGGACCTCTTATGAAGAGGATTCCTACGTATCCCGTGGGGGAATCAAGCCGAATCGTAGTTCGTTAAAGACGGATGTGCCAAATGAAAGGCTATGGGCTTTGTACCCGAGATTGACTGTTCCAAGGGGAGTCACCCCGAAGGTGGGTGTTTATACCCGATATTGACTGTTCCAAGGGGAGTCACCCAGAGGATGGGCGTTTGGTACCCAAGATTGACTATTCCAAGGGGAGTCACCCCGAGGATGGGCGTTTGTACCCAAGATTGACTGTTGAATGGGGAGTCACCCCGAAGGTGGGCGTTTGGTACCCAAGATTGACTGTTGCAATGGGGAGTCACCCTGAAATGGGCGTTTATACCCGGGATTTGACTATTGAAGGGAGTCACCGAAGATGTGACTTTTTCTTTGGGAGTCACCCGCAAATTTATTTGTTTTTCTTTGGGAAGTCACCCGCGAATTTATTTGTTTTTGGCGAGTCACCAGAAGATGTGACTTTTTTCTTTGGGAGTCACCGCGAATTTGACTTTTTCTTTGGGAAGTCACCGCGAATTTATTTTTGGTGGGGAGTCACCCGAAGATGGGCGTTTATACCCGGATTTGACTATTCAAGGGAGTCACCCCGAAGATGTGACTTTTTTCTTTGGGAGTCACCGCGAATTTGACTGTTGTTTTTGGTGGGGAGTCACCCAGAAGATGTGACTTTTCTTTGGGAGTCACCCGCGAATTTATTGTTTTTTTCTTTGGGAAGTCACCCGCGAATTTGACTATTTTTGGTGGGGAGTCACCCCGAAGATGTGACTTTTTTTCTTTGGGAGTCACCCGCGAATTTGACTGTTTTTCTTTGGAAAGTCACCCGCGAATTTGACTATTTTTGGTGGGGAGTCACCCTGAAGATGTGACTTTTTTCTTTGGGAGTCACCTGCGAATTTGACTGTTTTTCTTTGGGAAGTCACCCGCGAATTTGACTGTTTTTGGTGGGGAGTCACCCCGAAGATTTGTATTGAGTGGGAAATCTGTACGGTCTTTTCGGACCGGGTAGTTTATGGCCATTCCGGGCCATTTTCTGTGATGACCAAGAGAGGTGGGCATTTGAACCCAAATGAGATGATAAATTTTGATGATAGGCAGCCAAGATAGGCTGACAGGATTGAATCAAGGGCAAAAGGGGAAAATCACCCTTCTGGACCATGGTTGTCGTCCGACAGGGGGAGTCTCCAAGGTAGTTTTAATTAAAACAGCAGGTCGTAAGACAGACCCTAAAAACCCCCTTGTCGCCGAGAACAGAAAGAGAAAAGGGAGAGAAAAAATTTGAAATTTCTTCCCTCAACTTGATTTAAATCAATGATTTTGATAATGCCTCCGCGAGCCGAATCGAGAAGGAATGTGCAACAAGTCTTGTCCGATAGAAGGAAGCTTGTAGATCAGAACAAGCGGAAGAAATTCCCTGAGGGACACGGGCTTTACCCGGGTCTTGGTTTTCATACTTCTACTATAGAGCAGAAGGGGGTAAGCATTCTAAACATTAACCCTTTCGAAATTTGATTTCTAGGGTTTGGGATCGAAATTGGGGGAAATCGCACCCAAAGAGGAATTGCATGCTTGGTATGAAGTGTATTTTTGGAAAAGATTTTCCTTTTTCTGCTTTTCTTCTTTTTGAAAGAGTTTGGTGATTTTTTGAAAAATGCACATGAATGAATGCACATATTGTTATAAGCATGGTTTTTGATACCTGTGCTGTGCTTACCTGCAGACTTTGCGGACCAAGGGGTCCCCTGAGGCTATTGCGACCATCTGGGGCCTTCTTCCCGGTTCCTCTGACTTGCCGGACAGTCCCAAGGGCCTGGTATTCGCTGCTGGTCTTGGACCATTTTTCACAGCTGTTGGAGACTTTGGAGACACGACCAGGAGTGTAGAGCTGGTGCGGGCCTTCAGGCAGTTCTGGTGGGACTCTACCCACACTTTTCATCTATCCTGGGGGGAGTCGACCATCACCCCTTATGACTTCACTGCTATCACTGGTCTGCAGTTTACAGATAGGCCCATCTTCTCTGAGGACCCTGGCGTGCTGAGCACGGATGCCATTAGGGCTTTGACTGGACTGACCCTTCGCCTGAAGGGCAATGGGGTTCCGCTGGCGGACCTGCACTCGGCTTTGATGCATCAGTGTCATCTTTTTTCTGAAGGTCCCGCTGTGGTTACTGATGAGCAGTTGGCTAGGGCCTTTGTTTGGGCCGGGTTTTCTGATACCCTATTCTGTAATGCCTCTACAACGGCATTGACTCTTTTGCTGGAGCCTCTTCGTGATTGGAACCAGGTGTCCACTTTTTCTTGGGGAGAGGCTGGTTTGGCCCAGGTGTACAGAGGCCTGGATGAGGTGAGCAGAGGCAGTGTGACCTCTTTAGACTTTTATCAGACTGTGCTGGAGGTATGTCCTATGCTTTTTCCGCACATTGACTGCTGCATTGACTTTTCTGTCATCATTCTTTTACTGTTGCTGCACACTGAAAGCTTTCTGTCTTTTATTTCAGGTGTGGGCCTATGAGGTGTTTGTTACGCACGCTGGGTGTACTGAGAGGATTGCGGCGGATTTGTTCCCTGCTATTCGCCGTTGGACTTTTGGAGCTAGGGAGAGCCGGAAGGTGGACGAGGTGAAGCCCCGTAAGACGGCCTGCTACCATGACATCATGATTGCTTTGAGGGGTACCCCTGTTGGGTTGAGACATTTCCCCTGGCATGGTAGGTATGGTGAGGATGTAGTTGGTGCTGCTGCCCTGGTGACCAGGACGAGGATGCTTTTGATTGGCCTGGAGGGAGATGCCCTTTATTTGGGGGAGAGAGTCTGCAGACAGCACGGTCTGGTATGCCTTCTCGCGTTCCTCGCATGATTATCCTCCTGCGAGGATATGGCATATCCGGGCCTTGCACGACTTGGGCGAGCTGCGGATCGGCATTGATCTTCTTGAGCTTTCGATGATGGGGACTATGCCCGGTTCGTCTTCACCCGATTGGTGACTCCTCAGGTTATGGCTGCCAGGAGGGCAGCGGGGATGCAGATATCGGCACCTCCCCGCTTTTTTGAGTATGAGGCTGGGGGTAATATTCGCCGCTCCTCATTTGACATGTCTGAGACTCATCCACATCTGCGGCTGCCTCGCAGGACTACTTCTGTGAGCAATCTCTTCTTTTCTGCTTTGTTCAAGCTTTTAACTGCTTTACTGTTTGCATTGATTGCTTCGGCCAGTCTTTTGTTTTCATTGAACGAGGTTCCGGCCAAGGCGTTCGGGGCGGTGGCGAAGGCGCTCACCGGTCTTGTGAAGATCTTTGCGCCGGTTTCGGAGGAGCGTGGAGCATTGGAAGGAGGTGCGGCTCCCGGCTGGTGACGTTGTGCCTCCGAAGAAGAGGCCTAGGCCGGCTTTGGCTCCTTCTGGCTCACAGGCGGGCGGGTCTAGTCAGCAGCCCCAGCCTGATAATGATGATGGCAAGGATGATCCCTACCATCCCCCTTATTCTACCGTGCCTGAGTGGCATGGGTATTATGCTGAGCCCCAGCCTTGGGCACAGTACGAGGACGATGATTTAGACGGCGAGATCCATGAGGCGCCGGAGGGTGGCGATGATGGCCAGGAGCAGAGCAGCTCCGAGGAGGAGGTTGGCAGCATCCAGGATGACAGCGGCTCCGAAGATGAGGAGGATGATTCCGGCGATGACTCCGAGTCGGAGTGATCACGATGGTCCCCTTTTGCCATGCTTTGACTCTTTTAGGGAGAGAGAAGAAATGCATGTATTTTTTGTTCTTTTGGATTGTAAAAACAAATATTTTATTGCTTTTGTATTTTGACAACTACAATATTTGTTTATTTATGTATTTGTGAGCTTATATGCACGAGTTCGTCCCAAGAAAGGCACGAAAATGGTGGCTTTTGGTGTGATGGGGTATTTTTGTGATTTTTGTATGCTTTGGGTGACGTTTATGCGTCTGCGGGTGTGTTGGATGTGCCGAATCCTCTCCCGTGGGCTTGATGAGCGAGGGGGAGTGTTTAGGTATGATTTTATGGTGTTTTGGACAGGTTTGGGTGGTTTCTTGAGCAAGCATTGGGTTGCTTGGGGTTCTTTGCAATTGCGAGCTGGTGATCTGATGGACCTCTCCATGTCGTCCAGACACGGGACTTCATGGAGCCTTCATGTCGCACGACAAAGAGAGTGCGGGAGACAGGTTTCTTGGTGTGAAGCCCCGGACACTTTATAAAAGCGAGACTCGTAAACCACTCATTCCAGCCCGATTCTGATAGGCTCTAAACACCTGCCTTCCACCTTGAAATTAGCCCCAAGATTTGATCTTTGGCCCAAAAATGGAACATTATAATGACAGATCTAAGATCAAAGAGCATCAATTTCATTCAGATCTCATAAATCTGACCCGCCATCATCGTAGCAAAAACAGGAGGGTTATCGACCAACGATATGGGTTGAGATGCATCTGGGCATTAAAGGAGTGGGCGGTTGATTGGAACCTTCTCACAGGGCTGCATCCAGGGTGCTGGGATTGCGAGAGGCATGTCTTTACCCTCTCGTATAATGATCTCACACCCACCATTGAGGAGTTAGGGCAGCGATTGGGAGGTGAGCTTAGAGATGCGGTCTTTCCCGCGATCCACGACCTTTGGCAGCAGTTGGACGATTTCTTGGGATTTCGCACCGGCGGTGGCTGATGCGATTCTTGACCTGTCCTTTGTTTGACCGGGCCCAGATAGCCCGATTGGCTGTATCGCATCCGGAGCTGTTTGACTCGTCTACACCCATGGACATTTTTATGCTGATTATGATTTCCTGTACTGCTTTTGTGAGTACGACGGGGTATGCTGCAGTTTCTTCTTTGGGAGTCATTAGACAGATGTGGGGTTCTCGAGGCACCACATTGGCTGATATTCGACCCGGGCAGGGAGAGAGAGATGTAGTTCCCCGGAGACTTATCATGGGATGGACCGACTGGCTAGAGGGTCATTGCATATGGGATGTGGCAGCCCCAGTCTCTTGTCATTGTGGCTCTTTGAGCAGTTGAGACTCATCTCCCCATTACCTGTTAGGCGAGGCTGCGGCACCTTGGGTCACGCGGCGGGCGAGTGGCTCAGGAGGCTTCGCGGGAAGGTTGGCGAGGCGATTGGCCGGGTATACTACCGCGATATCGAATCTTGGGTTCTGGATGGAGGCTTGAGACCATGAGCGCGGGCGGGATGATTACGCTATAGTGAGGCTGCCGGGATTGCACTTCTCATCCTTTAGCATTCCCTTGCTTGTCCGGAGCGATACGGATACCCGCGGCAGTGTTGACGGGTTCGAAGCGAGAGGGCCCGGGATACCGTTCCTCTTGACATGACTGATGTTCAGACTCTCAGGTTTTTTGCTAGGGCCTTTTCAGGAGCAGCTTTTCCCGCTCATACGCTGATACGGAAGACTCGGGGAATCACTTATCTGTCCACCAGGTACCTCATCTGGTACGGGGAGCAGATGGGACCAGTTCAGCACACCATTGAGGCACATTGCAGAGGGATCCGAGGAGGAGACCAATCTAGCACAGGTTACGCGATCTTTGAGGCACGGTGGCGGCCGACAACGTGGCCGATGATTCGGCGGATTTTGAGAGACTCGTAGAGAGGAGAGCCAAGATGAGGCATGACCACGAAGTTATGGCTCGGAGGACGGCTACGAGAGAGGAGAGAGCTGCCCAGGCGGCGCTGAGAGCTGCCGGATTGGTTGACTCACCGACTCATATTATTCCTGAGCCGGGGCGATGGGAGACAAAAATGTTTGGGATAGCTAAGCCAAAGACCTCCCGAGGACCGAGGAAGAGGAAGAAGAAGGGTGCTAGTTCAGGAGTGGGAATGAGCGACTAGGATTAGGTGACCTACCCTTGTATCCCTTATTTGCCAACACAGACAATTTAGATGTACCTTTTAAAAGATATTATTTTGCTAATGTTAATGAGTCGAGAGTAAACCGTGCTTGAACTCATCAATGAATGTATTAATGTGATGAAAGTTGAAATTACTTGAACTTAATCAAGACACATTTTGGTAATCACAAATACAGCTGTTGACGGGATTTGGTGATTTTTATGATTTTAGACCGAGCATGAGCATTTGCCTACGTTCCCCTTTTACATATTGGACTAAGGGGCTCGGGTCTCCGTAGTTCGACCCAATTAGCTTTGTGTTTAAGAAAGGGATAGATAGAAGGGGAGACAAATGAATTGCTGACCCTATTTTTACCTAGACCGCCCATTTTTGGGGTTTTCAACCTAGTTGGGTATATTCTTTTAGCACCGAGTGCGCCCTTTGTTTTGCACGGACTGCCTTTTGAGAGGTTTTCAGTCTCGTCTGGGTACATTATTTTCGCGCTTTTGTTTTGTTTTTTTTTTTATTTCTTCTTTTTTTTATAGAGGAGACTCGATTCAGACGTAATAGCGGCGCAGTTTGTCGCCGTTTACCGGGTGCATGAAGGGATTACCATCCAAATCTGTCAACTTCATTGCTCCGCCAGAGAAGATCTCTTTTACCAGATATGGGCCTGCCCAGATTGGAGCCCACTTGCCCAAAGGACTGAATTGATTCGGGGGCTTTTCTTTTAGGACCAAATCACCCACTTTTATGTCACGGGGATGTACCTTCTTGTCAAAGGCCCTAGCCATGCGCTTCTGATAAGCTCGGATGTGCTCCATTACCTTAAGCCTTCGCTCATCCAGGAGAGCTAACTCGTCATGTCGACTCTGAAGCCATTCTATCTCGTTGACCTCATTTTCAAGCAGAACCCGAAGAGAGGGTACCTCTAACTCAATGGTTAGAACGGCATCCATCCCATATGTCAAAGCGAACGGGGTTTCACCGGTGGCCGTTCTTACTGAAGTACGGTAGCCCCAAAGCGCTAAGTGAAGCTTCTCAGGCCAATCCCGGCTCCTTTCAGCCATCTTCCGGATGATCCTTTCTAGATTCTTGTTTGCGGCCTCGACAGCACCATTGGTTTGAGGGCGATAAGGGGAGGACTTGTGTCGCTTGATTCTGAATTCTGCGAGCAGTTTGTCGGTGTGTCCCTCGAAGTGTGACCCGTTGTCTGAGATAATCTCATTTGGGACTCCATATCGGCACAGAATGTTTTCCTTTATGAAACGGGCCACCTTTTTGGAGTTGAGGACTTTGTAGAGGCATGACTTTGCTTGGACCCACTTGGTGAAGTAATCTACAGCGACCAACACGAACTCGTGCCCGTTACTGCCGGCAGGAGTTATCTTCCCAATAACGTCGATCCCCCAAGTTGCGAATGGCCAAGGAGTGCTCATGCAGTAGAGATCATGGGGAGGTATATGGTTGAGATTGGAGAACCGCTGACACTTATCGCAGGTTCGCACAAACTGAATGCAGTCAGTTTCCATGGAGATCCAATAATAATCCGTCACTGAGTATCTTTTGAACATCAAGGCTCGGGCGTTCATATGTGGTCCACATGCGCCACCATGGACTTCTTCCATGACCTTTACGGCTTTAGACTTGCCGTGCGAGTAGAAGTGGGCCTTGGTGCCTTTTCTTCCATAGGTCATCTCCCAGAATAACGTACTGTGCAGACAATCTTTTCAAAGCTTGTAAACTTTTGGCGCGGAGACCTTCTTTTAGTCTACCATCCTCTTTCGCTGGGAACGAAGCTTCGCCATGCTTAAGGTACTGAAAGATCTGACTGTACCACAAGTCATCGACCTTTTCTAGCTCGATCTAGCAACAGTAGGCGGGGTTCTAGCGCCTCCCAACCCTGAATGGTTTTCCTGATTTTCCCTCTGGAATTTCCACCAAAGAGGCCAAAGTGGCCAGGGCATCCGCAAACCTGTTCTTGTCCCGGGGTAGGTAGTGAAACGTGACCTCCTTGAATTGGTCGATCAGGTCCTCCATGTAAGCATAGTACATTTGCAAGTACTGGTCCACGGTTCTCCATTTATTGGATACCTGATTGATGATCAGCTGAGAGTCTCCGTACACCTCCAGCTTTTCGACGTTTCGTTCTAAGGCTGCCTCGAGGCCGGCTATACAAGCTTCGTATTCCGCGACATTGTTAGTAGCTGGGAAATTCAACTTAATAGCGATGGGGGTGTGCACATCCTTTGGATCAACCAACACCACGCCGATACCATTGCCCCTTTTGTTGGCGGCACCGTCGAAGAACAACTGTCAACGGTCTGTACCCTCTATCACGAAGATTCCATCGTCTAGAAACTGGGGTTCGAACTCGGGCACTTCTGAGCTTGGGAAATCTGCCAAATGATCCGACAGAGCTTGTCCTTTGATTGCCTTGCGGGTTACGAACTTGATATCAAATTCGGCTAGGAAGAATGACCATTTCGCAAGCCTTGATGACAGAGAAGACTTTCCGAACAGGCACTTGATGGGATCCATCTTTGACACTAGGTGTACTGTATGTGCCAGGAGGTAGTGTCTCAATTTGCTGACCACCCATACCAAGGCTGCACAGGTTTTCTCTAAAGCTGAGTAGTTCAACTCGCTGCCCTGAAGCTTCCGGCTGACAAAGTATATGGCATTTTCCACCTTTGAATCTGGATTTTCTTGTGCGAGCATGGCCCCACGATCGTATACATGGCTGTTAAGTATAGCAACAAGGGCTTGTCCTTATGCGGAGGACACAAGATTGGGGGATGGACCAAGTAGGCCTTGATCGTCTCGAAGGCGGTTTGACACTGTTCGTTCCACTCAACCTCCTGATTCTTTCTGAGCAGCTTGAAGATTGGCTTACAGATAGAGGTTAGCTGATGGATGAATCGGCTAATATATTGAAGACGGCCCATGAAAGCCTTTACCTCCGTGACTGTCGTCAGCGGCTTCATCTCCATGATGGCTTTGATCTTTCTTGGATCGGCTTCAATTCCTCGCTCTGTGACCATGTATCCCAGAACCTTTCCTCGAACTACGCCAAAAGTGCATTTTGCTGGGTTCAACCTCATCTCATGCTCCCGTAGCCGGTTGAAGAATTTCCTTAGGTCGATCAAGTGTTGACCATCTGATCCCTTGGAATGAATAATCATGTCATCAACATAGACCTCGATCTCCTTGTGGATCATGTCATGGAATAGTGCAGTGTGCCTTTCGGGTAAGTGGCACCGGCATTCTTCAGACCGAAGGGCATAACCGTATAGCAGAAGGTTCCCCAAGGGCTGGTGAAGGAAGTCTTTTCCTGGTCTTCTTCGGCAACTTTAATCTGATTGTAACCCGCAAAACCATCCACGAATGATTTGACTTCGTAGCTGGCGGTAGTGTCTACCAACAGATCGATATTGGGCAAGGGGAAGTCGTCCTTCGGGATAGCTTTGTTTAGGCTTTGAAGTCCATGCAAACCCTGACTTTGCCATTTGACTTGGTAACCGTTACTATGTTGGCCAACCACTTGGGGTATTCGACCACTCTAATGAAACCCACTCGGCGGCTTCTCTATCTCTTCTTTGACTTGGAGGGACCATTACGGATTGATCCGGCGAAGTTTACGCTTGACCGGCCCGGCTTCGGGTCCAGGGGATTCGGTGCTCAGCCAGTTTGAAGTATCCAACCCGGGCATGTCTTTGTAGGACCAGGCAAATACGTCCACATATTCCTTGAAAGCCGAGATCAATGAGGGCTTCCCGTTCTTTCCCGGTGAAGAAACTGCCAATTTGTGTCTCTTTGGGCTCTTCAGTAGTTCCCAAATTCACTGTAGTTAATACCTCATCGGCAGCTTGGGCCCGATTGTCATCTCGGTCAAAAACCTGCTTTATATTATCATTTAAAAAAATTTCATCTAAAAAGTCTGTGTCCTCTTCAAATGAATCATTATTAACCACTTTTATCATTAAGACTTGTCTTAGTTAACTTATCATTTGTTAAGGTGGCAATTAAGGGATACGCAGAAAGGTCAACCATTTCATTCAATGCAAAAGGGAAGACAGAGTTAAAGACACGGTGATTATCGTCAACCGTGAGAGTATCAGACCCATCTAGAGACTCAAACTCGATAACAAAAGACTCTGAGGACTGACTCAGGATTACAGGGGTAGACTTAGACTCAGACACACCAGGACGAGGGGTCAGCCCAAGCTTTTCCATCATAATCTCCCGACTGGCGATCGGTCCCTTGAAGGAAGCCCAATTCCGGAGCGGCATCTCTGAGGTGCTGACGAAGGTGCGTGGATCAATCTCTTTGTCCCCGTCAAACTCGATCACTGATACGTAATCTTTCCCAGTCAGAAGATCAATCACAGGTACATAATCATCCCCGGTCAGAAGGTCAACCATGCTGAAGGGGTCTTTAGTAACAGCCCCGGCCATTGGCGGTGTCTCTTCACATAGATCAATCAACGGCGCTTCCATCAGTGGATCAGCCCCGGCTATTTCTGATAAGTCTGCTTCTTCGAACAAAGCTGCAACATCTTTACCCATATCGAGCTCGGTGGTAACTCTGTCCCCACGAATGGTGATTATCTCTCCATCTTGAACAAACTTGACACATTGGTGCAGAGTTGAAGCGATCCCATTGATTTGATGCAGCCATGGCCTTCCCAATAGAGCGTTAAAGGTTGCTGGGACATTAAGGACCCGGAATTCCACGGGTATCGTCTTCTTACCGAACCACAGGTCTAAAGTAGCAATCCCGAGTATTGGACGAGACGTTGAATCGTAGGCTTTAACCGTGAGGGAGGAAGGTTTCAAATCTATAGACTTGATGCCAAGTAGTTCCATGATTCTTGCCGGGAGTATGTTCATCCCAGACTCGTTGTCAATTAAAACTCGAGGCAGACGGTATTCATTTAACCGGACCGTGATGAAGAGAGGCTTGTTATGATCAGCTCCGAATTGGGGGAGGTCAAAGTCCGTGAAAGCTATTATGCAGCGAGAGCTACTACTTCCAGGGCTCAATGATTTTTCCTTTTCATTCCCGGTATCATGCACCATTCTTGGACTCTTCTCGTAACACTCAACGCATGAGATGATTGTGGCATTTTGCGTAGGAGGTGTATCAGACATTGCGCCGGTATTTAAGACCTTCCTTAAAGCTGAGATGCACTCGGGGAAAGTGACTTCCCCTTTGGTAATTCTGACGAGAATTGTTGTTTCACCACTGGGTGGGCTTGATCTGAAGATAGTTACCCTTTCATCGGGGAGGACATGAGTTAATCTTCCTTTTTCTATCAGATCCTCAACCATTTGCTTGGATTGGACCTTTGAAAATCCTTTTCCCAAAACACGATAAGCGGTATTGAACTCCATGATGTCCACGTACTCAGCCCCAGAAAAATCCATGGCTTTCATGTCCTCGGTCATATAGCCGTCCTCCGAGACTTCTATGACTTTCTGACTGTCGATTTCCATTTCTTCGTACACCAATTTTCTCTCATTCTTGCAGGCTGAGCAACCACAAGTGAAAGATTGACAATGTCCGCTTTCTTGGTCCAATGTCGTGGCTCGGACTACCTGAGTCCAAATGAGAAGTATTCGGGGTCCATACCCGGGTATTGGGGCAATTAGGAAGGCGTCGTGCGGGTCCATAGGTATGAAGGCAACGGGAGTAGCTTCCAAATCGATAACCCTTTTGAGTGATTCCAGACACTCAGTGTGCTCAAGGGGTTCGGCAGTGACTCTTATAGTCTTGATGCCGTCCATTGTAGGAGAAAAAGAGAGGGATCCAATGACGTTCACGAATTCATCATCTGCTGGAGGCTGGAATCCTGCCTTTTCAACTAAGGCTTCAATGAACTGCTTCCATTCACCGATTAGCTTTCCGTAGGGGACGTTGTGTTCCAATATCTCGGACTCATATCCGTCTTTAGATGGGTCGGGTTATTGCTCATCCTCGTAGGTGTTCGGGCACTGGCCACAGTCACATTTTGAGAAACATTCCTCATAGGGGTCGATTTCCATTGTCATCTCGTTTATTGGTGACTCTTCGTCGTCACTGGCCGACAACCAACCATTATGCCTTGCATCCATGAGGTCGCTCCCGGCACTATCGTTCTGAGTGGATTCTGAGCTTAGGGCTTCAATTGATTCTTCACTCTCGGTGTCATCATCTTCATTGCTATCATCGGAACTGTCATCCCACATTTCTTGAACTTCAGTCAAAATAGAGCGCCGATCATATCTGAAAGGGGAGGATGGGCATGTGCAACAACAGAGATTATCGTAGGCCCCCAAGGCTGGAAGAGGTGATTGCGAATCAGCTTCTCCTCCTAAAAACTGCGGGGGAAGAGTGAGAGGGGGAGGTATGTACTTGACTCCGGGTAGAATATAGAAACAATCTTCCTCCTCCGATTCTTCACCCTCGCTGTCTTCAGGGTTGTATCCGGTCCATCCGAGAACCAGTTTACAGAGATGTATTGACTCAAGGCAGGCTTCGGCCTCCTTACTAATGAGTCTCAACACAGATGCTCGTCTGAAGCTCTCTTGCTCGATCCTTTTTGATTGTTCTAGCCATCTTATGTAAATGACTTTCTCGTGATTTGATCTGAACAGCCCCAGTTCCGTAGTATCGGTTTCCTTTTCTTCTGAGAAATAACGATCTTCATATTCTTGCAAGAAACGGCTAAAGCGAGACCAGGGAGGATTGGTTTGTTCACTGCTTTCGGAGCTGAGAGGGAATCCAAACTTAGAATCTTTGACATCCTGTCCCGCATTCTGACCTTGGTCTGGCCCTACACCTTGGCTGACATTCTGATTCTGAGCTGGATCAATACCCGCATTCGGACCCAAACCCGCTGAAACCTGCGAATCTGCCATTTCTGAGACTACTGGAAACGATTCCCTGATTGGAGAGAAACTGATTAACCGACCACCCAGAACTCTGACCCAATACTTGCTCGCTGAAAGGGGAGAGAACGGCTTTAGGCAGGGGAGAGGATAGGCTGAGGACGGACTCATGCATATGCTCTTTTTTTTTATATATTTTTACATTTTTTTTTGCTTTTATAAAAATGATTTTTATTGATCCTAGGAATGGTTGGAAAAGGGGGAAACCTCCTTTTTCGCATCCTACGCTATTCCTGGATCAGTGGGTTCCATCACTACGTCTATAGACCCCCTGTATTCCACCTGTATTGCACCTCCGGGACGGACAATCCCGGCAGAGGTCCTATAGGGCACGTGGAACCCACCAATCGAAAGGGAGAACGAACCTATGGGCATACGAGCCAAAACAAGTCAAACTCGGGGTTTTCAAAACCAAGTCCAAGTCAACGTCTAAACTCGGGAGGAGAGAGGGTCAAACGTATGTTTGAATGTACGAGACCGCAATTTGGAGGTAAAACCCTGGAAGAATTGGGCATGACCTCTCCTCTTTTCGAGTTGGAAATCTGGCATGGCCTCTCGTCGCTTAGCGGCGAAATTTCGGCATAACTCTCGTTAGTATGCGTTAAGAATTCGACATGGTCCCGCATTGACACATGTCGAGAACGCGTCATGACCTCTCACGAAGCCAAGCCGAGAAATCGATATGTACCTACGTCGGGATATGTAGAGATCTTAACGTGTACTTACGTTTGAATTATGTCGTAATTCCGACATGAAGAGTATGCCAAGATTTTTGGAGACGAAGCATGACTCGGACTTTGTGAGAAAATTTTGAAAACCAAGTTTGGAAATGTTTTGAAAAGTATTGGCCAAAAACCAACCGGTCACGGTAGGCAGTGTGTCACGGACAAGTGTTGGCTGACTCACAGGCTAGGAGGACTTTAGGCGCTCAAACGTCAGCGAAACATGTCACTTTCCGCGATGTCGTCCGTACACTCCCGGGTTCTAACTCTATGTGCGGGTAGAGTGCGAGTAGTGTGAAGGTATTTTCTAGGAAAATATTTTTTGCTTTTTTTGTAAAAGATATTTTTTTATGCAATATGCAAAGGAAAAACAAGAGAATGAGTCAAAGCATGACAAAAGGGGACTGCCCCAAATGTCAGATTTTACCAGTAGCTGTAGTCCAGCGTCATCCTGCCCTGTTCTGATCAACGGGAAGAGCAAATTGCAAAGGGGGAAGCCCCGGCTCCCAAAGGCATCACATACCATAGAGCATCGCAAAGCTCACGTGAGCACACAAAATGACACACATGCACACACAAGGTGAATGTCCAAATTGTCCAAGTTGATTTAAGGAAAGTTAGACCCGCTTAAGAAAAACCTTTCTTTTTTTTTTTCGAAAATAGAAGAATTATACTGGTACGCTGGATTGTTAGACCACCATTTATCCCAAGCCCCGGGTTAGGGAGCGATACAGGAAGGTTAGTGGTTTCCACCTATATACCGAGTATCGTCTTCATTCACTTTAAAAAACAAAAAGTTTTTCCAAAGTCCCCAGCGGAGTTGCCACTGAATGAACGCTCGGCCCGAAGAAACAGATGGTGTTATCGATATCACTTTTATCCTTTTTTGAAAGGTTTTGTAATGTACTGTAATGATACGATAAGTTTTGAAAACTTCGGTTTTGGGAGTCGCCACGCCGTTTTTAAAGGAAAACATTGAAAAACCTATTTTAAGAGATTTTGGGTTCGGGAGTCTGGTTACGTGTTTGGGAAGAACTAGAGAGTTCACCCAACACGCCTCTTTCGAGACTTTCAATCAATATTGGACAATTTTGGACATTCAAAGTGTGTGTGCGATATGTGTCGATGTGTAAAGCATGCAAATTTGACATTTCATTGATAATGTAAAAGCTAAGTACAACTTGTGAGCCATGACAGGGGGCCACACCCTTTTTACATATTATGATTATCATAAAAAGGCAGAAGGTAAGACAATCTGTCCAGAGAACTCCTATGTCGTCCGACACATGACCTCACAGAAAGAGGGTGTCGCACGACATGATGCCTCACGGTCAGATTGTATATTACAATGACCAAGCTATTTCTGGAGCTGGAACGACATTTATTTGACTCATTTATAGATACTATTTGAAGGTCTAAGCTCAGTTTGAGATTGACGGGAGTGAGCAAAGTCACGATAGACTTTGAATGATACGGAATGTCATATGACATGGAACATCCGAAGTTATCCATGTCATATGGCAAACCGCCTCCAATAAATCGCACCCAAACAGACCATAGGCACCCAAATAGTGGCTTATGAGCCACGGAAAAGCTTAGGTAAGCTTTGAGTTACAAAGGAAGTAATCTAGACAGATCTGAAGTCCAAGAATGGCTTTACAGCCTTCTGGGATCTCCATGTCGTATGACACAGGATCTCCATGGAGTCCTGTGTCGTCCGACAAGGATAGGCCATTTCTATGCCCTTCAGTCTGTTTGATTCCCCTTTGTTTCTCAAGGCAAACCAAGCATCTTTATTAACTGTAAGCAGTAATATAACGATAATATATGAGTATTATGGGAGGATCACATGGCTTTAGTGGCCAAATGTGATAAATCACATATTTTTGGCCACTTTGAAGTAGCCATCACCTCCTAACTTCATGCAAATGCGTAAAGATTGAATCTTTATTGATCCTAATATGACCAAATGTCCAGATCTGGGGTGGGGAGAAGTGAATATTGAAGATTCACTTCTCCACCACCTTTATCATGCAAAAATCCCGATTTTTACATAATATTAAAGCAAATATGCATGCAAGGTAGTATGAATGTATTGAAAGGCTATTTAAAGAGGGAGAAGGGTTTAGTGGCTACCTATTGTAGTCCACAAGGTGAGATCACCAGTAGTATGGTGTCCACCCCTTCTACACACCAACAAAGGAAGCTTCTTTGGATCTTGGCCTTGAAGTGTGTGTGTGTTTGAGGAGGGAAGTGAGTGTGTGTGTGAGAGAGAGAGAGAGAGAGACTCCTTTTGGACAAAGTTTCCCCCTATTATACTAATCCTCCCCAAATCCTCTCTTCAAGTCCCTCTTTTTTTTTTGGCCCCCTTCAAATGATCAGCCATGCCTTGTATTTATAGGCAGGCTGATGGGAAGGCCTTTGTCGTCCGACAGGGGCAGTTAAACCGCCTTAATGTCCCATGTCGGACGACAGCGTACACCTTTTGGCCATGTTGGGCCGAATGCCTGGCAGGCCCAATGGGTTGGATGGGCTGAATGGATATTTGGACTTTATTTGCTTCTTTAGCAATTATGTAAGCCCAAAAATCAATAATAGTGGATCAAAAACATGAGTTCGGATCGGGGTACTCACAAAATTCTGTTCTGAATTCTGAACAGAGGGCACGACTCGTGCTCTGTGGCACGAGTCGGGCACGAGTCATCCCTTGGGGTTTTGCCTAAGTCATGCCTTTGGGGGACGAGTGATTCTGGTGAAGTATCAAAGGGGCACGAGTCGTGCCCTGGGGCACGAGTCGTGCCCTGCACTGCAGTTCTGAAGCATCTTTCAAGCCTTGTAAATCTATTCAACCTAGAACCAAAGTGAACCATCTTTAACTTAGATTACATTAGAACACTTTAGCTTCACAAGGGTGTCTTACTTGGTTAAAATGGAATAGTGGAAGTACTTTAAATATTGTTCGGAAAACGCTTGATAACATTGATTTGTTACTTAACCAAAGTGACTCCAACTTGGTAATTTGCACTTGAACCTTTATAGAGGTTATGAACTGTTGTGTATTGAATATGTATGACTTGTTTGTTATACATTGTAGCCTTACTTGAGTTCATTTCCATGGTTATGATAACATTAGTGTATGAAATGGATTGTTGCATTATTTCATTTATTTAAAAATGAGTATGAATGCCATGTTTATATTTTGTTATTCCTTTGGGGAATTTATTTTGAAGTAACTATCATGTGCATGAAAATGTGTTAATCAGCTGATGTTAGGGGGTATAATGGAATATGATCACTTATGAGAAATTGTTCCATAAGGTGCTCGGATTACATTATACCTGTGGCATTTCCCCTTCTGTGGCCACAGAATGGGGTTCAGCTTCTATGGATATGTGCAGTCAGTTCATAGAAATGCTGATGTCTTATATCTTCCCTGAAAAATGGGTTTTATATCTGGTGAAAATGCATTCACAGAATGAGTGGAGTTTTACTTCCACCGTGGTACAACTTATGATTCAGACGGGAAAGGTAAACAAAGGTAACAGAAGGTGTTTACTGTTTTACCTATATGTGAGATGTACCTTGTTTTGTGTTGCATCTTACTTGGCATATTGTTGCATTCTAATAGCTTATTGAGATTTATTCTCACCCCTCTCCCTTTACTGTTTTAGATTGTGCTGAGACAGGTGGACCGGCCAGTGAGGACGGGGAGGAGTTTGTGCGAGTCTTTTGGTTTGTTGGGTATGTGGTTGTCCTAGATGGGATGTGACTTTGTATTTTGGTTTAGCTCCTTGGTGGAGTTGATGTATATATATATATATAACTCTGTCTCAAACTTAAACTGTAGAAACTTTTGTAAATGTTGTAAATAAGTTTGTTTGAAAGTTAGTTAATATTCTATCTCCTTTCCTCCAAGTGGAGATGACCCAAGTTAGCATTTGAATGTTAAAATTTAAGGTTAGTTTCATTTCAAGTTAAGTTAAAAAGTTTCAAAAATTTCAGGTTGTCTTTCTTAATTGGACTCTCCGGGTCGGGGAGCCCACAGTTTGTATCAGAGCTTAGTTTAGAGGTCACGGGTAGATGTCTAGACTAAGGGGGAGTGTGTGGTAACTGACATCGAGTGTTTGATGCAGGGGATTTGTGCAATGGCAGGAAGCAGTGATGATCAACAAAGGGCTCCAGAAAATGAGGGTAATGTGGGGACAGGTGGAATTCAGAACGAAGAGATGATGAAGTTGTTCAGGATGTTCGTACAGAATATGGTAACTCGAGGTTCAGCTCCGAATCAACTTGAGGGATGTCAAAGTGATGGATTGGACAGGTTTGTGAAGATGAACCCACCGAGTTTTGATGGAGACCCGAATTCGCTAAAGGCAGAAAAATGGTTAGAGGAAATGAATAAAATCTTTGAGGTTATGGAAAGTCCTATCGAAGAGAAAGTGAGATACGCCGTTTTCAAACTTGAAGGTCCAGCTGATCATTGGTGGCAAATTTTGAAGGGAAGTTGGGAGCGGGATCATACGCCCCAGACTTGGGATAATTTCACCCAGCAGTTCAAGGATTATTTCATTTTAATGGTTACAAGGGACAAGAAGGAGGTAGAATTCTTGAGACTAGAGCAAGGGATTATGACGGTGGATCAGTATTCAACCCGGTTTGAGGAATTGGCTCGGTGTTGCCCTCATTTGGTATTGCATGAAGCGAGAAGAGTTCATCGGTTTGTAAAAGGTTTGAGGGATGAGATTGGGACGAAATTATTGATTGATAATTTCACCAATTATCAGACAGCTGTAGATAGAGCGTATAAGATCGAGATTGACATTGAGAAAAACCGTGGAAGATCTAAAAGTGGGGTTAGAAGCAAGACAAAGTACCAAGGACAAGGATCTAGAATCACCAGAGGACAACCCAGGGCTTCAACTTCCAGGAGTGTTCAAGCGGGGCATGGGGTAGCTTCTTCAGCTCAGCTAATATCCAGTCGGTATGGAATGATTTGTCAATTTTGCAAGAAGATTGGACATACTGAAGATAAGTGTTGGAGTAAGCAAGGTAGATGTATTAAGTGCGGAGAGATGGGACACTTTAGGAGGTATTGCCCAAGGTTGCAGCGGGAACGAACTTCAAGCGGCGGTCAGCAAGGTGGACAACAAAGAGGTAGTACCAAGAGAGATAATGAAGGGAAATCAAAAGAGGAGGTCTAAGATCGAGTCTTTGCTTTGGGTCTTGGAGAGATAGATCCCTCAGAGGTCATTAGAGGTATACTACATGTCTCAGGAGTTAGGGGTCACATTTTTATAGATCCCGGTTCATATCATTTATGTTGGCATTGCATTTTGCTTCTATGTGGCATACATTACTTGAGATTTGTCTTATGTGTTAGAGGTTTCTGCTCTTATGAGAGAGTATCTCAAATTTTCCTTGGTTTACCACGAGAGTGATATGGTTATAGTTGGGCATGTATTGCCAGTTGATTTGGTATGATTACCAATTGTGTGATTTTGATGTATACTTGACCTGGATTGGTTAAATAGTTGTTGTGCATTGGTAGACTATCGTAAGAATCGAGTCTCCTTTTCTATACCTGATTTGCCTATATTTGTACTTGATATAGATGAGCCTTTATATGGTATTCATTTTATATATGTGTTAAAGGTTGAAAATTTTGGGTAAAAAGTGTGCAGGTTATTTGGTATGTGGTAGACTTAGGTAAGAAGTCCTTCTATATATTTATGTGTGGGTTGTGAATAAATTGTAGTTGTGCTTCCAGTGAAGTATTATATGTCTTCAGATTAGAAAGTGGATTTATGTATCGATTTAATGTCAGGTTCAATGGCTATATCAAAAGCACCTTATAGAATGGTATAGATTTTGTTATGGTTAAGATGAACAGAATTTTAATCCTTATCTTGATGGCTTTATGGAAAGTATTATGGATGACATCCATGTTTAATTAATGTTTCGAGAGGATTATGAAAATCAATTGCGAATTATGTTAATGGTCCTTTGTGAGAGGCTATTGTTTGTGAAGTTAGTGAGTGTGGGTTGACCCGGGAAGATTTTAAAATTTGGGTTCTTTAGTTTCAAGCTCGGGTATTATTGTGGATATTACGAGGATTGAGGCCGTGGACAAGGGGAAGCAACCGTCGTCAGTGGAAGAAGTCCGTAGTTTTGGGTTGGCAAGTTGCTACCGAAGGATTATCAAAGGATTCTGGAGAATTGTAATATCATTGATTTAGTTAACTCAGAAAGATATATCAAGGGGTAAGATGCAAAAAGGGTAAATCATATTGGTAGAAGTGAAGAATAAATTGACTAGAGCTCTGATCCGTACCCTCCCTGATGGATGCGAGAACTTTGCGATTTTCACTTGCGAGTCCAAGGAAGGCTGGGTTGTGCTAGTATATAAATGGGCAAGTGATAGAGTGTGCTTTGAGGAGGTTTACTTCGGCAAAGCAGAATTATCCTATTATCAACTCGGAAGTGGCTGCGAGTATTTTGCGCTATATAAGTGGAAACCTTTTCTATTTGAAGCCCCATTTGAGATTTGTTACCAATCCTAAGTGTTTGAAGTATTTAGTTCCGCGAAAGGAAGTGAGCATCAGGCAGAGGCGGTGGTTGGAACTATTAAAAGATTTTAATTATGCTATTTTATATCATCCGAAAAAGTTAATGTGATTGCAAATGCGATTAGCCGAAAGGCTTATGTGTCAACATGTATACCCTTTGAGTAGCAAGGTGAGATATTATTGCGAATGTTCAGGTTATACCTATATTATATGGAGACCTTAAGGAAATTCAACAAACTGATTCAGAATTTAAGAGGATTATTGAACAGTTTCAAGATGGAAGATCGAGGGTTTTGAATTGAATAAGGATGGAACCTTAACCTTTAACCCATAATTGGTGTACCATCTTTGCAGGAGATTAAGAGACCAGTTTTAGAGGAAGACATAAATCTGGAGTTGCAATTCATCCGGAAAGTGCGAAGATGTATCAAGATTTGAAGATGGGTTCGAAGAATTAGAATGGGAAAGCATTGCGATGGATTTTGTAACTGGACTACCTTCGACGTCACTGAAGATGGATGCATCTGGGTAATAGTGGATAGATTAATCAAGTTGGTTCACTTTCTATTGATATCAACGAAGTATTGATGGAGACAGTACAACAATTGTGCATGCGAGGGATTGGTTGATTTCGTGAAGTACCCATCAACATTGTATCAGATTTGGAATCGGGGATTCGTTGCGATTTTGAGAAGTTATGTGTAAGGTTTGAGTTTCAGTGATGTGTTTCATGCTCAGACAGATGGGCAGACAGAGAGGACTATTCCGATTCTTGAGAATAGGTTGTGTGTTGTGTGTTGTGTGATGGATTTTCTTTCTTTTTGAGAAGTTCATTTAATCTTAGTTGAAATTGCGTATAGCATCAGTTTTCAGTTCAGCATTAAATTGGTACCGTATAGAGTATGATATGGGAGAAATTATCTTTATCATCCTTAGTGTATGGAATTCTTCAATCAATGATATTCAAGTGGATTTGACTTGTGTGGAAGAACCGTTGAAAGTTATTAGAATCGTAAGTCCGAGAATTAAAATCCTAGAGTATTTGGGTTGTGAAAAAGGTGTTGAAAAATCATGTCGTCGAGGAATCTTGGGTTGAAAGCTGAAATGTGTGGGAAGTAACCTTTGTTAATTGATCATTGAGGTAAGTTCGTTTAAAATTCGGGGCGAATTTTATTTAAGGGGGAGTGAGTGTCACGACCCTAATCCTAGGCACTATTTTAGCACATATTGAGCACGTGGGGTTAGGGTGCGTAGCATTTCATTCTATGCTTTTATGATATATAAAATGTTTAAATTGGTACTTTGACAACTTATATGATGTTAGTATGTAAATGAATTAACTTTAATGATTTAGGGTCTAAATGGAATAAATATAAAGTGTTGTAATGAAGTTATAATAATTGACATTTTAAATATTAAGTTATAAAATGTGGAGGTGCTTAAGTGTAGTATTTATAAATTAAGGATTTAATTTAAGAATGCTCAAACCATAAGGAGCCTAGGTGAAAATATGTTATGTTTATCCTCATTTATAATTATTAAAGAAGCTTTCCTTCCTCATTTAAAACCAAGGGAACCGTGGCACTTAGGGAGAAAGACATGAATCCATCCACCCAAGCTCAGTTCTTCCATGGAAACCAAACCATTTACTCCTTCTTCCAAAAATTCTACGCTCTTCAATACTTCTCCGTTTTTAAATCCGTTTGCGTATTCTTGTTCGTGGAGACGAGGGGAACGCGTAGAACCAGTCAAATAAATATTTCATTTCGCACCAATTTGGTAAGTTATTATGATTTTCTTTCCAATAATTGTGCATGGATTGTTTAAGCTTGATTATGATGTTTTATATAAGTAGTTTTGTATTTAGGAGTAAATTCTTGAAGTGGAAATTTTAATATAATGACCTAAGTCATGGTTTTAGGGTTAATGGAAGTGAAGGGGAGTAATTGGGTTGAATTAAGTATGAATGGTATAATAGCCTAATTGTATGACCATTGTGAAACCTTTTAGTAGGTGTAAATGTATTTGTACCCATTTTAATTCGTTAGAAACTTTTAATTAGTAAGTATGGTTTTTGAAAAGTGGAATTGAAATGAATATGGGTTGATTGTTGAAATAGCAAGAAAATGGGTTAATATTCATGTTATGGTGTTAATGATTGGATATAAATGGTTACATGGCAAATTAATATATATTTTGGTACTAAAATGATGTTGTTGGGTGTTGGAGTAGTTTGGAAAGGGTATGGAAATGTTTGGGAGTTGTATTACTGATGTGGGTACTGATTTTGGGCACTTTGAAACAGAGGAAACTTAGTTTGGGTCAACTTAGATTGGTTACTGATGTTGTTGAAATTCTGTTCTGAATTCTGGACAGAGGGCACGACTCGTGCTCTGTGGCACGAGTCGGGCACGAGTCGTCCCTTGGGGTTTTGCCTAAGTCGTGCCTTTGGGGGACGAGTGATTCTGGTGAAGTATCAAAGGGGCACGAGTCGTGCCCTGGGGCACGAGTCGTGCCCTGCACTGCAGTTCTGAAGCATCTTTCAAGCCTTGTAAATCTATTCAACCTAGAACCAAAGTGAACCAACTTTAACTTAGATTACATTAGAACACTTTAGCTTCACAAGGGTGTCTTACTTGGTTAAAATGGAATAGTGAAAGTACTTTAAATATTGTTCGGAAAACGCTTGATAACATTGATTTGTTACTTAACCAAAGTGACTCCAACTTGGTAATTTTCACTTGAACCTTTATAGAGGTTATGAACTGTTGTGTATTGAATATGTATGACTTGTTTGTTATACATTGTAGCCTTACTTGAGTTCATTTCCATGGTTATGATTCCATTAGTGTATGAAATGGATTGTTGCATTATTTCATTTATTTAAACATGAGTATGAATGCCATGTTCATATTTTGTTATTCCTTTGGGGAATTTATTTTCAAGTAACTATCATGTGCATGAAAATGTGTTAATCAGCTGATGTTAGGGGGTATAATGAAATACGATCACTTATGAGAAATTTTTCCATAAGGTGCTCGGATTACATTATACCTGTGGCCTTTCCCCTTCTGTGGCCACAGAATGGGGTTCAGCTTCTATGGATATGTGCAGTCAGTTCATAGAAATGTTGATGTCTTATATCTTCCCTGAAAAATGGGTTTTATAAGACGTGAATATGCCTAAGCAGTTCACAAGAGAGGAGTTATGTCAATAGCTCTCTTCGTTATATGATATTGGTTCTGGTGAAAATGCATTCACAGAATGAGTGGAGTTTTACTTCCACCGTGGTACGACTTATGATTCAGACGGGAAAGGTAAACAAAGGTAACGGAAGGTGTTTACTGTTTTACCTATATGTGAGATGTACCTTGTTATGTGTTGCATCTTACTTGACATATTGTTGCATTCATAATAGCTTATTGAGATTTATTCTCACCCCTTTCCCTTTACTGTTTTAGATTGTACTGAGACAGGTGGACCGGCCAGTGAGGACGGGGAGGAATTTGTGCGAGTCTTTTGGTTTGTTGGGTATGTGGTTGTCCTAGATGGGATGTGACTTTGTATTTTGGTTTAGCTCCTTGGTGGAGTTGATGTATATATATATAACTTTGTCTCAAACTTAAACTGTAGAAACTTTTGTAAATGTTGTAAATAAGTTTGTTTGAAAGTTAGTTAATATTCTATCTCCTTTCCTCCAAGTGGAGATGACCCAAGTTAGCATTTGAATGTTAAAATTTAAGGTTAGTTTCATTTCAAGTTAAGTTAAAAAGTTTCAAAAATTTCAGGTTGTCTTTCTTAATTGGACTCTCCGGATTGGGGAGCCCACAGGCTGTCATGCCCATTGAGCTAGAAATCCCCTCCCTCAGGGTATTGCTCGAGAATGAGATAAACGAGATTGAATGGCTCCAAAGTCGGTACAACGAATTGGCACTGTTAGACGAACGCAAATTAAAGGCCATGGAGAATAACCGGGCATATCAGAAGAGAATGGCCCATGCTTTTGACAAAAGAGTGAAGCCTAGGGACATCAAGGTTGGTGATCTGGTTCTCAAGATGAAGCCCGCAAATCAGAACAGTGCATTGGGCAAATGGGCACCTGTTTGGGTCGGACCCTTTCTGGTAAAGAAGATGTTCTCCGGAGGAGCAATGCTGTTGACAGATCTGGATGGTAACCCATTTTTGCACCCCGTCAACGGAGACAAGTTGCGGCGGTATTATGTGTGATCGAGTCTTCTCCCCTCTGTACATAAAATAAAATTAAAAAAAATAATAAAAGAGAAAATAAGAAAAAATGAAAATAAAGGCGCAATAAAATTGTCCCAGATGAGACTGAAAACCTCTCAAAAGGCAGTCCATGCAAAAATAAGGGACGCGCCCAGTGCTAAAAGAATATACTCAGCTAGACTGAAAACCCCAAAAAAGGGCGGTCTAGGTAAAAAACAGGGTTGCACCATGTCCCCCTTCTGTCACCCCCTTTCTTTAAACACAAAAGTTGATTGAGTCGAACTACGGAGACCTGAGCCCCTTAGTTCTCTTTGTAAAAGGGGAACGTAGGCAACCACTCGTGGTTCGGTCTAAAATGCTGCAAAATCTTAAATCTTGCCAAAATGTGTTTTGATTACAGTTCCAAGGCTTTTCAAAGGTTCATTTTAAGTTAATATTCTTTTTGATGAGTTCAAGCACAACCTGCTTTTGACTCAAATAACTTGCTGCGAATCAAAGGCAATAATTTTTCAACATCTATTTCGTCTGCACTAAAGCAATCAAGGGGTACTCAAGTTCCATACAAATAAATCTTTCCCTCAAAGTACAAGCAAAAAAGAGTCTCCTATCCCTCAAAAAAGTGTCTAGAAGCTCATCCCCGCTCCCGAACTCGTACCTCTGTCTTTCCTTTTCCTCGGCCCCCGGGAGGTCCTTGGCCTAGGAATGTCAAATAAGTCGGTTTGAGCTCGTCCCAGCTCAGGTATAGCGCGTGTCGGTGGCTCGATCAGACCAGTCTCCCTCAAAGCAGCCCTGGCAGCCCTTTCCTGTCGCAAGGCCTCTCTGCAAGCCATCACCTCCGGATCATCCCTCATAGCAGCTCTCCGGATCTCTTGCCTCCGATAGTCCTCAGCAACATCACCGGTAACATTATCTGGATTCCCTTGGGCCTCTGTATCTCTGAAAGATCGGCTGGTTGGGTAGTCTGCTCCCAAGTACTCCCGACGGCGAGCCTCTATAGCCAGCTGCACGGGACCCTGTTGCTCTTCATACCAAATCAGATACTCCGTGGTCAAGAACGTAACCCCTCTGGCCTGACGAAGGAGCATCCGTGTGGGAAGAAAACCTTCCAAGAAGGATCTGCTGAAGAACTTCACAGTCTGGGACTCGGCCATGACCATCGGAACAGTGTCAGTCGTCAGCCTATCTCTCAAAGCTCGGATAATTTGCTGAGGGTACCGATACTGCCTGCTCATCATGTAACCCTGGCAGTCTAACTACCACCGACCCATCCTAAATGTCTCTCATGGTCTGTAGCCCCCACGCCGGAATCCAGAAGTTCAGATCAGCAGTCCCATACCGCGTCAACCTCACTTGCCAACTGTCAGCGGCCGCGTCCCTCTGTAGCCTGCGTTGTCTGGTCACCCAAGGTATCACTGTCTGACCCTCTGGTAATGGCCCAATCAAGCGTAGTCTCTCAGAAATCCACAAAGATAACAATATGGGGCTGCCTGCACCCATGAAAGCAGATCCTCCTGCTAGTCTATCAAGGCCATGGTAGGTCTCAGCTAATAGCAGTGGTACGATGTCCATCTCCCCTTGGCCAGGCTGGATTTGACGAAGGTCCACGCCTCAATCACCTCTAAGCTGTCTGACAATCTCCAGCAATGCACCTGAGCAGATTCCGACATATCCACAGAAGTAGTAAGCTGACAGGGTAAGCAATACATATATGTCCAAAGAGGTAGAAAGATCAAACAGCTCCGGACTGGAAGATCGCAGCCGAGCCATCCGGGTCAAGTCTACAAGTTCATCATTCAGAATCATAGGTGCCACCTGATCTGCTGGCAGGCATAGGAAGTCTGATAACTGCTCCACAACCGGCCGTCTGTCCCGAGGAAATGCTACAGTCTCCACCTCACCCAAGCCTGTCAATGCTCTGAAATCCTCCATGGTGGGCGTCAGATCATTGTATGATAAAGTAAACACGTGCCTCTCCGAGTCCCAAAAACACGAAGCTGCCCGGAGCAAGTCCCAATCAACCCTCCAGTTCTTCAAAGGCCAGAGACACGGCATACCATATCGCTTGTTAATGATTTTCTCATGATGCTTTTGGTGAAATTGCGAAACTTCGACAAAGTCCTGGCAAAATTGATGTTCTCTAGAATCTATTTCCTTGTTATAGTGCTCCATGATGATTGAAAGTTCCAACCTTGGTCACAGAAATCGCCTGTCTGTCAAGTTGGGGCTGCTGGTCCCCACCTGCTGAAAGGGCAATGTCTGCAAATGAGTCCTGAGCTGATTTTAAAAGGGCCCTGTTACAAGCTTCTACCAGCCGTGTGACACATCTTGACAAGCAGACACGTCATGTCGGGCGACATTCCTGGTCAGCATCAGACAACAAACAGGGTTTTGCAAGTGGTTTTTCCGTGGCACTCTCTAACGCGTCGTCGCTGCAATACACCTCACACTCACCTGTAAATGCACGGGAGAGGGCCCCCCACCATATGTATCACTATACATAATTACCCAAGACAGTTCCATAATCTCATGTACAAACCCGGCAAGACCGACCTGTCAATACAATAATCACACTTTTCTTCCCTCGTTCCCAGAATGGACAGATTCGTGCGAACAAGCTAACATAGTTTAACCGTCGCTAACAAAATAACATAGTCAGATATAGTGTTTGGAGTGTTGTTCTCCCCCGCAGGTACAACAATCAAATTGAGCAAACCTCAAAGATTGCCCCTCAAAGCACAACTGAGACAAAGAATCTGTGTTTATTTGAATCTCCCCAGCAGTGTACATCAAGATCAGTGACCCCGCCGCCAAAGCACCAACAAGAGTCCGATCCCTAGCAAGCAAAGTCCCCGGCTTACTAAGCAAAGCTCAAGACACATAAGTCAAACGTCAACAGAGATCGCCCCGCACTTAACAGCTACACCTATCCCCAGCAACAGTAGCACGAGTCCCTCCGACACCCACAAAGATCAGTGATGGCATGAGACCCTCCGGCAGCAACAATTGTCAGTAGCAGTAGCATTAGTCCCTCCGGTAGCTACAGGTAAGCACAGCGCAGGTATGAAAGCACATCTCAGTCAATTACTTCCCTAAAATGCACCAGTCAAAGTCTTGGGTGACTCCCCCTCCAGTCAAAGTCTCGGGTGACTCCCCCTCCAGTCAAAGTCTCGGGTGACTCCCCCTCCATTCAAAATCTTGGGTGACTCCCCCTCCAGTCAAGTCTCGGGTGACTCCCCCTTCAGTCAAAGTCTTGGGTGACTCCCCCTCCAGTCAAAGTCTCGGGTGACTCCCCCTCCAGTCAAAGTCTCGGGTGACTCCCCCTCCAGTAAAGTCTCGGGTGACTCCCCCTCCAGTCAAAGTCATGGGTGACTCCCCCTCCAGTCAAAGTCTCGGGTGACTCCCCCTCCAGTCAAAGTCTCGGGTGACTCCCCCTCCAGTCAAAGTCTCGGGTGACTCCCCCTCCAGTCAAAGTCTCGGGTGACTCCCTCCGAGTCAATTCTAGGGTGACTCCCCTCCGAGTCAAGTCTCGGGTGACTCCCCTCGAGTCAAAGTCTTGGGTGACTCCCCCTCTAGTCAAAGTCTCGGGTGACTCCCCCTCCAGTCAAAGTCTCGGGTGACTCCCCCTCCAGTCAAGTCTCGGGTGACTCCTCCTCCAGTCAAAGTCTCGGGTGACTCCCCATCCAGTCAAAGTCTCGGGTGACTCCCCCTCCAGTCAAAGTCTCGGGTGACTCCTTCTCTAGTCAAAGTCTTGGGTGACTCCCCCTCTAGTCAAAGTCTCGGGTGACTCCCCCTCCAGTCAAGTCTTGGGTGACTCCCCCTTCAGTCAAAGTCTTGGGTGACTCCCCCTCCAGTCAAAGTCTCGGGTGACTCCCCCTCCAGTCAAAGTCTCGAGTGACTCCCCCTCTAGTCAAGTCTCGGGTGACTCCTCCAAGCCAAAGTCTCGGTGACTCCTCCACCAAAGTCTCGGGTGACTCCCCCTCCAGTCAAAGTCTCGGTTGACTCCCCCTCCAGTCAAAGTCTCGGGTGACTCCCCCTCCAGTCAAGTCTCGGGTGACTACCCATCCAGTCATGTCTCGGGTGACTCCCCCTCCAGTCAAGTCTCGGGTGACCCCCCCTCCAGTCAAGTCTCGGGTGACTCCCCCTCCAGTCAAGTCTTGGGTGACTCCCCCTCCAGTCAAGTCTTGGGTGACTCCCCCTCCTGTCGAGTCTTGGGTTAGACACCTCCAAATAGTCTGAACTACGGCCGGCTTGATTCCCTCCCAGGGATACGTAGGAATCCTTTCTCCAAAGGTCCAGCCATCCGATCTCCCAGATCACCGTCCAGCCCTCCGCCTTATTCCCCAGCTGCTCATTGGGATTGGGTCTTATTTTATCGACAACCTCACTTCCTCCATAAGTGACGTTGCCGAGGGGCTCTGTAAGTACGCCAACCCAATTCGCAACCCTTTTAGATGCATTTTAATGTAATAAAATTGCATTAAGGGGCATTTTGGTAAATTTCCGGTCTATTTCGAGACTTCCGGAAACATTCCCTAAGTTTCTCGCGAAGGAAGTACTTTTTTGTACTTTGCTCATGCCAAGGGACCTAAAGGGAATAAATCTGTTTTGGACTTTTTGGGTATTATCCCAGAATGTTCCAGAACCAGATTTGGTGCCAAAAATGGTTGGTGGCACCTCCTGTCACGCGACAACTCGAAGCCTTGGAAAGTGGTTACAAAGTGTCGTGCGACATAAGAGGACCATGATCAACAGCTATAAATAAGACCCTACCCCTCTCAGTTTGAGATCCCAATTTTGACTCCCTAACGTCACTCTGCACAAATAACCCCAGAACCTCTCTCTCTCCTCCTCCTACACCAAAAACCAACCAATTATCTCACCCTTCATACCTTTCCTACCCAATTACCTTGGTACTTCCCCAAACACCTTGAAGACCTCAATTCAGCTCTCAGTTCGTGCCTAGATCTCCACTTCAGAAGTTGAATTGAAGGCTTTTACACCTAACTTGGTGTGGAAGTTGAGGACTACAAGGGTAACATCTCTCTCTCTCTCTCTCTCTCTCTCTCTCTCTCTCTCTCTCATCTATTTGTTTCATTGTGCTTCCTTCCTCTCCACTTGATAATCAGGCTCCATCTGTCTCAGATTATCAAGTGGCAACTGCAATCTTTCTGTTTAAATCGTTGTTTACTTGAGTCTAATTGCATGTTCATGATGTGATCTATTTATAATTGCAATTTGGATGTCAAGGGAGTGTGGATCTCTCATATCCACACTCCTTTGGTTGATTCGTGTTTGATTCATGTTATTCTGATTGATTCTAGTATAATTGATTGATTTATTTTAGCATCTGTTGGATCTATTTCTCAGTTTGTAAGGTTCCTGCAGATGGTAAACATGTGTTACGCGACACATTTGGACATGAGGAGTCCTGTGTCACGCGACACATCGTGCCCATCTGCAGGGATCAACCTTCAGTTGTAAGTTGATTAGCTAGTTAGTTTATCATTCAATTGGTGTGATTAGGTTGTCTTATGTTCAGATCTAGTTTGTAATTGCGCTTTTGTGTTCATTGTTCTTCCTATGATTTGAGTGTAAGTCTCTGCAAGGTGATTACTAGTGTCACGTGACACAATTGTACATGAAGAGTCTTGTGTCATGCGACATAAGTTGTCCTTTGCAGAAGACTTGGTTTCAGTTGTAATTTGTTCCCTTTGCTGTAATGGGATGTGGCCTCCCTGAACAATTGGTCTACAAGTTGTAATAATCTCATTTGTTCAATAAAATTCATGTTTATCGCACTTGCCTATTTTCATTGTCTGCACATTTTTTGAATCATTTGGATGTCTAAATTAGAAAGACTCGTCTACGGACGAGGCGTGTTGGGTGAACTCTCGGTTCTTCCCAACACGTAACCAGACCCCCGAACCCATTCTCTTTCGAAAGGTTTTTCAAAGTGCACCTCTAAAAGCATGGCGTGGCGACTCCTTTATTTCATTTTTCATTTCGGGCGAGCGCACATTCACTCTCCCTCAACAAATGCATCTACGATGGTAGCCGACGTCGAGGACCACTCGTACTAGCACCACTTCCTCTTCCCATCAAATCTGCACAAAACCAAGGAAACAAGTATCAGCAAAATCTTTCAAGGCACATGAAAGACGGGGAAGAGGAAGATTATCCCTCCTCGTTGTATAGACTAAGGCCGAGGAGGGAACCTTACCCAACAATGGAGGCCGTTCTAGATGGTCCGACGTCAGATAGTATAAATTGACGTGATCAATCATCTCGGTCCATCTGTGGAATACTACGATGTTTGGGGATCCTGCATCAACTCGGTCGATCCTATACTTGCTTGGATAACGAATGTCGTCTCTTAGGCATCTGTATCTCGTCAACATCTCACCAATTTCTAACAAAGGCACCAACATCCATGGCCCATTATCTCGTTGATAAACCCTAAGGTTTCTCTTGTGATAGACGTGGATAATATTGGGGGTATATTGCCATGTTCTGGCCATTTCTAAAAGAAGGATGTTCAAGAAAGGGTTCAAGAACAAGAAAAGCTTCAATTGACTCCAACAATGGCGGACGCCATGAACGGTTACCAAGACCAAACACAACAAAACCCAGAAATTACAATGATAAATGCAGAAATCAGTAAAGGGAAAGAAAGTATACCTCAAAATCAAAGATTGTGGAAAGATTGCACGGACAAATCGAACACAAGCACAAATCTGGGCGATGATATCTCAAGAAATTCAAGAACACAATAGGGTGCTTAAACCTTGCTATAGCTACTTCAAACTCGCAGGATGATAAAAAAATGAAATTGTAAAGGGGTTTTGTTTTTATACCCTCAAATACGGGTCAGATCCGGAGTTGAAACGGGTCGCAACGGGTAAGGACTCCGTCCTTCCCCTAGCATTGAATGCAGTAGTAGGTTCTCGAGACGCGTGTCAGACGTCGTGTACCACGCCTCATCAAGGCGCCATTTGAACCGTCAGACTGAAACGATACCTGCCACGTGACGCCTGTTCGTATTCTCGTAAGCCGAGGTAGAGCTCACTTCTCCTCGGCATAGCCGAGCTAGGAAGTCGGGGGCCACTGAACGGTATAAATCGAGATACGAACTTAGGCTAGTTCGGGCAAGGCCCAAGTGGATTGGGCCCTAAACATAATCCTATCAAGTATGATGTACGAGGAAGGGAATGAGCTTATCTTCCTTCCTCGAAGAAAGCGTTCTCGTCATTCCCCTAGGTCGACCTAACCTTAGTAGGCAAAATGACTAAGGCCCAAGACTCAATGCCGAGGGAGACTTCCCTCCAAGGTCGAGCTGAGCTCCCTTGACGACGAGGAGGCCTCCTCGGCTATCAAATCACCAGGAATTAGGCGATGCTATTTAATAATATGAATCTCATTACAGAAGAAGTGGCAACAAGAAGAAGTGTGTGGAGCTTTGTCTTAAAATCCATCAGGCGATGCTATTTAATTCAAACTTGAATACCCGATTAGATGAGCAATTCATAGAATAACATCTCAAGAATGTTTGTTTAGTATAACATCTTAAGAATGTTAAGCTTTGTTGTAGTCTCTTTTGGGCTTCTGTTATGGTGCTTTTCTTATGACAATGGATTAATGTTGCAGGAAAACAAAGAAAAGAAGAGACGCTTGATGAAATGAAGATTCTGAGTAAAATGTTGTGGACCACAACTCGTGGTCATTTGTATTGAGAATAGGACTTGAGCATGTCCCATTTGACTTACATTTGAAAAAAGTGTAAAGCCATATAATGTACATTTGTTGATTTGTTTAATGTTGAGGTACTATCTATCTTTATTCAGTTTCACTTGGATACACTAATTCATTTCTCTCTCTCTTTTTTTTTTTTTTAGAAAGTTCACGTACATTACAATCTCCTATTGAGTCTATTAAGAGATCGAATATGGTATTATTATCAGGGGCTTAGTGGTTCCTAACTTGAGATATATATATATATATATATATATATATATATATATATATATATATATATATATTTGCAAAAGAAACAGTAATCATCAAAGTATTTAATAAATTTGTATTCTTATAACAATTGTGAACTTAACAAGAACAACTGTAAACTAATTAAAATAGAAGAAATTTTCATGCATAAATTTGACAAATATGTCCATAATATCATAAAATAGTGAAAATAAAGGTCATAAAGATTAAAAACAACTGTGAACTTAACTAAAAACAAGTGTAAACTTAACAAATATGACAAATAATCTTATAAAATTGCAAAAATAGAGGCAATAAAAGACTAAAAGCAATTGTGAACTTAACTAAAAATAACTGTGAATTTAAGTTAAAACAATTATAAACTTAACAAATATGTCAAATAATCTTATAAAATGGCAAAAATAAAGGCCATAAAATACTAAAAGTAATTGTGAACTTAAATAAATACAACTGTTAAATAAAAACAACTGTAAACTTAACATATATCTCAAATAATCTCATTTAAATTGCAAAAACAAAGGCCATAAAAGACTAAAAACAACTGTAAACTTAACTAAAAACAACTATAAACTTAACAAATATGTCAAATAATCTCATAAAATTGTAAAAATAGAGATCATAAAAGACTAAAAACAATTGCAAACTTAACTAAAAATAGCTATGAATTACGTAAATTGTAGCCATTTTCTTGGAGAAATCATGAATTTAGCAAAAAACGACCGTGAATTTCGTTTAGTTGTTTTTGGAACAAATGTGAAAAATAACGCTGAACTTATCAAAAACAATTGTGAACTTGGAACAATTGTAAACTTTTCAAATTTTCTCCAGATTATATGTTGATATTATTAGTTTAATTCGTATTAACGATACGAGCAAAACGATAGTTTCATATTTTTATTTTTTTTTACTTCAGGATTTTAAGATAATTCATTTTAAAGTTTTGAAGGAAAAAAGAAAGAAAAAGAGGAGAGAGAAAGCACATAAAAAAGGGAGATGATTCCTTCACGCGCGTAGTTTAAGGGAGCGGCAAAGCTGTAATTTCCTTAATTTCTAATTTCAAAAGGGACACGCATCATTCAATTTGATGTCGGGAATAGGTGGTAAATTTTCAAAATGTGTGTCCTAGGTGGTAGATTTCGTTAGGATCAGGGATAATTTGGTAATTGCTCTTTTCTATTTCTGAATCATGTTATGTATTTTTGATAAAATATCAAATAATGCGAATGGGCACTTGATTTTTTACTTACAACGTCAAAAAATAAACGACGTCACATTAGTGTCACCTCAGCGCAACATCACCGTCATGTAATCACAAACTTTGATGACATGCCGCCACACACGAACTTTGATGACATGCCGCCACAAATCTCTAACTCAATCGGCATTCAATGTCCCTTTTCACACGATAGGTCAGGAGTTCAAACACTACAAATGTAATTTCTATCACTTTCAAATGCAACTTTTATAATATATTAAGTTATTAATTAATAAAAAACTTAATTTTAAAATTATATAAAAAAAAAAAAAAAACTTTGACGTCGTGCCACTGATGCGGTAGCGTTACGCTGGCAACTCTGTTAGTTTTTTTCTATGCCATTAAAAAAAAAACACATAATTTGATAATTTTATTGAAAGTATGATTTCAAAACTTGAAAGTAAATCGCATTAATTAATTGATTATAATAGGACTAAATATGTTGCATATATGTATGCCGTTAGTCCTTTTTTAATTATTCTCTTTGAACCAAGAAAAGTGAAATTATTTAAAAACATAGATTAATTTTATTGCTCAACTTAAGTTTGAGTCAAAGAGTAAGGACCATCCTTTTGTTTTTATAATTCCCTCAAGCAATGGTATATATAACCCAGGTTAGCTAGTTGTTAGATAAATTAACAATTGAATGGCATGGCAGTAACACTAAACAATAGGCCATTTGTGAGAATTAGGGTTTTGGTCAAAGAAACATTATTATTTGTTAACCCATAGATTGTGTATCCAATCTATTACAGAAATTCAAGATTTTTTTTTTACATAATTTCATAAATTTATTAAAAATAATAATATTCAAGTTTACTAAAAAAAAGTTAAAACTAAATACTTTTACTTGAAAATTAAAGCAAGATATTTATTGTTGTTGGGAGTAAGAAGTGGGAAGTACTCCCTCCGTCCCGAATGATCTTTTTTATGTTGTTACCATCGAACCGAAGTTATTTGATAAATAACTTTAGTTTAGATTTAATTATCCGAATGAGTATCTAAATAGTTTTTTCGATATTGTCTACATTGGTGTATCGATAACATTTTTAAATTTTGATAAGTATAATTAAATCAAACTAAAATTATTCGTGTTAATGACAAAATAAAGTGAGAATATTATTTCAGGACGAAAGGAGTATTTGTTTAACCAAAATCAATTTGATTTTTTTTTTTTAACATTTATTTTGAAACTAAGAGGAGAGAGTAAAAGAAAAAAAAAAACCAGTAGGCTTTTCTTTATGAATACTCGAGGCATTTTAGCCATTGGATCCAAAACTGGTAAAATTATTACCCCTCCAGCCAAACGTGCCACAGAGACACAAAAATGAGAATGTTTTCTTTAGATATTACTGTACACATCTACGAATTATCGGCAATATAAATGTTCACAATTGATCCCAAAACTCAACGAGACACCAAAAAAAACATGAGTCTTGTGCAAGTCAAAAGATTATTATACCGAAAAATCACACAAACGAATCAAGGTATCCGTCCATATGCCTTCTGTCATACTGCAACATGCTCGCGTAAGTCCGGTCCCACACTCCGATATAAAGACACTCGTCATCCGGACTAAGCGAAACCCCAGAAATCTCCCCAAAGAAATCAATCTCTTGCCTTTTTTGGTAATTTACCTTTGTACTGTAAACGTGAACAAAATCTGCAGGTTCTGCTACAACCAAGAATCGACCATCTGACGAGAAACGAACTGATCTGACGGCTCCCATGTTTCCTTTCAGAACTGCCACTGCTGATGAAAGGTTTCTTAAATCCCATACTCTACAGGTCTTGTCCTGGTTCCCTGTTGCAAAGGTATGGCCATCGGGATGCCATGCGGACGCAAATGAGTAGTCCAGGTGTCCTTCAACTGAGGCAACAGTCTGGAAATATACGAGTTTCAATAATTAAGAGTTTGAAATCTAAGCAAGAGGGTGTATGAGTCATTTACAAGAAGTTTTACCTTTCCATTTCCAGAGTCAACAAGTAGTCCCTCAAGATGATCACCAACAACAGTAATAAGTTTACGGTCCGGGCTTAATGAAGTATGCTGCAATAATATAACTCTATGCATTAAATCCAAGTATGATCCAATCAGTCAATATGGAATTGCATCAATCGTACTTGGTTTAAAAAAAAAAATATCTAATTGAACGGTAGAAACTGGGATTTGGGGCTTGTGCACTCGCAATGCACAGATGTGCACGTAAGTCTTACTTAAATATTAGATGAGTTGCATTTTATAGTAATATGAATTACATCTTAAAGTATGTATGTTACATATTATCGGTGTGAGATAGCATGCATAGCACATAAGTTGCATCTTATCTTATAGTAGTAAGATAAGTTATACTCCCTCCGTCCTAAAATGAATGACCATTTTGAATATGTGTCATTTTGAAAAGCTTGATTTTTAATAGAAAAAAAAAATTCATAAATATTCTTGCTATTTACTTTCGAACTATTAGTTTTGCAAAAATATAATGAACTTTGAGAAAAAATGAAAAATGAAAAAGAAAATGAAAACAAATCATTTAGGGAAAATTTTTTGAAGGAAAAGTTTCAAAAGGTCATTCATTTTAGGACAAAAAGGTCGTTCATTTCAGGATTGAGGGAGTATGTTATAGTAGATGAGAGTTACATTTTATTTGAACCTCGGTGTAGTCCGACATCACAGGCCACAAATTCGAAAAACTTATGCTAAATTAGGGACATTTCACATACTGCAAGCTACAACGCTGCTGGTAGGAAGGAAATAATTAAGATACATATCATAGATGAACATAGAATCCCGGTATGCAAGTAAAAACTAACATTTACTGGCCATGGAAATCGGAAATGATTCCTAAGCTGAAAGCTCTCCATATCATATTCTCTCAGACCACAATCATTATTGGATGCCATAAAATGGATTCCACCACTGCAAAGGAATTTATTAATTAAAATGTGTCACGGCGAGGAAGCACTTTTCTTCAAATAAATGAATCTATATTACCTTGTGCCGTCGTATATCTCAATAGCATTCGTAATGGAGTTGTCCTCATAAGTTGTCCTTGTGCAGAAACTTACCCCCTGTTTATCCAATAGCTGCAACAATGAACAGGAAAAAAAAATATTAGACAGACCAATATAACATGCACAAAGGCATCCAGTAGGGTGAACAAAGTTCAATATGACCGCCACAATTACCTCAGATGGACAAATGACATGGAAACCCCGTAAAAGGAATACCTCAAAGTTTGATAGTTCCTCCCCAACCCAAAAGTACAAAAATAATTACAGTACAATTTTTTCAGGCAACCAAATTAGGAAGACATAATTCTTGATAGTTAAATTTTCCCAAGACTAAATTTAGCATAGACCATGGCCATAGTCTGGTATATGTTATCGGATCTCAAATAATGCAATCTAAGAAATATCATTTCGCAAAGATGGCCACTAAAATCTATATCAATTATCCCATGGTATACTCTTGAGAAAACAGCCAAGCGAGGAAATTTCTGATGGAAGTAAAAGCGATGCACAACCTAAACCAGAAAAAAGGTAGCCATATTCAACCACAACGTCGATATGGTCTTGATCAAATCTTACATCATGATATAATATGAACACCCTAAAGTCAGCAGTAGTAATACTCCATCCGTCTCGAAATGATCTTCCCAGTTTTTTGGTGGTCACTACGAAGGTACGTTGAGCAATATATTAAGTTAATTTAATTATTCAAATAAAAATTTAAAACTTATTATTGATACACCGTTATAAATACTATAAATAACAAATTTTAGATGTTCGTTATGATAATAAAATTAACCTAAAATTATTGCTCAAAATACGTTCGTATCGAGTACTGACAGCCAAAAAAAGTAGGAATATCATTTTGGATGGAGGGAGTAATATCTTGCTTAACACATACCTCATGGTGATATTTGACACTCCCTCTGTCTTTTCTATCTGTTCACTTATTGCCATATTGGGTGTCCTATTTGATTGTTCACACCCCAAAAAAGGAAAGTTTATATTATTCTTTATTCAATGGAGGCCGCTTGTCCAACTCACAACAACCATCTCACTCAACATTCCTGTCGCATTTTCCATACTCACAACACCCACTCAACTACTAATATTAAACATTTTTTCTTAAAACCCGTGTTTTGGTCAAAGGGTGAACAAAGAAAAAAGATGGACGTAGAACTTCCTCCGTCCTATTTCAAATTGTAACACTTGCCCTTTTATGTGTCCCAGATAAAATTACAAAATCCCGAAATGGAAACTTTATAATAATTTTTAATCAATGGAATCCACTTGTCATACTCACATTAACTAACCTACTTACTGCCCCACTAATAATCCCTATTCTACTATCCATACTCACAACACATTAATATTATATACATTTCCTTAATTATTGTGCACGATGTTTTTTTTTCCACTTTGAGCTGGGACGGAGGGAGTATATACTATGGGGTAATAAAAAATGCCTCTTGTCAATGGTATCCATCAATAGTTGTTGAAGACTTTAAGTAACGAGTCATGTGATGGCTCTGTACACACTAATGGTTCATAAGCTTTCTCCCAAAAGGACACTATATGATGATCTAGACACTGAAAATGACTTACGTGTAACAAAATAAATGCATTTAATTGAAGGAGAAAAAATACAAAAAAGAATGACACCCATCACAACAAAATGAAAATACAAGGGAAGTTAATAAAATAAAAGCGTGGTTCAGCCTGCTTAATCTCTGAAAGAGAGACCCCATCCCACCATAAGCTCGGGTAGCATCCAAAGAGAAGCCATGAGAACCACTCTATCCCATAAAAGCTGTGATAAGAACTGATCCTTATAGATACACCACAGAACACCATTCCGGGGAGTTGTTCTTGTTAGGCTAGGCCTTAACTTAGCAAGATGCCATTAGTATTGAGATTATTAAGCACCAAAGACCACATAAAGGATTTAACATGAAGGGGCACCACCCTTCCAAATAAATGAAGACAGGGTGGAAGAAGAAGGGTTGGGAGATTGAAAACAGGGTGGAAGAAGAAGGGTTGGGAGATTGAATCAAGTGTGAGAAAAGAGACCGACAAGAGTAAAACCCAAACCCCTCTGAATCCCAAACCCGAGAATCACTGCCATGCTGAATATGCCTACTTATCACAACTCTTTTTATTGAAAAGGAAGAATATGATAGGATAGAAGAATGATTACTAGCAAGACAGATAAGAAATCCACCCACAGAATAGCAAAGATAGAAGTTATATCGAAACAAAAGAGTTTTCATATCACTGAATATCAAAATCGGCACCCTGAGCTTGCCCAAAGCAAAGCGAAGCTGTTGTGAATATAGCCCTCCACACCCAAGCAAACCTACAAGAACGATTAGAGCACACAAACCAAGCACAAGAAATCAAAGAAACAGAAAAGACACAAGAAATTGTTAACCCAGTTCACCAATTTGATTGGCTACGTCTGGGGGCACTACCAAGCCAGGATCTTGCACTATGTATGTACAATTTGTGTTACAATGAGAGAGGGGGCGGAACTTTACTTATATATGACTAGGGAACAAACCAAAACCTAAACAAACAAGGAATCCTGGACTGCTAAAAATCGGGCCCAGCGCGGCCGCCCTCAAGCCAAGCGCGGTCGCGCTACTGTCCAGAAGATTCAACGCCTTTGACAAAGCCTCCAGCGCGGTCGCCCTTGAAGAAATTCCACCGAGCCACATGTTTCTGTCCAAGAGCGCGGTCGCGCACAGGAGCAGCACGGCCGCTCTTGAGTCCAGAAACCCCTGACGAAATTCTTCCCCCTTGCTTCGATGTCTAACCCGGTTGGTCCTCTATCCCAACAATCTCCCACCTAGAGATCAACCACACATATAAGCCCCGTATCCGTTCTTCAACTCATCCTTGGTGTCCTCCTAGTGCTCACCTCGATCATGGTAGTGCCATCCTCCCCTTCTATTCTCCGAGCCCAATTGAAGCTTTCAGACGGCCTTCAACTTCTCAAGGTTCACAACCTTTCACAACATGTCACCGGGTTCTCCGATCCCAATATCTTCTCTAGCCCCAAGATCTTCTCCTCCAAGAGATGTCTGATGTAGTGAAACCTCAGTTCAATGTGCTTCGTCCTCGAATGAAACGCCGGATTTCTTGCCAAATGTATTGCACTCTGACTGTCGCGGTAGAGAACGTTACCACTTCGCGTCTTCCCAAGTTCACCCAAGAAGTTATGCAACCATACCATCTCTTTACTCGCCTCTGTCACTGCAACATATTCTGCTTCGCAGCTTGATCGCGCCACGATCTTCTCGCAATTTAGAAGCCTGTGAGATTGCCGTACCACCCAATGTAAACACATAACCCGTAGTACTTCTCCTCTTATCAAGATCACTTGATGCCAAGTCCGCATCAACATAACCCGCTAACACCACTTCCTTGCTCGAGAAACACAGAGCCTTACCAGCAGTACCCTTCAAGTAATGTAGGATCCACTTAACCGCTTCCCAATGTTGCTTTCCTGGATTGCCCATAAACCGGCTGACTACTCCCACCGCATGTGCAATGTCCTGGCCAGACACACCATCGCATACATGAGACTCCCCATCGCTGAAGCATACGGAGTTCTCTCCATCTTGTCACGCTCCTCCTTACCCTTAGGTGAGTCCTTCTCGGATAGCTTGAAATGCAAACCCAATGGCGTTCCCGTTGGCTTCGCCTCTTCCATACAAAACCTTGCTAAGACCTTCTCAACGTATTCTGTTTGTAAAAGAACCAACTTGCCCGACTCCCTATCCCGGTCAACCCGCATGCCCAAGATTTTCCTGGCCTCTCCCAAATCCTTCATCTCGAACCGTTCTGACAACTGAGTCTTCAACCTGTTTACCTCTCTCTGCTAGAGCCCGCTATTAGCATGTCGTCCACATATAACAAAGAAGATAATATACCCGTTGTCCGTGTTCTTGAAGTAGCAACAATGATCCGCCTCACATCTCGATAAAATCAATGTCATGCATGAATCCATCAAACTTCCCGTACCACCGCTCTAGGAGCTTGTTTAAGGCCATACAAGCTCTTAGTCAATCTCGCAAACTAGCTCTCGCTACCCTTAGATAAGTAACCCTCTGGCTGTACCATGTAAATCTCTTCCTCCAAGTCCCCATGAAGAAAGGCTGTCTTCACATCCATCTGTTCAAGCAATAAATTGTCCGCCACTACTATCCCCAGAACCATTCTGATAGTGGTCATCTTCACAACCGGAGTGAATACCTCGGTGTAGTCGATACCGTACTTTTGAAACCCTTTACAACCGTCTTGCCTTGAACGCTTGCTACCGTCTGCTTCCTCCTTGATCCTGTAAACCCACTTGTTATGCAATGCCTTCTTCCCCTTAGGTAGTTCAGTCAACTCTCAAGTTTTGTTGGCCTTCAATGAGTCCATCTCATCATCCATCGCAGTTTTCCACTTTTTACAAAGTGTATTACGAACAGCCTCCGCATAACATTCCGGTTCCCCATTATCTGTCAACAACAAATAATAATTGGATGGAGTATACCTGTCAGGCGATCCACGCAACCTGCTGGATCTACGCAGCGGAATATCCGGTTCCGGAGTACGTGGTTCATCTTCAGTGACCTTCTGACCATGGTCATCATGAACCGTTCTGCTCCCACCCGAGTTGGGAATATCTACCTCTACAATTTTCGGTTCCGAACTAGTGTCATCAGATGCCCCCTTTCTGTCCTTGTACAAAACCTGTTCATTGAATACCACATCTCGACTACGAATAACTCTATGATTTTGGTCATCCCAAAACTTGTACCCGAAATCATCCCCGCCATACCCAATAAATGTACACTTAACGTATTTAGCATCTAATTTAGTTCTCTCAAATAGAATCAACATGAACATAAGAAACGCAGCCAAATATGCGAAGAAAGGACAGATTTACTGCTTGCCACTCCAAGCTTCCTCTCGGAATTCCATTCCCAATGGTACCGATGGTCCCCGATTGATCAAGAAAGCTGCCGTGTCAACTGCATATGCCCAAAACGTCTTCGGAAGTCCACACTTCAATCTCATACTTCTAGCCCGCTCATTCAATGTTCTGTTCATCCTCTCTACTACCCCGTTGAGTTGTGGTGTCCGCTTTGGAGTCTTCTCCATACGAATGCCATTCGCTGCACAATATTCCCTAAACTCCCCGAGCTCATACTCCCCACCATTGTCTTATCTCAAGCACTTAAGCTTAAGTCCTGTCTGATTCTCCACCAAGGCCCTCCACTTCTTGATCACCTCGAAAGCCTCATCTTTCCCCTTCAAGAAATAGACCCAAACCTTCCTTGTAGAATCATCAATGAAAGTCATGTAGTATGACGCACCACCCAGAGATGTAACCGGAGATGGCCCCCACAAGTCCGTGTGAACCAATTCCAACTTTGCTTCCCTCAAACCCCTACCTGTCCTCGAGAAATTATTTCTCCCCTGTTTGCCAAACATACAATCTTCGCAGATCCCTACGTTGACTGTCTTCAAACCCGGTAGTAGTCCCTTTGAACAAAGCACCTTCATCCCCGTCTCACTCATGTGACCCAATCGACAGTGCCACAAATCCGTATCACCCTTGGCTGCTGCCACCGCGATACTGTCCTTGGTGTTATTCGCCAAATACAAAGTCCCCTCCTTATTACCCCGAGCGATCTCACAATCCTCCTTGGTAATAACCCAGTTTCTGCAGCCGAATGTCACCTTGTAACCTTCTTCGTCCAACTGCCCAACCGAAAGTAGGTTCTTTTCAAACCCTAATGTGTCTGACCCCGTTCAGATGTAAGACCTTCCCGTCTGATGCTCCTATTCTGACATCCCCCTTCCCCTTGATTTCCAAAGGCTCGCCATCTGCCAGATAGACCTTCCCGAAATCACCGGAAGTATAGTTCTCCATCTCTTCCTTATGCCCGCAAGAGTGGAATGATGCCCCCGAATCCAGCACCCATGATTCTAGTGCACTACTAACACTCAGAACCAGTACATCATCACCTTCGACTGTCACATTCACCTGATTGCCCTTACGACTTGGACAATCCCTCTTGAAGTGTCCCAACTCCTTACAATAATAGCACTGAACAGATCCCTTCGCAACCTTCGGTTTGTCTTTGGTCTCCCCGGTCTTGCCCTTACCACTCACCACGTTCTCCCTAGATTCGATTCTCCCTTGTTTGCTAGTACCCGGCTTCCCCTTGCTAGTAGTAGCTAAAGCCGATCCCGAAGCATTCGATGTCCCCAACTTCTTCATGCGATTTTCCTCAGCCAAAAGAAAGTCTTTAACATCATCATACTTCAATTTCTTCTTACCTGCTGAAGCGTTGATTGCTGTCACCGTTCCGCTCCAACTTGCCGGTAAAGAAGCTAGCAACAAACACGCATGAACCTCATCATCGAACTTGATCTCCACCGCTGTCAATGAATCTATAACATCCATAAACTCATCGATGTGCTTAGCCAAGGATCCTCCCTCTTGCATCTTGAGACTACCCATCTTGCGTATCAAATCAACCTTATTTGCAGCAGATGGAGTTTTAAATCTCTCAGTAAGATAATCCAATAGCTCCTTGGTGGTTGTCGCCTTCTTGGTAGTCTTCGCAATCCACTTTGACAAAGTAGATCTAACCACCCCTAGGGCTTTCCGATCCATGAGTTCCCATTCTTCCTGATCTTCATCTTCCGGTTTGACACCCTTCAGAGGCTTATAGAGGTCTTTGTTGTACAAAAGATCCTCAATCTGCATCCTCCAATATCCGTAGTCAGACCCATCGAATTTCTCAACCGCCTGTTTGTCCTTGCCCATTCTTGATTGCTTGGAACAACTCCCTTGATCTTGAAACCAAAAGCTCTGATACCAGTTGTTGTGAATATAGCCCTCCACACCCAAGCAAACCTACAAGAACGATTAGAGCACACAAACCAAGCACAAGAAATCAAAGAAACAGAAAAGACACAAGAAATTGTTAACCCAGTTCACCAATTTGATTGGCTACGTCTGGGGGCACTACCAAGCCAGAATCTTGCACTATGTATGTAGAATTTGTGTTACAATGAGAGAGGGGGCGGAACTTTACTTATATATGACTAGGGAACAAACCAAAACCTAAACAAACAAGGAATCCTGGACTGCTGAAAATCGGGCCCAGCGCGGCCGCCCTCAAGCCAAGCGCGGTCGCGCTACTGTCCAGAAGATTCAACGCCTTTGACAAAACCTCCAGCGCGGTCGCCCTCCCTTTCAGCGCGGTCGCCCTTGAAGAAATTCCACCGAGCCACATGTTTCTGTCCAAGAGCGCGGTCGCGCACAGGAGCAGCGCGGCCACTCTTGAGTCCAGAAACCCCTGACGAAATTATTCCCCCTTGCTTCGATGTCTAACCCGGTTGGTCCTCTATCCCAACAGAAGCAAGATAAGAAACCATATCCGTCAAGAGGCTCTCTCAAAGCTCTCGTCCTGAAAAGTAAGAGAAGTTCCTGTCCAGATGCACTGAATGCACCACTCCATTAACACTCTTCCTTAATTCACGTGCCCAATCCAAAATGTGTAGTTTGAATTGGGACAGCGGGAGTATATATTATTATCAACTCACCTTACAAGCAACTTCTCCTTGGAAACCTCCAGCAACAAGAAAATTATCCCGGACTGCTAGTGTGCTAATCTGAGTTTGTGTAAAACCTTCCAGCAAGCTTCCAGCATGTTTCTGTATACCATAAAATAGAAAGAACATTACTGACAATATTAGACCAAATAAACTTCAAACAAACAGGAATACTGAAAGAAAAGGGGAGGGGAATGATCTTGTTTCCTTAAAAAGCAAGAAACGGGAAAATAGAAGGATAAAAGGGAAAAGGAGACAGTGACTCCTCTTTGGTTAATGGTAAGTCTTAATATGTAACTACCTCCATAGGTGCTACATGCCCCGAGAAGTTGAGAACCTCCGTCAGAGTTTGGGACAAAGAGGACCAATGCATGATTGAGTTGCTAGACATAAAATATACATCATGTTTCGAAGTTGCCCATACCAAGTTCCTGAGCTGCAAAAAAAATGCATAACAGGCTTTCATTACAAGTACAACTTAAACTCATTACATTCTCAGCTAATGCAGCAACGGGAAGAGGGTTTGACGAGGAATGAAACGGTAGCTATAAATCTCTTGAAAGAAAAAAGGGGTTGGAGAGCTATTGTGGATCTAGAATATGTATGGATACTAAAATGAAAAGCAATACTCATGTTTATCATTTCTCCACTCCGGAGAAAAACGTGAGAATACATATACTGAGTTCATGTGAAAGTAGGCTCAGCAATATCAAAACCGAAATATGTAAACCATCAGTCACAAAGTAACGTAGTTTTTTGGTGCGTTATAACTACGAATATTTGCCAATTTTAAGAAACTGCTGATTTTTGCATCATCTTAGTAACATGATACTTCACGCATGAACTTCAACTCTTTCTTATTCTTTTATTTTTCTTGCCTGGAGGTGGGTTTTTCTCTCTCCCTCATCCTTATACTCTTATATATGTTCCCCCTCCCTATATTTTCTCACTCTCCTGTGCACATTCTCTTGACTCTATCTTTTATGTCATTCTTAGCCCGATGTCAATCTTATTTAGAAAGTTTCCACAAAGCAAAACTACAAGCTAACATTCTCACTCCCCTAAAATCGAACAAATTAACAGCTCATTCTGAATAATGCAGCCTTCAATTATCAGGCTTGCCCTCCTTTTATTCAAGGACAGATGTATGTCAATAAAACTATAAACACAGGCTTCTTATTTAGTCAGGAAAAAGAAAATAGAATGGAAATTAGCTTTCAAAAGGACTTGTAGACTCGAAACCATCATGAACCAGTAAGTGGAACCTAAATAACATGGGTACATGTAGTGAAACATATTTTTCTGATTCCAGATAAGATTGTGTATTCCTATACATGCACTTAGAACTAAAAGGAGATAGTGATGCAAACTAAATGAACAAGCTAATCCAGTTCAAGAGTTCCTCAAGCTACAGCTGACACAAACACTCGGTTCATACAACAATGAAACTTGTACCCGCACACTGAATTTCATATGGCCCAATGGATTTCCATAACTTGTAGATCATTAGAGAGATGAGAGAAGCTTAATTTTAAGATCTAGGAACCTGAAATTACAATCATAAATAGCAATTATTTACCGAATTCTACAGACTACAGTGTTATTTTCATCTTATATGCCGAGAAAATGAAATAATACAAAGGCGGATAAGTTTGGATCGGATCACATGTTCGGGGTTTAGTTGACAGTGACCTAAATCTACCTTTTTGGCTAGGCCTTGGGGTATTACCAAGTAGAACAGGAAGAACGCTTGCAGAAGCAAGAAAAATGAACCAAACCTGAAAATGAAGGATTGTAGCCTTCACTGATCTTGTGTTGTGAAAGAACTCAAAGTAATTGCCACCCTTTTCCATTTGTTTACATTTCTACACACCAATAAACAAGGCATAACAAGTATTATAGAGACAATAAACATATGTTCAGTTTATGGAGAAAAAAACATTATAATACAAAGAAATGCAGTGGAAATTACACCTTATCAACAGCATCACCAGATAATGGAATGTTTTCATAGTTTCTGTACTGCTCAAGCCTTGTGAATCTGTAACTCTCTCTTGTTATATTCAGTCTTTCCCAAGGAATACCCTGAATATCTTTGCCTCTCCTTGCTTGGGCAGAAGATGTATCGGTCACCTTTGTAAGCTACTCAATTAAAAATGAAGAGTTAATTACATTTAAATTTGCAGGATTTTTTTTCAACCATAGCCCAGCTAGATCAACTTCACTATAACCAGAAAACAGCTCTGGGGAAAAGAAAACTAACAATGTCATAATCATCAAGGCCCCTATCTCCATGACCTTCACCGTTGTATTCCTCCTCCACATCATCCATGATGTCTGACATGTCTCCCTCATCAACAATGTAATCAATTTGATCGACCTGGCGGTCAGACATCCTCTAACTAACCCTTCATTGAAGTACAAATTTTGATCATTAGAAATTACCCCAGCCCCTCATCCCGTCTATCTTACTTGCAAGAGATAATCATTACAAAGAGGATAGTTAGGTCCTCAGAAGTCCGAGTTAGATAAAATTCTTGGATCAATCCATGAAATGGGTCCCAATTACACATAATAAAGTATTACAACACTCTAACACACAAATATAAACCCCTATATTTGCATATAGAATGACAATCATTACCCCTGAAACTGAAAGTAGCAACCACACCAGAGTAGTTTATCCAACGTTAACTAACTCATTTCATATTCGAGTTCGTGTAGGGGAATTGAAAGCTAAGTCTTAAAAATAGAACTAATCAAGTCAGCTAAACCCAATACCGCCATTTTTGCCCTGTTTCGAAGGTTTTCTTGAGTTTTTCTTTGAGTAATTTCTCGCATCCCCTTCTTTATTTTAGAAATGGCAAGAACTTGGAGCAGTAATCCCAATATCATTTTCTGCTATCATATCAAAAACTATAGAATTTACAAATGATCCGATGGCCCTTGGTTGATGGTGAGCTTGATAGAGATAGGGGAGATCTTGACGAGATACCAAATCCCTGGAACCGACGTAAGGTACCCAAGAGGGTATAGAATTGACCGTCTAGACGCTGGATCTCCCAATGTTGTGATATTTCAAGGCTTTTCTGAGTTAATCAATCACATAAACTTGTACTACCTTCAATCTGTCCCTTCAGATCGTCCACCGTTGATGGGTAAGGTCCCCTCCTCGACTCTAGTTATGATGAGGAGGGATGTTTTTCTTCATCCTCGTCTTCCATTTGCCTTGCCAAATTTCTGATCTTTGTCGTTTCGTTGTGTAGCTATGGTGAGAAGAGGAAGTGATGTTGCCCGTCAAACAGGTCCTTTGATGTCAGCCAACATTGTAGATGCCTTTGATGAGGGAGAGGGTGCTAGAAATCGAGGAGGGAGAAGCCGAGGGAGAACTAGCCGAGGTAGGGCATATGCTCCTAGACTAAGACTAATTAAGGCTGGTGAGAAGAAATTCATGCCAAGTACAAGGTGTCGAGGGATGAATATAGTTTAAGTTATTCTCATTGGGTCCCACTTGAAATCGAGGAGGCTGCAACTGACTTCTTCTATAGCTTAAAAATGTTAATTTTTTCTATCAACAATTTCAACAAGGTCTCCATCTCCCTCTAGACCCGTTCATAAACGAATTCTTAGAGGACATGAAAACTTTCCCGGCTATGCTAGGGGCCAATGTCGTGAGGTTCCTCGTCGGCTTCATAGGTCTCGAACGGTTTTGCCGATGAGGTCGTTCAGGCCGAAGGGTTTCCTCGGCATGACACTTGGCTTATCCTTCTTTTCATCTACCTAAGCCGAGGAAGTTGACTCGTACATAGGTCTTGGATTATTTTGTCGATAAGGTCGTTTAGGCCTAGGGGTTTCCTTGGCATGGCACTTGGCTTATCCTTATTTTCATCTTCCTAAGCCGAGGAAGGTGGCTCGTACATAGGTCTTGGATGATTTTGTCAACTTAGTCGTTAGGTCGAGGAGTTTCCTCATAATAACATTGGGCTTATCCTTCTTTTTATCTACCTATGCCGAGGAAGGTGACTCGTATATAGGTCTTGGATGATTTTGCCAATTTAGTCGTTAGGCCGAGGGATTTCCTCGTCATGACATTGGGCTTATTCTTCTTTTTATCTATCTATGCCGAGGATGGTGACTCTTACATAGGTCTTGGATGATTTTGCCAATTTTGTCGTTAGGCCGAGGGGTATCCTCGTCATGACATTGGGCTTATTCTTCTTTTTATCTATCTATGCCGAGAAAGGTGACTCGTACATAGGTCTTGGATGATTTGACGGGATTTTACCCCTTGAATATCGAGGAGGAGGCTCATCGTCTATTGTCTTGCTAGTCGATTGTCTTGACGAAACTGAATTTTATTAATTGAAACTGATTACATCAAACTGCAATCCTATCTATAAAGGAAAAAGACTAGCAATACTAATCTATTATATAAGAGATAGACTAAAGATTAATGGTAATATTCTGCTCTTGCTTTTCTGGGGTCTTCATTCCTTTGCTAGGTCTAGGTCTGGTAGCCCGTTGACCTTGTCATAATTTGAATTTGAATTTTTTGTTGTAGGGGTAGCCCCAACTCAACTGATTTGTCTACGTCCCACAGCTTTCCTTGTCTCAAGTAATGGTTGGCCCCCAAGTTCTGGCCGTTGACAAGATGAGGTGATGTATCTAGGACGGACATAACTGTATCATTGTTGTCGCTTTTATGGCCATCTTGTATCCCACTTTCAACTGGTTCGTCTACGTCCCGCAGTGCTCCTTGTCTCAAGTCAGGGTTGGCCCCCGAGTTCTGGCCGTTGACGAGACGAGAGGTTGTATCTAGGATGGACAGAACTGTGTTGTTTTCATGGATACACAGAACCATGTGATATTCATCTTCATCCTCGAATTCAAAAACTGGGTACAACCTTGAACTGATGCTGGTAGTCTTTACAGAGATTTTTAGGTTTTCCTTCGACGCGTCCACCTCCATCTTTCTGGATGTTTTTCTGCTTCTCATGACATGCTCCAAGAAGTCCTTGGGGGTCGCCCTCACGCATCCAATTCCATCATGAGTAGGGAATTTAACTCGTTGGTGAGAAAGGGAGGCGACCAATCCAAGTTTTTCTTGACTTGGAATGTCTAGGATGGCGTGGTAGTCGCTAGCCAGGTCCATGACCACGAATGTAACTGTGGCCTTGGCTCGAAAGAGATGATCACCTACTTCCAATAATAAATCAATAGTGCCCTTGGCACTGACCTTATGGTTAGTGAAGCCTTCTAGCCTTCTAGAATAGAGCTCCAATATGCTATCCTTCAGATTCATCTTATGGAAGGTAGAGTAATACATAATATCTCTTGAGGCCCTCGAGTCTATGAGGAGTCTCTCAGACTCACAGTTGTTAATCCTTCCTTTGATCACCAAAGGTTGCTCGCGAGCTGCGCGACTTCTGGCTAGTTCATTTGGATAGAATCTGATGACTTCTTCTTCCTTTTGAGTCCTAGCGGGGATGTGATAGACCTTACTTAACTCATAGATCTGGTCCTTCAGTTTTTGTTGGAGACTATTTCCTCCTGTATGACATGAAGCTTGCCCTTTGAGGTCTTTCTTTGCTTTCTTCATCTTTATCGTCATTATCATCATATTTTCTCTTTCGCTTGCTATCCTTTCTCATGACATAGCGATCGAGCATGCCCTCATCGACCCATCTCTGGATCATTCTCTTGAGGGAGATGCAATTTTCCGTGTCATGCCTGTGGTCCTTGTGGAATGCACAGTATTTGGAGTTATTGTGAGGGTACTTAGGTTTGTCACTGAGTGGTCGGGGATCGGGCAGGTTCACCAGTTGCATGATTTCTGTGATGGGCTTGGTGAAGGGGGTGAAAATCTCAGCTTTTTTGGTGGCCCAAGTTCTGTTCTTGCCCTTGTAACCGCTTCCATTCAAAACCTGGTTGGTGCCAGTTGTCTCTGCCTCTGACTTGTCTGACCTCTTCTTGCTTTTCTCTTCCGCCATGGCTATGGCATACGCCACATTGAATAAGTCAGATTTAGACTTGGGCTCTCTGGAGGAGAGTTCATATATCAATTGTCCAGATCTAAGTCCGGAATTGAAGCAGATGATCACCTCCCTATCGGTCAGGCTCTCTTCTACTTGGTATGCCATAGCTCTAAATCTGTTGTAGTAACTCATAGTGGTTTCATTCTTTCCTTGCTCGTTGTTAGCAAGGTCAGTCAACCTCTTCTTCCTCTTTCCTGCCGTGGAAAAGTGATCTAGGAACTTCCTCCTCATAGTCCTCTAGCTGTCAATGCTTCCCTTTTTTAGCTCACGAAACCAAGTCAAGGTTGTTCCGGAGAAGGTACTTGCAAAATCTTTGCAGAAAATGTCATAATTTGGTGAGGAGGACCATAGTGGATTCAAAACTCTCCACATGCCTTTGCGTCGGTGGTTCCTGCATACTTGTCAAAGCTTGGGACTTTCAGGGCAGGATTGGGGGGTATATCATTTATTTCCTGGGAGAATGAACGGGTGGCACTGGTATCATTTTCTTCCACCTCCTTCTTGCCCATTTCCATTTCATCCAATCTCTTTTTCAAGAGCAATAGTTCTCTGACGTCAATACCAGAACTGAAGTGAGAGCTCCGGTGGGACCTTTCTCTCCTTCTTTTACCATTCAGCCGGCTATGTTCCTCGGGCTCCTGGTAGTTATCTCCATGTCTGGATGGTGTTTCTCTCTCTCCTTTGTTCCCTCTTGGAGAGAGAAATTTTGTGAAGAGGAGGGCTCCTCGGCTGAAGAGGGCTCCTATGACGAGGAGGGTTTATATGCCGAGGAGTGATATGGCGAGGAGGGGTTAAACGTCTTGCATGACTGAGCCTAGCTCGAAACTCACCAGAGTTAACCTCCTGCTCCCTGTCGTGATTCAAGTGACTTCTCAAGTCCACAACCTCGTTTCTTATTTTTTTTCATTAGCGTGTGCCTTATGATGAGGAGGGACATCTTGGAGGTTTTGCTTGGAAACGCCATGATAAGGGGGATTTTGGCCAGGTGGAAGATTTTCTCTATTCCCCCGACTACCACGCCTATCAAGATGACTTTCCCCTTCAAGGGAATTTTCTGTCCTCGTGGGCATCATAAATTCAGCAAGGGAGTGTTCTGGGTCCAATTGCAACAAAGAATTTTAAGTTTCGTAAATGCGTTGCAAAGTTTCTATATGTTGGTGCAAGAGAGTTATATGATTAATCTGCTGGTAGAGGTCCCAGTTGCTCCCTTCTCGGTATTTCTCGTCGTATGGCTACCAGGTCGTCTTCCTCGCTTATGACGAGGAGGGTTTGCATCAATCACCTCGACTGCTGGCTGTCCCCTAGGACGCAGAGTCATCCCTAGGGGGCAGCCCGTCTACTAGTGGTGGTGAGGGAGGCAATTCCCCATTAGCGAAAGGAAGACCAGTCCTTGGGTTAATTGGAATGTCCTCAACATGGACCCTTTCAGGAGTGTTACTAGCGGTGCATCCTTCCTCCATTAGAACTAGAAGTGTTCGAACTGAATAGAATTCTTAGGCACACAGAATTCAGGCGAACACAATCTAGGCGGACGAGAATTCAGGCGAACGGAATTCAGGCTGAAGGAATTCCGGCTAACAGAAATTCTAGGCGGACAGAAGTTTTCCAGGTGCATGGTGTTTTCAAACGGACGGAATTTCCAGGCGAATCTGAGTTTCCGACCAGAACAGATTTTTTCTGGCTAAAATAGAATCTTTTCCGACAAAAAAGGCTTCTTCAAGCTATTCAATGGGTATTCGAATCGTTTTCGACAATGGAACCAAACTGATGATTCCAAAAACGTTCGGATCAGCCCAAATTCGGCGGTAGGTTGTACTCCGGCGATTGAATAGCCTGAAAAAGAAGAAAAAACACGTAAACTAAGATGGGGCTCCACCGGCGAAGGCCCTCCGGCGTGAGAGTAAGCTTATGTGCTTTGAAAGTGAGAAATCAACTGATAAGAGTTGAGAGTCAAAAGATAACGTACCAAAATATGTGAATTATGGCTTATATTTATAGGTATAGCAATGTATAATCCATGTTGAAATTGGATTGCTAAGAGATAAGATATCAATCCTAGGAGGATTATATTTGATGAGTCCTAGTTGGACCTGAATTTGTATGAGGTGGTTATAATCCTTGGGTGATTATAACTGTTTACAGTCCATGCTTAAGTAGGATTGAATAAACTGCAATTCTGCACGTACACCGGGGAGGAGGCTCCTCGTCATCGTGACCAGGTCGGCTTATGATGTTGCCGAGGAGAAGATTACGAGGATAACGGGGAAACCCATTTCCTTTGCTTGATAGCCAATGAGGTCTCATCGTCGTCAAGGGAGCCTTGCTCGGCCTTGGAGGGAAGCCCTCCTCGATGTTATTGGGTCTTGGTCATTATACACCTGTTATGTCCATGCCGACATAGGGAAAATGACGAGTAGGCAAGTATAAGGAAGGTAGGGAAAGCCCACTCCCTTCGTCGTATATGAGATTTGTGTGTATTATGTTTAGGGCCCAATCCATTAGGCCTTACCCGGTCACAGATTCACGTTCGTACCTCGATTTATACCGTTCACATTTCTTAGTATATAGTTGTGGTTAGATCGAGGGAATAGGCGGTAATAAACTCCAAAAAAATTTAGTGCTAGTTTGAAAAGTTCATTTCAAAATACTTCGACCTTGAAAATTGAAATGGAAGTTTGTAATGCTCAAATTTTGAGCAGCCAGAGAGCATGTTCATCAATCATTTAACGAAGGATTATTTGGGAAAATTGTGAATTATGCAATGAATCACTCTCTACTTATCAACTTATGCAACATATTTTCTATTTGGGGAAATTATCACAGGGTTCTTAACCTTAAGACAATCGTTCAATTAAATTAAGACAAGAATTTTGAAATTTAACCACCAAGTCAACGTAAAAATCAAAATTCCATCTAATCCAAAAATAAAAAACCCCTCCCTCACCTACCATCTTCCCACACGTGAAATGCTCTCTCTTTCTCTCTCTCTCTCCTTTCTCTCTCTCTACCCTCTCACATCTGCGACCGTTTCTCTCCGACGAAAATCCGATCACGTCGCCTATCTCAGTTTTTTCACCCTCGAGAACCATTTGATTCGACACCAGCTTGTACACCAGAGATTCAAAAGCATCAAGTTGCCTCTATTTCTTCTTCTGATCACCATTATCATCCTGATACTTACAATTTTTGTGATAAATCCAAAAACAATAATATGGATCTCATTACAGAAGAAGAAGTGGCAACAAGAAGAAGTGTGCGGAGCTTTGTCTTAAAATCCAACAGGTGATGTTATTTAATTCATACTTGAATACCCGATTAGATGAGAAATTCATAGAATAACATCTTAAGAATATTTGTTTAGTACAACATCTTAAGAATGTTAAGCTTTGTTGTAGTCTCTTTTGGGCTTCTGTTATGGTGCTTTTCTTTTTCTTATGACAAGGGATTAATGTTGCAGGAAAACAAAGAAAAAGAAGAGACGTCTGATGAAGATTCTGAGTAAAATGTTGTGGACCACAACTCGTGGTCATTTATATTGAGAGGAAAATTGCATTTGGGCAGTCAGTTGTATGGTAACTGATAGGACTTGAGCATGTCCCATTTGACTTACATTTGAAAAAAGTGCAATGCCATATAATGTACCTTTATTGATTTGTTTAATTTTAAGGTGCTATCTATCTTTATTCAGTTTCACTTGGAAACACTAATTCATTTTATTTTATTTTTAGAAAGTTCACCTAACTTACAATCTCCAATTGAGGGCCTATTTAATTTGACTTATCTTAAAGTGTTTATGACTTATGACTTTTCATAAGTTGTTTTTGAGTCGTTTGATTTCACTTATGGTATGATAAGTCATTAGTCATGCACAAGTCACTTAAAACGCATGTAAGGTCATAAGTTGTAAGCACTAAGGCTGATGCTTAATTCTATTTTTCAAATCAAAATAAAATAATAATAATAAAATAATAATAATAATAATAATAATAATAATAATAATAATAATAATAATACAAATAAAAATAATAAAATAATACAATAATAAAAATAATAAAAATAATAAAAACATTAAAAATAATAAATAATAATAATAATAATAATAATAATAAAATAATAATAATAATAATAATAAAAAAAATAATAAAAAAATAATAATAAAAATAAATAATAATAATAATAATAATAATAATAATAATAAGAAAATAATACTAATATTAATAATAATAATAAAATAATAATAGTAATAAAATAAAATAATAATAATAATAATAATAATAAACTAATAATAATAAATAATAATAATAATAATATTAATAATAATAATAATAAAATAATAATAATAATAATAATAATAATAATAATTATATATATATATATATATATATATATATATACATACTCCCTCCGTCCCAATAGTAGCTTCCCATTTTATCATTTTGGGTATCTCATTAATAGCTTTCACTTTTCTTTTTTGGCAAAGGAATTTTTACTATTCCCTCCACTCATTCTCTCTCCTACATTATTTTAATACTCACAACACCATTATAATTTATTATTCCCTCCACTCATTCTCTCTCCTATTTTCAAATTACACTCACAACATTTTTTCTTCTCACCCATTTTATTAATTTGCATGCAAAACAAAATTTAGACAGCTTCTATTGGGACTGAGGGAGTATATATATATATATATATATATATATATATATATATATATATATATATATATATATATATTATTTTTATTATTATTTTTTTTGCAAAAGAAACAGTAATCATCAAAGTATTTAATACAATTGTAATCTTATAATAATTTTGAATTTAACAAAAACAATTGTGAACTAAATAAAATATAAGATATTTTCATGCATAAATTTGACAAATATGTCCATAATATCATAAAATAGTAAAAATAGAGGTTATAAAGGACTAAAACCAACTATGAATTTAACTAAAAACAAATGTAAATTTAATAAATATGGCAAATAATCTTATAAAATTGCAAAAATAGAGGTCATAAAAAACTAAAAACAATTGTGAATTTAACTAAAAATAACTGTGAATTTAAGTTAAAACAATTATTAACTTAACAAATATGTCAAATAATCTCATAAAATTGCAAAAATAAAGATCATAAAAGACTAAAAATAACTATGAACTTAAATAAATACAACTGCAAATTTAACTAAAAACAACTGTAAACATAACAAATATATCAATTAATCTCATAAAATTGCAAAAAAAATGTCATAAAAGACTAAAAACAACTGTGAGTTTAACTAAAAAAAATTATAAACTTAACAAATATGTCAAATAATCTCATAAAATTGCAATCATAGAGATTATAAAAGACTAAATACAAATGCGAACTTAACAAAAAATAGCTATGAATTACGTAAATTGTAGCCATTTTCATGGAGAAATTATGAATTTAGCAAAAATGACTGTGAATTTCGTTTAGTTGTTTTGGGAACATATGTGAAAAATAACTATGAACTTCTCAAAAAAATTGTAAACTTGGAATAACTGTGAACTTCTCAAATTTTCTACAGATTATATGTTGATTCTATTAGTCTGATTCGTTTTGACGATACAAGCAAAACGATAGTTTCAGATTTTTATTTTTTTACTTCATGATTTTAAGATATTTCATTTTAAAGTTTTGAAGGAAAAAATAAATAAAAAGAGGAGAGAGAAAGCGCAGAAAAAAGGAAGATGATTCATTCACGCGCGTAGTTTAAGGAAGTGGCAAAGCTGTAATTTCTTTAATTTCAAAAGGAACACGCGTCATTCAATTTGGTGTCAGGACTAGGTGGTAAATTCTCAAAATATGTGTACTAGGTGGTTAATTTCGTTAGGATCAGGGATTATTTGGTAACTGTCCCTTTCTATTTCTGAATCATATTATGTATTTTTGATAAAAATATCAAATAATGCGAATGGGCACTTGATTTTTTACTAACAACTTCAAAAAAATAAACGACGTTGTCACATCAGTGTCACCTCAGCACAACATCACCGTCGTGTCATCACGAACTTTGATGACATGCCGCCACAAAGCTCTAAACTTAATCGGCATTCAATTTCACTTTTCACACGAGAGTTCAGGATTTCAAACCCCACAAATGACATTTCTATTACTTTCAAATGTCACTTTTATAGTATATTAAGTTATTTATTAATAAAAAACTCAATTTTAAAATTATTTAATAAAAAAACTTTGACGAAGTGCCACTGATGCGGTAGCGTCACGCTGGCAACTTGTTAGTTTTTTTCTACGCCATTAAAAAAACACATAATTTGATAATTTTATTGAAAGTACATATCATAACATGATTTCAAAACTTGCATGTACATCGCATTAATTAATTGATTATAATAAGGACTAAATCAGAAAATTTTGGGGGAAACTAGTTTCCCCAAATATTATAAAATGTCTTGTTTTTTATTTTTTTAAAAATTGTACGTGCCTTTGTTTCGGTTTTTAAAACAAGACTTTTTATAATGTTAGGAAAAAACTAGTTTCCCCCAAAACCTACTCGGACTAAATATGTTGCATAAATGTATGCCGTTCGTCCTTTTTTTTTATTATTCTCTTTGAACCAAGAAAAATGAAATTATTTAAAAACCTAGATTAATTTTATTGCTCAACTTAAGTTTGAGTCAAAGAGTCAGCACCATCCTTTTGTTTTTATAATTCCCTCAAGCAATGGTATATATAACCCAGGTTAGCTAGTTGTTAGATAAATTAACAATTGAATGGCATGGTAGTAACACTAAACCATAGGTCATTTGTGAGAATTAGGGTTTTGGTCAAAGAAACATTATTACTCCCTCCGTCCCAAAATTTTTGTCCCATTTGATTTTTTTGTTGAACTTTGACCACAAATATATGACAATACAATTATGTTCATGAAATTCTAAAAATTCCTATTGATTCACCATTAATAATATTATCAACAACAACTTTTAGAATTTCATGAACACGATTAATTTCTCATAAATTTGTAGTCAAAATTCAACAAAAAAGTCAAATAGGACAAACATTTTGGGACAGAGGGAGTATTTGTTAACCCATAGATTGTGTATCCAATCTATTACAGAAATTAAAGATTTTTTTTTACATAATTTCATAAATTTATTAAAAATAATAATAATCGAGTTAACTAAAAAAAGTTAAAACTAAATACTTTTACTTGAAAATTAAAGCAATATATTTATTGTTGTTGGGAGTAAGAAGTGGGAAGTACTCCCTCCGTCCCGAATGATCTTTTTATGTTGTTACCATTGAACCGAAGTTATTTGATAAATAACTTTACTTTGGATTTAATTATTCGAATGAGTATCTAAATAGTTTTTTCGATATTGTCTACATTGGTGTATCGATAACATATTTAAACTTTGATAAGTATAATTAAATCAAACTAAAATTATTCATGTTAATGACAAAATAAAGTGAGAATATTATTTCAGGACGGAAGGAGTATTTGTTTAACCAAAATCAATTTGATTTTTTTTTTTTAACATTTATTTTGAAACGAAGAGGAGAGAGTAAAAGAAAAAAAAAAACCAGTAGGCTTTTCTTTATGAATACTCAAGGCATTTTAGCCATTGGATCCAAAACTGGTAAAATTATTACCCCTCCAGCCAAACGTGCCACAGAGACACAAAAATGAGAATGTTTTCTTTAGATATTACTGTACACATCTACGAATTATCGGCAATATAAATGTTCACAATTGATCCCAAAACTCAACGAGACACCAAAAAAAACATGAGTCTTGTGCAAGTCAAAAGATTATTATACCGAAAAATCACACAAACGAATCAAGGTATCCGTCCATATGCCTTCTGTCATACTGCAACATGCTCGCGTAAGTCCGGTCCCACACTCCGATATAAAGACACTCGTCATCCGGACTAAGCGAAACCCCAGAAATCTCCCCAAAGAAATCAATCTCTTGCCTTTTTTGGTAATTTACCTTTGTACTGTAAACGTGAACAAAATCTGCAGGTTCTGCTACAACCAAGAATTGACCATCTGACGAGAAACGAACTGATCTGACGGCTCCCATGTTTCCTTTCAGAACTGCTACTGCTGATGAAAGGTTTCTTAAATCCCATACTCTACAGGTCTTGTCCTGGTTCCCTGTTGCAAAGGTATGGCCATTGGGATGCCATGCGGACGCAAATGAGTAGTCCAGGTGTCCTTCAACTGAGGCAACAGTCTGGAAATATACGAGTTTCAATAATTAAGAGTTTGAAATCTAAGCAAGAGGGTGTATGAGTCATTTACAAGAAGTTTTACCTTTCCATTTCCAGAGTCAACAAGTAGTCCCTCAAGATGATCACCAACAACAGTAATAAGTTTACGGTCCGGGCTTAATGAAGTATGCTGCAATAATAGATCTCTATGCATTAAATCCAAGTATGATCCAATCAGTCAATATGGAATTGCATCAATCGTACTTGGTTTTAAAAAATAAATATCTAATTGAACGGTAGAAACTGGGATTTGGGGCTTGTGCACTCGCAATGCACAGATGTGCACATAAGTCCGACGACTTAAATATTAGATGAGTTGCATTTTATAGTAATATGAATTACATCTTAAAGTATGTATGTTACATATTATCGGTGTGAGATAGCATGCATAGCACATAAGTTGCATCTTATCTTATAGTAGTAAGATAAATTATACTCCCTCCGTCCTAAAATCCATCCTAAAATCCGTCCTAAAATGAATGACTATTTAGAATATAAGTGTCATTTTGAAAAGCTTGATTTTTAATAGAAAAAAAAATTCATAAACATTCTTGCTATTTACTTTCGAACTTTTAGTTTTGCAAAAATATAATAAACTTTGAGAAAAAATGAAAAAGAAAATGAAAACAAATCATTTAGGGAAAATTTTTTGAAGGAAAAGTTTCAAAAGGTCATTCATTTTAGGATTGAGGGAGTATGTTTATGTTATAGTAGATGAGAGTTACATTTTATTTGAACCTCAGTGTAGTCCGACATCACAGGCCCCAAATTCGAAAAACTTATGCTAAATTAGGGACATTTCACATACTGCAAGCTACAACGCTGCTGGTAGGAAGGAAATAATTAAGATACATATCATAGATGAACATAGAATCCCGGTATGCAAGTAAAAACTAACATTTACTGGCCATGGAAATCGGAAATGATTCCTAAGCTGAAAGCTCTCCATATCATATTCTCTCAGACCACAATCATTATTGGATGCCATAAAATGGATTCCACCACTGCAAAGGAATTTATTAATTAAAATGTGTCACGGCGAGGAAGCACTTCTCTTCAAATAAATGAATCTATATTACCTTGTGCCGTCGTATATCTCAATAGCATTCGTAATGGAGTTGTCCTCATAAGTTGTCCTTGTGCAGAAACTTACCCCCTGTTTATCCAATAGCTGCAACAATGAACAGGAAAAAAATATATTAGACAGACCAATATAACATGCACAAAGGCATCCAGTAGGGTGAACAAAGTTCAATATGACCGCCACAATTACCTCAGATGGACAAATGACATGGAAACCCCGTAAAAGGAATACCTCAAAGTTTGATAGTTCCTCCCCAACCCAAAAGTACAAAAATAATTACAGTACAATTTTTTCAGGCAACCAAATTAGGAAGACATAATTCTTGATGGTTAAATTTTCCCAAGACTAAATTTAGCATAGACCATGGCCATAGTCTGGTATATGTTATCGGATCTCAAATAATGCAATCTAAGAAACATCATTTTTCAAAGATGGCCACTAAAATCTATATCAATTATCCCATGGTATACTCTTGAGAAAACATCCAAGCTAGGAAATTTCTGATGGAAGTAAACGCGATGCAATACCTAAACCAGAAAAAAGGTAGCCATATTCAACCCCAACATCGATATGGTCTTTTGATCAAATCTTACATCATGATCTAATATGAACACCCTAAAGTCAGCGGTAGTAATACTCCATCCGTCTCGAAATGATCTTCCCAGTTTTTTGGTGGTCACTACGAAGGTACGTTGAGCAATATATTAAGTTAATTTAATTATTCAAATAAAAATTTAAAACTTGTTATTGATACACCGTTATAAATACTATAAATAACAAATTTTAGATGTTCGTTATGATAATAAAATTAACCTAAAATTATTCCTCAAAATACGTTCGTATTGAGTACTGACAGCCAAAAAAAGTAGGAATATCATTTTGGATGGAGGGAGTAATATCTTGCTTAACACATACCTCATGGTGATATTTGACACTCCCTCTGTCTTTTCTATCTGTTCACTTATTGCCATATTGGGTGTCCTATTTGATTGTTCACACCCCAAAAAAGGAAAGTTTATATTATTCTTTATTCAATGGAGCCCGCTTGTCCAACTCACAACAACCATCTCACTCAACATTCCTGTCGCATTTTCCATACTCACAACACCCACTCAACTACTAATATTAAACATTTTTTCTTAAAACCCGTGTTTTGGTCAAAGGGTGAACAAATAAAAAAGATGGACGTAGAACTCCCTCCGTCCTATTTCAAATTGTCACACTTGCCCTTTTATGTGTCCCAGTTAAAATTACAAAATCCCGAAATGGAAACTTTATAATAATTTTTAATCAATGGAATCCACTTGTCATACTCACATTAACTAACCTACTTACTGCCCCACTAATAATCCTTATTCTACTATCCATACTCACAACATGATGTAAACGAGTTGCAGCGGTATAATAAAAGGGATAGGCAAATAATTGAATCAACAACTATTTGACCCAATTCGAATTGAATCAACAATTGAATTAGGGTTTGAAGAGGTAAACACCAAGAAGATGAAAAGCTTCACAAGGAATTCAAAGAACTCCAACAAGAATCTCTTGCGAGAATCTTCTGCAAGTCAATTAAGACCCAAAGGGAAAAAAAACCACAATTGCAAAGAAATCAAAACTCAATAATTCAATAAATCAAAAGTATCCTAAAACAAACAATGAAAGAAAGTATTTATACCCTAAACAAAACCCTAAACAACTTGGAAAAGGAAAAGAAATAAATCCTAATTAAAACTCTTTAAAACGGGAAACAAAATAAACGTCAAAACATGAATTGCAAAAGAATCCGGAATCTGTAAACCGCCAACTTCACGACTCGTTATATCCTTCACGAGTCGTGCCTTCCTTCCTCAGTCGTGGTACGAAGCGTGATACCAAAAGCAGTCGTGCAGGAATCCTTCACGAGTCGTGACCGTACGCACGAGTCGTGCCCTTCCAATTCAGTCGCACGTTTGTCCAGTTTCACCTCATGGCTGCTGCTCCAACTTGCTTCCTTGTGGGATACATCATTCACCCCCACTTCAAAAGAATTCGTCTCCGAATTCTGGCTTTTATAAAATGAACATGATTTTGTAGTGTTTGATCCTTCCTTGTTGACCTTCCGCCCCGACCTCCCCTTGATCAACTTCTTAGACTTGAACGCACGCAAATGCCCAACATGATTACACCATGTACCTGAAAATATAAAGTGTGGAGCACAAAAGGATATGATCCCTCTACCCATGTCATCTCTAGCAAGCCTCTTAGAATCTTTCAAAGGGCATAGAGTATACCGAGCACCATCCTTCACAAAACTAACCACATTACTTCGGTCACAATGCATAGAATCCACATCAAAGTGCCAAGGCCTCCCAAGTAATAACTGACAAGCACTCATATCCACAATATCGCAAGTAATAGCATCTTTATAGTTACCAATTGAAATAGGAACAATACATTGTTGTGTTACCTTAAGAGTGCCATTTGCATTGATCCACCCAATAACACAAGGAGTCGGATGTTTCTTCACCTCAAGCTTGAGAGTATTAACCAATCCCCTTGCCACCAAGTTTTCACTACTTCCACTATCAATGATAATATGACGGTTCCCTTAGTATGAAAAATATTGTGCCTCTCAAGAGTAGTAGGGGCTGAAAACAATAGCCGACGAACAGCGAGAGACTCATGAGTGTCCTCATCATCATCCTCATCAGCATTGGGGTCATGAGTGTACTCTACGAATACATCATCATCATTATCAACATTGGTTACCACATTAGCCACTTGTTTGTTAGGACATCTAGCTGAGTTATGACCCGGCTGTAGACACCTAAATCATTTGTTCCCAAATGACTTAGTATAGGGATTTGCGGGTTTGTAGCTTGAGTAACGGGAGCGGGCGTTGTTTCGCCTCAACCGCCTTAGAACCCGAGGCTTGTGTTGTAGGGCATGCGCAATTGTGGATGAAGAAGCTGCAGAGTGAATAGGGCTACTAGAAAAAGGAATTACCCACCTTCTTGAATGTAGTGTGAGGAAGAGAAGCGAAACCAATTGTTTCTCAACCTTTTCCGCCACTTGAAATAGCATCATTCGAGTAATTGGTAAATAACTCCACCTTGTTCTTAATATCAACCCGAAGACCATCAACAAACCTAGAGATTTCTTGAGACTCGGACTCACTCAAGTCGTTACGAGCCGATTGAGCATAGAAAGCATGCACATATTCTTTGACGTTACGATTACCTTGGGTGCAATCTGAAATTTAGAAAATAAGCTTTGCACATAATCAATAGGTAAAAATCTATCTTTTAATGCCTCTTTCATCTCATCCCAAGTACGAATACGAGGCAACCTATCACGTAACCTTTTCTTACAAAGTTGATCCCGCTGGCAAGCGCCGCACCCCGCAATTTATATGCAACATAAGGAACTTTCCTAACATTCTCAACTTGCATTAAATTGAAAAATTTATCAACTTCATTAATCCAATCTAAAAATTCTTCGATAGACAACTCACCATTAAAAGTAGGAATATCGGCCCTTATCTTTGGTCGTTGTTCTACCGGATTCAAACCAATGGCCTCGTCACCACCACCCCGATTGTTGTGGATGAACTCAGCCCGATCACCACCTGGATTGCCACGGTTGCCACCACCACCCATATTCAAACCTCGCAAAGCCTGTAACAGTTCTGTATGACGAGTAGCAGCTTCCGCCTCAGATCTGCGTCTATCTTCTTGCATCTGTGTTTGCATCGCTATCAAGCTGTTGGCTAGGTGTGCTAGGATATCTTGGGTGTTGTTGTTTTCTTCGTTGTTGGCCATCGTGTTCCTCGGATCGTCCTTCGTCTGATACCAACTGATGTAATGGGGTTACAGCGGAATAATAAAAGGGATAGACAAATAATTGAATCAACAACTATTTGACCCAATTCGAATTGAATCAACAATTGAATTAGGGTTTGAAGAGGTAAACACCAAGAAGATGAAAACCTTCACAAGGAATTCAAAGAACTCCAACAAGAATCTCTTGCGAGAATCTTCTGCAAGTCAATTAAGACCCAAAGGGAAAAAAACCCACAATTGCAAAGCAATCAAAACTCAATAATTCAATAAATCAAAAGTATCCTAAAACAAACAATGAAAGAAAGTATTTATACCCTAAACAAAACCCTAAACAACTTGGAAAAGGAAAAGAAATAAATCCTAATTAAAACTCTTTAAAACGGGAAACAAAATAAACGTCAAAACAGGAATTGCAAAAGAATCCGGAATCTGTAAACCGCCAACTTCACGACTCGTTATATCCTTCACGAGTCGTGCCTTCCTTCCTCAGTCGTGGTACGAAGCGTGATACCAAAAGCAGTCGTGCAGGAATCCTTCACGAGTCGTGACCGTACGCACGAGTCGTGCCCTTCCAATTCAGTCGCACGTTTGTCCAGTTTCACCTCATGGCTGCTGCTCCAACTTGCTTCCTTGTGGGATACATCACAACACCTTAATATTATATACATTTCCTTAATTACTGTGCACGATATTTTTTTTTCCCACTTTGAGCTGGGACGGAGGGAGTATATACTATGGGCTAATAAAAAATGCCTCTTGTCAATGGTATCCATCAATAGTTGTTGAAGACTTTAAGTAACGAGTCATGTGATGGCTCTGTACACACTAATGGTTCATAAGCTTTCTCCCAAAAGGACACTATATGATGATCCAGACACTGAAAATGACTCATGTGTAACAAAATAAATGCATTTAATTGAAGGGGAAAAAATACAAAAAAGAATGACACCCATCACAACAAAATGAAAATACAAGGGAAGTTAATAAATAAAACCGTGATTCAGCCTGCTTAATCTCTGAAAGAGAGACCCCAACCACCATAAGCTCGGGTAGCATCCAAAGAGAAGCCATGAGAACCACTCTATCCCATAAAAGCTGTGATAAGAACTGATACTTATAGATACACCACAGAACACCACTCCGGGGAGTTGTTCTTGTTAGGCTAGGCCTTAACTTTAGCAAGATGCCATTGGTATTGAGATTATTAAGCACCAAAGACCACATAAAGGATTTAACATGAAGGGGCACCACCCTTCCAAATAAATGAAGACAGGGTGGAAGAAGAAGGGTTGGGAGATTGAATCAAGTGTGAGAAAAGAGACCGACAAGAGTAAAACCCAAACCCCTCTGAATCCCAAACCCGAGAACCACTGCCATGCTGAATATGCCTACTTCTGTGTTACCCGGACTCTTCAAATATGTTGAAGTACCCGTGTCCGACACGTATCGTGTCCGACAAGACACCCTGACACCCGCATTTTCATTTGGATACGACAAGAAAAATTAAAAAGAAAAAAAGGAGTGAGTTGACTTCATTTATAAAAAATTTACAAGTTTTAATGTTGTTTTACTTAATTATACATTATATCTTAGCAAAAAAAGAGTGAGTTGACTTCATTTATAAGTAAAGTATATAAATAGACTCAATATATTTTGTTATTAACGTATCCCCGTACCCGTATCCTAATTTTAGGACAGTGTCCCCGTATCCAATTTTTTGAGGAAAAGTGAATCCGACACTAGGATCCGTACCCGTGTCGGATACCCGATCCCGAGTCCAGGTAACATAGGCCTACTTATCACAACTCTTTTTATTGAAAAGGAAGAATATGATAGGATAGAAGAATGATTACTAGCGAGACAGATAAGAAATCCACCCACAGAATAGCAAAAATAGAAGTTATATCTAAACAAAAGAGCTTTCATATCACCGAATATCAAAATCGGCACCCTGAGCTTGCCCAAAGCGAAGCAAGATAAGAAACCATATCCGTCAAGAGGCTCTCTCAAAGCTCTCGTCCTGAAAAGTAAGAGAAGTTCCTGTCCAGATGCACTGAATGCACCACTCCATTAACACTTTTCCTTAATTCACGTGCCCAATCCAAAATGTGTAGTTTGAATTGGGACAGCGGGAGTATATATTATTATCAACTCACCTTGCAAGCAAGTTCTCCTTGGAAACCTCCAGCAACAAGAAAATTATCCCGGACTGCTAGTGTGCTAATCTGAGTTTGTGTAAAACCTTCCAGCAAGCTTCCAGCATGTTTCTGTATACCATAAAATAGTAAGAACATTACTGACAATATTAGACCAAATAAACTTCAAACAAACAGGAATACTGAAAGAAAGGGGGAGGGGAATGATCTTGTTTCCTTAAAAAGCAAGAAATGGGAAAATAGAAGGATAAAAGGGAAAAGGAGACAGTGACTCCTCTTTGGTTAATGGTAAGTCTTAATATGTAACTACCTCCATAGGTGCTACATGCCCCGAGAAGTTAAGAACCTCCGTCAGAGTTTGGGACAAAGAGGACCAATGCATGATTGAGTTGCTAGACATAAAATATACATCATGTTTCGAAGTTGCCCATACCAAGTTCCTGAGCTGCAAAAAAGATGCATAACAAGCTTTCATTACAAGTACAACTTACTCATTACATTCTCAGCTAATGCAGCAACGGGAAGAGGGTTTGACGAGGAATGAAACAGTAGCTATAAATCTCTTGAAAGAAAAAAGGGGTTGGAGAGCTATTGTGGATCTAGAATATGTATGGATACTAAAATGAAAAGCAATACTCATGTTTATCATTTCTCTACTCCGGAGAAAAACGTGAGAATACATATACTGAGTTCATGTGAAAGTAGGCTCAGCAATATCAAAACCGAAATATGTAAACCATCAGTCACAAAGTAATGTAGTTTTTTGGTGCGTTATAACTACGAATATTTGCCAATTTTAAGAAACTGCTGATTTTTGCATCATCTTAGTAACATTATACTTCACGCATGAACTTCAACTCTTTCTTATTCTTTTATTTTTCTTGCCTGGAGGTGGGTTTTTCTGTCTCCCTCATCCTTATACTCTTATATATGTTCCCCCTCCCTATATTTTCTCACTCTCCTGTGCACATTCTCTTGACTCTATCTTTTATGTCATTCTTAGCCCGATATCAATCTTATTTAGAAAGTTTCCACAAAGCAAAACTACAAGCTAACATTCTCACTCCCCTAAAATCGAACAAATAAACAGCTCATTCTGAATAATGCAGCCTTCAATTATCAGGCTTGCCCTCCTTTTATTCAAGGACAGATGTATGTCAATAAAACTATAAACACAGGCTTCTTATTTAGTCAGGAAAAAGAAAATAGAATGGAAATTAGCTTCTAAAAGGACTTGTAGACTCGAAACCATCATGAACCAGTAAGTGGAACCTAAATAACATGGGTACATGTACTGAAACATATTTTTCTGATTCCAGATAAGATTGTGTATTCCTATACATGCACTTAGAACTAAAAGGAGATAGTGATGCAAACTAAATGAACAAGCTAAGCCAGTTCAAGAGTTCCTCAAGCTACAGCTGACACAAACACTCGGTTCATACAACAATGAAACTTGTGTTGTAAATTCGCGCAGCGGAACGGCCCAAGCTTGGAGTAATAATAAGAGCAACACACACGAAAAGTAAATCACACACAAAGGAACACACAAGAATTGTTAACCCGGTTCGTTGCAACAACAACTACGTCTGGGAGCGCTACCAAGCCAAAATATTCTCTCTAATATTTTCAGATGTTAAAATTTGTTTCTAGGCTATCACATGTATTTATAGGGAACAATAAATCAAATCCTAGTAATAATCGAATTCCTAAGAAAGTAATCTTCTTTCTTTCCAAGTATTACTACCAAAAGGAATCACCAATGCAGGAGGAGATCTGAACAAAGTAGGAAACAAAATCTGCTGCAGAAAATCCTCCCCGTCACGTGGGCGGTCGCCCACCACGTCATGGGCGGTCGCCCAAGAGTAAATTCCCACGAGCCCAATCCTTCTGTACATATGGGCGGTCGCCCACCACCACCATGGGCGGTCGCCCAGTCCAACAGAGCACCTCCGGATTTTTCCTTTATTCATGGTTTTGACTTCACATCCCAACAATCTCCCACCTGGAGACAAACCATCCATGATACCTCTCTTGAAACAAATTTCAGTGGCCAGCTATTGCGTTGGTAGCGCTCGGCCTCTTGTCTAGTTATCCAAGTGAGTTGAAGCTGAGCTACGCTTCAACATAATCAAGGCTTGGTTTCTACCATGCTCGAGTCTTCATTCCGAATGATCCTCCCCGCACATCCCCGCTCACTTGCTTGCTAACTATCGATCCCGAACAGCCGCAAATCCACGTGCCCCACACAATCACAAGCTTGGAACCTTCAGGTGTTCTTTTGCAACTCCATCGCATCACCATTCTAGATCCCGCTCCCATGTTGGCCAAATTGGCTCCGTCTGGCCGACTTCATTACCCAATTTTCTACCAACATACCGTTTAGTGAAATTTCTCCCACCACGGCGATCTCGGCCACCACCAATCATCATTGGGATGCGCCTTCGTTTCCCCCAACGACTCATGTTGCATGTGGTATACAACATATTTTCCACGCCGCCACGAGCCACCAAGCTAGCTCCGTGGTTTACCTTCCATGTCCCACAACCGAAGGTCACCACACAACCCTCCTTATCAAGTTGCCTTATGGAAATCAAGTTCCTCTTCAAATCCGAATATGTCGCACATCACGTAGCCGCAAAACAGTCCCATCCGTTACTTTGACCCGCACAACCCCCTTTCCAATGATCTTGACAGGATTATTGTTTCCCAAACGAACAACCCCAAACTCACCGGAACGCATCGCTTCCATTCTTTCGCACCGGTGCATGAATGAAACGTCGAGCCCGAATCCAAAACCCACGAATCTGTTGAATCGCTCCCACCCAAGATTAATGCATCCGCTATCTCTCCAAAGAACATTCAATTCCTTCGCCCGCTCGACCGCCGGACAACTTCTCCTAAAGTGCCCCTTCTCCCCACAATCATAGCAAGTAATCACCTTCTTGGCACCCTTACTCTTTTCACCGACATTTAGTGCTAGCCCCGATGTCCCACCCTTGCTCTTCCTACGAATTTCTTCGCCAAGAATCACATCAACGACATCCGAAAACTTCAACTTCACTTTTCCTGTTGAAACGTTAACTGCTATCGCAGTCGTATCCCAACTTTCCGGTAAAGAAGAAAGTAATATCAACGCTAGTACCTCGTCATCAAGAGTAACAGCCACGGAAGACAGTTGGGTCGCAGTAGATTTGAATTCACTTATATGCTTTGTTGCCGACATGCCCTCCACCATCCTTATGTTCAACAGCTTCCTCATTAGATAAGCTTTATTCGCCGCCGATGGTGCCTCGTACATGCTCGCCAACATCTCTAACATCTCCATGGTAGTCTTCGCCTCCAAAACATTCTTCGCCACATCCTTGGTCAACGTTTGCCTAACAAGCCCTAACGCTTTCCGATCCATGATTTCGAATTTTGCTTCCTCTATGTCCGCCGGCTTTTCTTTTAATGGTAGATACAAATCCTTGTTCCACAGAACATTCTCGATTTGTGTCTTCCAAAAATTGAAATCCGTCCCATCAAACTTTTCGATCAACACCTTATTACCATCCTCCAAAGCTCCCAAGAAATTCATGGCAAAAGATATCCCAAGCAATGATTCGACAAAACCAAAGGCTTTGATACCGGTTGTTGTGAATTCGCGCAGCGGAACGGCCCAAGCTTGGAGTAATAATAAGAGCAACACACACGAAAAGTAAATCACACACAAAGGAACACACAAGAATTGTTAACCCGGTTCGTTGCAACAACAACTACGTCCGGAGGCGCTACCAAGCCAAAATATTCTCTCTAATATTTTCAGATGTTACAATTTGTTTCTAGGCTATCACATGTATTTATAGGGAACAATAAATCAAATCCTAGTAATAATCGAATTCCTAAGAAAGTAATCTTCTTTCTTTCCAAGTATTACTACCAAAAGGAATCACCAATGCAGGAGGAGATCTGATCAAAGTAGGAAACAAAATCTGCTGCAGAAAATCCTCCCCGTCACGTGGGCGGTCGCCCAAGAGTAAATTCCCACGAGCCCAATCCTTCTGTACATATGGGCGGTCGCCCACCACCACCATGGGCGGTCGCCCAGTCCAACAGAGCACCTCCGGATTTTTCCTTTATTCATGGTTTTGACTCCACATCCCAACAACTTGTACCCGCACACTGAATTTCATATGGCCCAATGGATTTCCATAACTTGTAGATCATTAGAGAGATGAGAGAAGCTTAATTTTAAGATCTAGGAACCTCAAATTACAATCATAAATAGCAATTATTTACCGAATTCTACAGACTACAGTGTTATTTTCATCTTATATGCCGAGAAAATGAAATAATACAAAGGCGGATAAGTTTGGATCTGATCACATGTTCGGGGTTTAGTTGACAGTGACCTAAATCTACCTTTTTTGGCTAGGCCTTGGGGTATTACCAAGTAGAAGAGGAAGAACGCTTGCAGAAGCAAGAAAAATGAACCAAACCTGAAAATGAAGGATTGTAGCCTTCACTGATCTTGTGTTGTGAAAGAACTCAAAGTAATTGCCACCCTTTTCCATTTGTTTACATTTCTACACACCAATAAACAAGGCATAACAAGTATTATAGAGACAATAAACATATGTTCAGTTTATGGAGAAAAAAAACATTATAATACAAAGAAATGCAGTGGAAATTACACCTTATCAACAGCATCACCAGATAATGGAATGTTTTCATAGTTTCTGTACTGCTCAAGCCTTGTGCATCTGTAACTCTCTCTTGTTATATTCAGTCTTTCCCAAGGAATACCCTGAATATCTTTGCCTCTCCTTGCTTGGGCAGAAGATGTATCGGTCACCTTTGTAAGCTACTCAATTAAAAATGAAGAGTTAATTACATTTATATTTGCAGGATTTTTTTCAACCATAGCCCAGCTAGATCAACTTAACTATAACCAGAAAACAGCTCTGGGGAAAAGAAAACTAACAATGTCATAATCATCAAGGCCCCTATCTCCATGACCTTCACCGTTGTATTCCTCCTCCACATCATCCATGATGTCTGACATGTCTCCCTCATCAACAATGTAATCAATTTGATCGACCTGGCGGTCAGACATCCTCTAACTAACCCTTCATTGAAGTACAAATTTTGATCATTAGAATTTACCCCAGCCCCTCATCCCGTCTATCTTACTTGCAAGAGATAATCATTACAAAGAGGATAGTTAGGTCCTCAGAAGTCCGAGTTAGATAAAATTCTTGGATCAATCCATGAAATGGGTCCCAATTACACATAATAAAGTATTACAACACTCTAACACACAAATATAAACCCCTATATTTGCATATAGAATGACAATCATTACCCCTGAAACTGAAAGTAGCAACCACACCAGAGTAGTTTATCCAACGTTAACTAACTCATTTCATATTCGAGTTCGTGTAGGGGAATTGAAAGCTAAGTCTTAAAAATAGAACTAATCAAGTCAGCTAAACCCAATACATATATTATCAAACATATAATTTGCTTGGGGTGGTTCAGAGAAGTCATAAAATAAAAAAAAGCTAGCTAAACAACTGAAACCCAATATATTATCGAACTAAAAACAAATTTGAGATGCAGGGTGCTGAAAGTGCTGAAAATGAAAAGAATCATTCCAATTCGATCAAATGGGTAAATATAAATAATTCAAAATCATTGTCCTAGGAAGTGCTCAATATCAAACAATTACTTATTTATATAAACATCATCACTCACTGATAATCAAAAAACAGACAAAAGACTCAATCAGAAACAAAAAAGATTGAATTTTTAAGCAACCAAACCACAGAAACTGAAGATCCCTTCACGGATTCAAAATAGAATAGTGAAATCAGTTGTTGGGTTTTGGGTTTCTATGACATCTCTTCTAGAAAGGAAGAGGAAGAGGAAGAGGAAGAGGAAGAGGAAGAGGGAGAGGGAGGGGGAGGGGGCGATTTCTTTACCCTCTTTTCTGTGTGAAATTTCACCTTAGCAAAGGCAAAGAGTGCTTTCAGTTTCAGCCCGTCTTTTTATTCGGCCACTTCTATTGCGGAATTCATCTCTCTTCGTGATTGCAATGTGAGACTGACATGTCGGTTGGTCTCCTATTTTAATTGGACAATGATACACAAGTAATGAGTTTCTATCGGCGGGTAAATAAAGATTTATTACAATAGAACTACACATTTCCACTATATTTTTTTTGAAAAATTACTTCATATATATATAGCCTTTCAATAATATCTAATCTACCTCCTAATAGCCATTTAATAATATTTAATTTATCTCCTAAGACAGTCTATTTTGTAATTTACATCTTAATCTTACAAAATATTTTCTCCTACCATATAATCCCTCACCTATTTTAAAAATTTGGAAATGCCGAATATGCCCTCATATAAATAGTTTCATATTCCATTTTTCAGCACTATTCACCGTTGTTTCTAGGTTTTGTCATGCGAGGCAACGAAGGCGATTTGGCCTTGCAACGTAAATTCGATTCAAAATCAGATTTCACAACTTCGATTTCAGCAATTCGTTGAATTGAATCAATTCGGTTTCAAGTTTCATTGATTTTTAATTGAGTGAAACTCATTATTCATATGTTTTGAGGTGAGTTTCGTATTACCATTGTTGTTATTTTTTATTTTTAATTGAATTATTGTTATTGGTTTTTGATATGTGTGTTTCAAAGTGATTATGCTGCTTGTTCATGATATTCAGATGATTAACTCTGTTATATACTCCCTCCGTCCCACTTCAATGGATACCAAAAAAAGGGCACACATATTAAGAAAAGGTAAGAGAAAGAAAAAGTGGAGAGAGAATGTTGTGAGTGTAAAAGTAAAATAGGAGAGAGAAAGAGTGGGAGGAATAGTTAGGAGAGAGAATGTTGTGAGTGAAAAAGTAAAATAGGAGAGAGAAAGAGTGGGGTAAATAGTGAAGATTCCTTTCCATTTTGGGTAAGTATCAATTGATGTGGGACGGACAAAAAAAGAAATAAGTATTAATTGAAGTGGGGCGGAGGGAGTATTTGTTTTATTTTTGAGCATCTTGATTTGTGGTTTCAAACCTTTTTTTTTATTGTTGAACAATTTAGAACTTAAGGAATCAGTTGTATACCTCAGTTAAATGATTGCTGATCCTTGCTGTTTGTTTATATTTGCAGATTCATTATCAATTATATTAGTAATATGGATGATGTTGTGATGGCTTTGGTCAAGTTTGGTAGAGTCAGTACAGTTTATAGAATTTATAAGTTTTCATCTTTTGAATCATTGGTTGACTTTGCATGTAAGAGGTGGTCGTGCTTGCAGAAAGATTGTCTTATTTTATCATACTCTTTTCCTGGTAATTCTAATTGTCTTCTAACGAATGAAGATGATTATGTGAACATGGGATTTATGGTACGGAGATTTTCAATTCAGCTTATTGAGATTGATGTAAAACGGTGTGGTAGTTTGGATGTTGTTGATTCATCTTCATCGACCATTGTTAGTGGATTGTCATCTGATATTGAACGTAGTACGTGTTCTAGTGTTGATTTGCCTAATAGTTTTTTTCGTCATCAAAATAAGCAGTTGAAAAGTGCAAAGTGGGCTACTGATATTCAAGGGGTTGGGCATGTTTTTGAAGGTGAAATTAGTGAGTTTCGAATTGTTTTGTGCAAATATGCCACAGCTGTTGGTTTTGATTTTGTCTATGTGAAAAATGACAAAGTGCGTCTTACTGCCAAGTGTGTACACAGTGAAACAAGAGGTTGTCGTTCGAGAATTCATGCTTCAGTTGAAAATGCCAATGGTTTCGCTTATATAAGAACCTAAGAAAAGAATCATAGTTGTGGTGATGTTTATGTGAATGGAATTAGAAAAAAGCTGAGTTCTGAGGTTATTTCTAGTATTATTCTTGAAGCAGTTCATTCTAAGCCATCTACAGGTGCCGGTGAAGTTTTGCGTTTTCTCAAGGCAGATTATGGTGCTTCTGTTACTTACAGGGTTGCTTGGATTGCCGTTAAGAAAGCAAGGGATGTGGTGTTTGGTGAAACGGAGTTAGCTTATGATAAGCTGAGATCTTACTTTGATAAGATGAGGCAATTGGACCCAAGTAGTCATTTCGTTCTTGATTATGACCCGGTATCTCATCACTTTAAGAGGTGTTTTGTTTCGTTTGGGGCTTGTCTATTTGGTTTTCATTCTTGTCGTCCTCTGTTGTTTCTTGATGGAGCGCACTTGCGGGGAAAGTATAAGGGCGTGTTATTGGCTGCAACAGCTAAAAAAGATACCGGGTAGTTTCAAGAGGAGAGGTAGTTTTTAAAAGAAAAATGAAATGTGGTTGTTGCTTAAGAGTAGGAAATCATAACAGGAAGACATGCAAGGTTTCTTTGGAATAATATTTTTTTTTCATGTTTAAAAGTAGGAAATCATAACAGTACTATGTCATTAGGCTTTGGTTTTTACAGTTTGAAAATGTGAACAATTATTAGATTTTTTTGAATACATGATAAAACTAAGTTCTCAATTGTTTTAAAAACACTTTTTTCTGTTTTTTTGTTATTATAATTGATAACTTAAAACATCAATTGTGATAATTGACACATAATCATGATCAAGTGCATGTTATACACAGTTAATAATATAAGTTCTCAATTGTCAGAAAATTCTAGAACATGCCTTTTAATGTATAGGAAACTGCTCAAAATCTAATTTAGATAACAAAATTATATACGACATATTTTGAACAACCACCTTTAACACGACTTGCATTCATGAACATCAGTTACAATTTTAAACCAAAAACATTAAAATGTTAAACTAAACCCATTAACTGTATCAATACACTTTCTAACATCACTTCATCAAACAAAATCAGCTGAACTTTCTAATGTTTAAACCAACAAAACCATATCTGAACCTTCACCAACTATTCTTCCTAACCTTCAACCAAAAACCATTTACCAACTTTACCAAGAAGTTTAAACCAAAAGAACCATAACTTTGTACCTGTTTATAAATTTCAAATAAAAACCATCACAACAAAGTAAACTTGTCTTCAGAAAATCTTCAAACATCTTTGCTCTATAGAGATAGCCATCATTTGTGTCATATTTTGTACTGATGAGTCGAGTTTGAAGAAGTTCCTCCACTTCCTTTAGCACTATTATCTCGCAATCATCACTTCCATTACGTTGTTGTGGTGCATCCTTTACTTCAACAAATTCCAAAGGTTCAACAGAGGGAGACAATGATTCTAGTACCAAGTCCTTTGTAAATTCAAACTGAAAAAAATAAAATAAAAATTAGAAAACTGTAATTTGGAAATAGTTTTTGAAATTAACTGTAATGCATTTAAATATATACCATCTTTCTTGCATCAACAACATACTTGTCTTTTGCATTTTTTCTGTTTATACGCAAGGAGTTGTAATATCTGTATTTTCCTTCCTCCGTGTCCAGCACCAGCAAAGTCCAATGTAGAACAGTTTTACCAGTTAATGGTGAATGAATTAGGAAAATGATAAACTTTGTTCCTTCACCTATTAACTTCAAGAAAGGATATGCAATTTGGACTTTTCTGCAATCCTCATTAAAAACAGGGTTGGTCAAATACTCCTGCATAGTTTAATAAGATCTCAATTAAAGTATTCCTATAGGGCATATAAATTGTTATTTACAAATTTGAATAGCTAACAATTGTTATGTTTCATACCCTCCCATTTGCTGTAATGATTCCAAAGGTCAATTCAGCATTGTTGTTCTTGTATCTTCTCTCCAAGATATCAAAATAACCATTCATGACCTGTTAAAACAAAATTAATAGAACATTTTCAACTGAAAATATCTTAGAACTTATAGAACAATACCAAACAAAAAAAAAAGGATATAAATGAGAACTTATAGAATCTTTTGTTTCCATGTCATATGCTACTCTTTCAATTGTTTAAGGTCCATATGAATCATATTTGTACTCCCACTGCACCCTCTCCAAACTTCTCCCACACAAGGCCACTGTAACACAATTTAAATGAAATTATATATATAATGATATTTAACTTTAAATACTACAAAATATATATTTCTAAAAGATAATGAAGAACTTGTCTATACTTAGATTCTAAAAGGTAATTGAGAACTTAAAAAAAACAAATGAGATGTTACACAGAATACACAATAATAACTAAAAATAACAGAGAACATCCAAATAATAAAAGATTTTAACAGAATATAATTGAGAACTTATACTTGTAATTACTTACCTTAATTCTTTATCTCTAACAAGTCGCACAAAAAGCTGAGAACTTGCTTCATTGATTGTTTTTATTGTCAAGTTGTGATTCACATCAAAAACAGGACTGGGGACTGCAGGTTTGTCAACCTGAAAATCATCGTATTCATCGACTGCCTTTTCAGTTGGTGTTTTCTTCTCAACAATTTTTTTCTTTTGTGCTGGTTGTTTCTTCTCCGCAACAATTTTCTTTTTCTTTTTTGCTGGTTCTTTTTTTTCCTCGCCAATTTTCTTATTTTTTTCTCACATCTCTAAACTCAAAGTTTTCATCTACCTCCTTTGGTGTTCTCTTCCTTGCTTTCACTCTTAGAATTCGAGAAAGAACACTGTCTTTTGCAGCTTCTTTCTCCACAGAAACACCAACATCCATCCTTTTTCTAAGTTCACACTTCAAATCCTCATTTTCCTTTTCAAGCCTCTCTACTTTTTCTTGAAATTCTTTCAATTGTTTTTCAAAATCTTTTTTCATTTCTTCTTTTTCTGCAAAAAAAATGTAAATTCCCGGTCTGTGTTTAAATCTTCAGAAATTTTATCTCTTCATTAGCAGCTTTCAACTTCTCATCATTGCTTAATTCTGCATAATTTTTTTCCATATTCTGAACCCGTTCTTTATGAACAATCCTCAACTAATTCATCTCTCTTTCCTTTTGAATTTCCTTTTCATTCATCTCCTTCTCCAAATCTGCAATTCTTTCATAAGCATCTTCCATTTTTTTTTCTCAAATTCTTCCTTCTTTTCCTTCAAAATATTGGACAATTTCGTCTCAAGTTCTACCTTTGAAGTAAAAATCTCCTCCATCTCACCAACCAATTTTTCCTTTTCATTTGTAAGTTTCCTGATTTCATTTTCGTATTTTTCTGAAGTCTCAAAGGGAATAGTTTCAGCTTCAACATCCCCATTCACAGCAGTATCTACCTGTTCCACAACAAATTCCCCTTCATTTCCATGCTCTATTTGATCTACATCATCCAAGAATTCTTTTTCTTTTCTCACTTCTTCTTCTCTCAATTCTTCTCTTTGTTTCTCTCTCTCTCTCTCTTCTTCTCTCTCTTCTGCTCTCACTTCTTCTATACCTTGTTCATTCCTATCTTGATTTCCCTCAACAAATTCACTTTCCTCAAACATTTGTATTTCTTCGGTTGTTAAAGTTAACTCTTCATCAGAAACCTATTTAAGAAATATATAAAAAACAGAATCACTAAAATTATTTCCAAACAAGCTTTTACTGATAAAAACAATCGAGAATTCATAAAAATAATTGAGAATTTATAAAAACAATTGAGAACTAGTAAGTTCTCAATTGTTTTTATGAGGAGAAGATGAGTTTCCTCATAAGAAGATGGGTTTCCTCATAAAAACAATTGAGAACTAATTAGTTCTCAATTGTTTTTATGAGGAAAAGATGGGGTTTCCTCATAAAAACAATTGAGAACTTACTATTGAGGTAATGATGGGTTTCCTCATAAAATCAATTGAGAACTTACTAGTTCTCAATTGTTTGAAGATTTTCTGAAAGACAAATTTACTTTGTTGTGAAGGTTTTTATTTGAAATTTGTAAGCATAAAAAGTGAGGTAGGAGAGAGAACTTACCTCAGCAGCTTTTAATTTATCAATTTTCAACTCCTTGAACTTGTCTAGCTTTAATGGCAATACCCATTTCATAAACCTTGGGATCATCAATCTTGTTGGAGCATCTCGACATGCTCATGGAACCAATACTACAAAATATAACATGTTATGAACACTGTATTTAGTATTAAAATAACAGATAAATAAAATATTACAAAAAAAAAACTTACAGAAAGTGTTGTTGCACATCCTGTAACACCAACAGGATTTCCTGAGTTTTGTCGGATTGATTGTATAAGCCTCCCATGTATTGCAGTTGCCCAGTTGTAATTTTTCAATTTGTTTATATCCTCAACATAATAGAAAAACACATTTGGGATTATATCTCCCGTGGATGCAAGAAACAATGAGCCAATTGCATACAGAGTCATCAACCTTACTACATCCTCCACATATTGATCTTCTTCGCTATCTTTACGTTCCAAAATCATTTTCTTGACTTTAGAATTCTTATTTTTTTTGGTCGTCTGAAAATCTTCGTTTCACCAAACTTGAAGCAAACAAACTCCCTCTTGACGTCAAATCAAGAACCTCATCCCCAGATGCTATCCCAAATATAATTTTGATGTCAATTGGAGTGAAATTGACGTATTTCTCTCCTAATTTGAAACTCTGGGTGGCAATTCTATAACAGTTTATGATATCCTTAAGGAGAAGGTCTGACTTCCGGATAGTTATATCACTGTTGTTATTCAAAGCATTGAACATATTGAAGAAGGGTGACTTCTTCAACATTCTCATATGTTTGGCTCCCAAATTTGCCTGCTTCATTAATAACAAACTAGCCTCAAGGTTTAACCTACACGTAAAGGTTGTAGCATGCTTGACCTTTTTATCCTTTTTGCTCTTTTTCCCTTTCTTTGATGATGTTTTGATAGCTTCTGTTTTTTCTGTCTTCTTTGCAACTTGTTTTATTGTCATCTATTAGAAAAAAAATCAAACAGATTCTCAAAAATAACTTTTACTAATAAAAACAATTGAGAACTTACTAGTTGTCAATTGTGTTTATGAGTTCTCAATTTTTTTTATGAGGAAACAAGACTTTTCCTCGTAAAAATTGAGAAAACAATTGAGAACTTATTCATAAAAGAGACTAATATAAAACAAAATTACTAAAAAAACCAAAACAACTGAGATCATACAAATAGAACACAACAATAACTGAAGATAATTGAGAACTTTCACTTAATAAGTGAATTTAACAGAATATAATTGAGAACTTATAATGTTTCTTACTGATATTTGTGTGAAGTAGACAATCTGTGACACACTATCATACCAACATTCCACAATATCACACCTAGCAAATCAAGGCAACACACTTAGCCTATGCCATCATTAGTGTGATATCTGTTAGTGTTATGCCCTAGACCTATAGTTGATAGACCTATATGTTGACATTATTTATTATTATATGAAAAGTTTATTATTTGATTATTATATATTTTGCATATTTATTGTAATAATCTCCGTCCCTAATTATTAAGTGAATAATTAGTATAATTGTTAATGGATAATTATATGATGATTATATGCATAGAGATGCACATTGAAATTATGGGTACTTGTTAGTGAACAAATGACTGGACTTGACCCCGTATGAGATTTATGTCATGGTCAAATGTCATAATTAAATCTCATATGGTCACTTCATTTAGTCCCTAGACCTGAGATTATCATGACCTTACATATGATGAAAGTTATGTTTGATTTTAGTCAAACGATATCTTAACACGATAAGATGTGTTATCATTTATTCATCGGTGTTGGCGTCATAAGGGGGGTTTGGAGTCTCGGGTTAGGATTTTTCTAATTGGTGTAGGAGGCTCAGTTAGAGGTGTTTAGGATAGAAACCCTCGTTCTTTCTTGGAGTAATAAGGGGGCGTTGGTGCTTTCACGAGGTAAGTTATGTCCGGAAACAATTTCTAGGCATCAACTTCTTATTTATATGAGGGCGAGAGTAGTGTGAGACTAGCGTGGGGGAAACTTAGGACATTTTTAGTTCCCCTAGGCTTTTATGTGTGAGCCTTAGTCCGGATACTTTATTATTATGGGAGTTTGTATCGGGCTAAGGCCATTGATATATATTTGATTTTCTGGAGTTATATGGGTGGACGGAGTTTCTTATACTCCGAGTTGTTTGAGTTGTTGACTTTTGACTTGGAGGATTAGAGGAGATTAGGGGTCATTTTCTCCCATGCTACGCTGATTAGACCGGTGATTAGAGTGGGGTTAGGATATTACTCGGGACGAGTAATGGTCTAAGCGTGGGGGAATTTGATGTGGCAGATTTTGTATATATTATTTCTCTCATTTTCCAATGTATTTTCATTCATTTTGATGTACTTAGACTAGATTTGATGTAATTGGGGCATTTTTATCATTTGCTACTTAGACTAGATTTGATGTAATTCGGGCATTATTTATCATTTGAGCTTTTATTGTAATCCGAGGGTAAAATAGTCGTATTTATTTAGTTATTTTTTCGGATGTAATTTTGGTGAGCTTCAAAGTCATGCCTCGAGTATCAAGATTAGCAAAGTCAAAGTCAAACGGAGAATTTCGGAAGCGAGCCACGGAGTCAAGAGGAAAAGATGAAAAATTATGTGATTCTGCTCCAGGGGACGAGTCGTCTCCCTTTGGCCTAACTATTCCCCAAAGGGGGGACGACTGAATCAGAAAGGGGTGCAGTCAGGGACGAGTCATCCCCTACATCACGACTCGTGCCCATTGAAGGAAGGCTAAGGCACGACTCGTGCCTGGGAGGACGAGTCGTGCCAGACGGGCTGGAATGACGTATTTTTGCAGTTTTCAATATTTTTTATTTATTTTCTTTTCCTTTTTAACTAGGTTTGAGGGAGGGAGTATATATACTACCTCTTATCAGTATTTTAGGTTATCATCTATTTTCCTTAGTTTTCCTAGAACAATATTCAAGTTTTGAATCTCCATGGAAGGCTAAACTCATTGCTTTGGATTGTAACTTTTGAACCTTCTTGACTATCAATTGAGGTTTGATTTCTTTTTATTATTCTTCCCTAATTACAATTTTGCTTGTGCTTAACTCAATTCAATTTCTAGGGTTTTGAGAAATTGATCAATCCCTTAATCCTTTTAATTGATTATTGCTAGATCTCCCTTTTATCGTGTCGGACTAGGGTTGTCATTGTAGCATCTTTGCAATTCTTGAATGTGTCATCTTTGTAAGTACCCAAATCTGGCTCATGCCTTTCGGTTAAATTTCTCGGCAATTTCGGTAAGTTTTCCGGTAATTCCCCAGACCTTCCTAGTGTTCCGGAAATATTCCGGAACTGTTTTTAATTAATTTAGGGCTGAAGGGGATCCTTCCTAATTAAGAAACACGTTTTTCTTAATTAGGAGGAAAGGTTCTAGAATTTGCCACCTTGCATGGTTCTAGAATGCTGAGTCATTATGGATAATGCCGCACGGCTGCATTAGCTTGCTGTCCTTAGCCGCACGGCTTCATTAGCCTTATCCAGACTGCCTATAAATAGAGCCCTCCTCTACCCATTTCAAGACAACAATTAACACAACAAATCACCTACAAACACTCCAAATACGTGAAGAATATCGGGCCGGAAGCTCAAGAAGGTGAAGAAGAAGGCCAAGAAGCTCCCTCCCTCCTCCTTGAAGATCCAAGACCAACCTCTCCTCCTAGCTCCGCCCGAAGAAGAAGGAAGCCATTGGTAACCTCGCACGCCCTAACCTCGCATCCTAATTGCTTTATAAATTGCTCATTGCATTACCTTTATATTGCTTGGGACTTGGTAGATTAAAGATCATATCTTCATATTCCCCCTTCCCCTTTTGCATGCATTAGACATCATTTGTCATAAAAATGTAGTCTTTTCCCATAAAGGTGCATCCTTTGCACCTAAAACCCCCATTTTCAAATAAAAATGTCATCTTTATGCATCCTGTGCATATAAAAATCAAATCTTTTCAATCAAAATGCATCATTTGCATCCAAAATCACTTTTCCAAGCATCATTTGCTTTAAAGACCACGTCTTTACCATAAACTAGCATCATATGCTTTTCAAAATGCAATCTTTATGCATCATTTGCATAATAAATGCCAATTTTTTCAACAAAATGCATCATTTGCATAAAAATCAAATCTTTATGCATCATTTGCAATAAAGATCATTTCTTTGAATTAAGTGCATCATTTGCAACCCAAAAATGTCATCTTTTCATTAAAGTGTCATTTTTACATATATTTCCCCCATTCCCCCATTAGCAACCTAGGAACTGACCGGTGTAAAAGATCCTATCTTTACATCGTTCCTTCCATTAAAGGTTCATAATCTCTTTAGAAAGGGACACCTTCGAACCCTATATCTCCGATTATCACTTAAGATGAGTATGAAGCATCTATACAAGCTCGACCATCTTAAAGTGTAGGATTGATGGGCTAAGGACCATCCTTTTCTAAAGAACCTCATCTTTGGCTATAAAGAGAGTCATTCTCTCGATCATGCAAGTCCCGAGGTTAAAATGCGATGATCACAAGTCACAAGATAAGGACGGGATCATAATCTCGAATACATAAAATTCAAGAAATCCCGAGCGGCAACCAACAAATGGTTTGTACGTCCGGAAGACGACTTGGGACATTCCCTTATTATTTTCAAACACATGCACACAAGAAAGCACGCAAGCAAGCACGATTAATGAAATCATGGGAGACTTGCTCCGGCAAGGCACCTTGGGTGAACGCCAAACGTTCTTCCCAAGGGGTAACTTAACCTCCGAACCCATAAAACCTTTTTTTCAAAGTTTTGAGGTAATCAAAATGGCGTGGCGACTCCGTTTTTCAAATTAAACCGGATGTCTTCAAACTCGCGTGAATCCAAAACAAACAAAATTTGGGCACACATTCACAGTTTGGCGACTCCGCTGGGGAAAGCCCAAAGGAGAAAAGCTTTTATTTTCAAAACAAAAAAATCGATACTTGCATATAGGTGGGAAACCACTTACCCTTCCCCGTACACTCCCCGACGTGGGAGTTGGGATAACCGGTGGTTTAACAATCCACGTACAGTATCCCTTTTCGAAAAAATTTTGAAAAATAAAAGAAAGCTTTTCCCTTTGAGCGGGTTAGACTCCCGTCGCCGAGTTCATTAATCATGCTTGCTTTCTTTACCATGCATTGCATCATTTGCATCTTGGAATTTGTACATACTTTGAACGGGAAACAACCCGAAAAATAGCAAAAGGAGTGGAACCTCGGGAAAATTGATCCATGCAGCCGTACGGCTCAATCCTCATTGGATTCGACCAGGGCGACCTCGCGGGCAATTCCACCAGAAAAATTGAGGTTATCTGCGCCCTAGCAGCTTGGGGCTACTCAGCCTCCATGACTCGACTGGGGCTCCTTAAAATTTACGTGCTTATGTGTTGCATTCTCCCCGTCCCGAAAAATCATTCCTTTAAAACACATTTCGAAAATCTCTGTTTTAACTCAAAAGGAACATTTTTAGGGAGACCGCACACTACGCGCCACCTCGATATATCCTCGTACACTTTGCATGCACGTCCTTCAAACCCGAGATGGTGGTTCCAAATTCTTGAAGCCACGGACAGCCTTTACGATGCCTCCGGCGCGCACGGAATCATCCCAACCTCCCGTGAAGCAGCCGAGTGTGTCGACCAATGCACCGTGTCACATGTTTCAAAACCGTGACTTTTGGTTGGTTTTTGGTCTAGTCCGTGTCATATAGCCCAGCTGTATACCTCGTAAAGGTCAAGCCTTAGTTCATAATCGGAAGAAGAACTCGCCAAAATTCCAACAAGGAAAAATTGGCGAGATCTCAACTCCGACATTGACTATTGACCTTGACCCGCACGGAAATGCGTAAGAGTCAAGACCGAGTCTTTGCCAACAAATCAAAAGATCTTTCGCTCAAGCGAAGCTCGCTAAAATTCCGACAAGGAAAAATTGGCAAGATCTTGACCCGGCATTGACTTCGATTCTAACTCACGCCCGGCGTATGCAACGAAGTTCAATGTGACACTCGTGTCATCAGGCTTTTGCCGCCCGACCCATGCCTATTATCTTCGACATTACCGAAAGTCAAAACGTCATTCGCTCAAGCGAAATTTCGCCAAAATCCTATCAAGGCGTAGAAGACGAGACTTTCCCTATTGCCTTGACTATAATCCGCATCGCTCGTGCGTTGAAAGTTCCTATGACCCGCTAGACCCGTTAGGAGCGTTCTTTACTCTGGCCGGTGGGATCCGCGTGCCCTATAGGACCCTCGCCCGGGTGCCCACCACCGGGAGGTCGAAATACAGTGTGGAATACGAGGGGCTTATAGACGTAGTGACGGAACCCACCGATCCAGGATCTAGAGTAGTTACGAAAAGAAGAAGGCAAATCCCCTTTTCCAACCAAATAGATATTAATAAAAGACACTTTGTTTTTAAGTAAAGCTGGAAGATTCTAATTTGCATATTGCCCGAGCCTTCACCTAAACACCTACCCCGAGTCTAAACCTTTCCTATCCCTTTCCCGCAGGCGAGAAAGAAGTGGGTGAGAACACCGGGTCGCGACTTGTTAGCACGTAATTCTCAGACAGCGCCCGCCGAATCCTCGCCTTGGTCGCCCAGAGAGTCGAATGTCCGATTCGACGAGAACAACACTAGTTTGGGTAACTGCATGACTAGGGAAGCAGAGCTAGCCTATAGCCCATCCCCTCCTAATTATTTGCCAAAGACTGCCCCTTTTCGCCTTTCCCCAACGTCCCGAGCCGTCGTGGTCCCGACACCCTCACAGCCAGATCACCCGTGGGACTCTTTCCCTCCTTTCACTCTAATCCAAATCCTTTTTACTTTGGAGTCCCAAGACTCAACCCGACCTCTCTAATTTCGTCAACGCTCGTGAATTTGCCTATCTCTCGCAGTGGTAGTGAAAAGAATCGGGAACGAGAATAGGAATGGATGGATTTACAGTGATGATGACAAGTTCCGTAGAGGGAATGGACTTGGAGTCAGCAGAAATGAAACCCAAAGGGCAAGATGAGGTAGGAAACCACCGACCCGGAATAGGAGATGAAATCACTTCAAAGTGTATTTGCAGCCTGTGTGAAGGCTCAGAAAAGGAGAAAGATGCTAGCTTAGAGGGGGCAGTATATGAGTCCTACATCCTAGAGTTCAATACTCCTTACAAAAACTTGGTCGGTGAATGGAGGGATTTAATTGAAGCCCCACTGGCTGAAGAGGAAAATGGGCTCCACCCACCGATCTGGAAAACGTAAGCATCGCGGAAGCCAAACTCTCATCAGGAGAGTAGACTCTGTTCTGATGTTAGTAGTCACTCCTGAGACCTTGTCCGAAGAAGAGTGTATGGATGCCCTGGAAAGAGTCTTAAGTCTCGAGGCGACCCTGGTCCCCTTTATGTCCCGTGACGACAAATGATGTTTTTCTTGGTAATTCCCAAGTCAAAGGAGGAGTCCAAGATACCTCTTATATGGCGTCAAGTATCCCGACTCTGCTTTTGCCCTCATTGGTCATCGAGTCAAGACGAAAGTTCCCGCTGAGAGTTACCTACAAGTGATACCGATGAAGACACGGCCGAAGCGCCTAAGGAACAAAGTAGAAGAGTGGTTAGCCCGAAGCCAAAAAGCCCGAAAACCTTCCGACAAAGGAAAAACAGAAACCCGCCATGAGGTTTGACCATGCGTAAATCCTTATTGATGATGGAATTTCTCACTTCGTAAAATGTTTAGCCAATGTCAAAGATGCCGTCGAAGGCTGACCCTAGAGAAAAAAGGGATATGCTTGATGATGAGGAATGTGATCCCGCTCTGTTGAAAAAATTGTTGGACTCGGATGAGAAAGCCGCAAGGGCTCCAAACCCCGAAAGTGATAACTCCTGTTGCATGTTGACTTTGAAAAGTTTGAATGAGACTGTGAAGGCTCTAAACGGAGAAGGTAAAGCCGAAACCATTGCCCACCGCTAAGCCAATCAGGAAGTGAACCCCGAGAAGGTCAGAAAGCCGTTAACTTGGGATCGGATTCGAGAAGCGCCTACGCCTCCAAGAGCGCCGTTAATCGATTAATCGCCAGAATTGGCCATACGCCAAGAAGAGCCCGCCCGACTTTGAAAGAGCTAATGAGAATCCTCCAAGAGGAATAATGACTCATGAAAATCTAATGTTTATGTGATGACTCGGTGCAGACGGATGAGTATTGAAGATAAGACTAAGGGTGACAAAAAGAATGCCATTTCTGAGCCAAAGACAGATAAGAGGCCTTATAAGTCGGAAGTAGAAAAGCCAGACTCTGACAAAGAGGATCCAAGTGTTGACTTAGTTGAAGTGTACCCAAGCCAATATCTCCTTGTGGTCCCTATTGTTAACCTCTTCATACCCTCATAAGTTGAAGCTAGAAGAAAGTTTGGCCAAGACCATGGTGCCCATAGGATGTCGCCCTGCATGAGGTCGTCGAAATGATTGGAAGTATCCACTACGGAAACATCATTACCTTCACCGACTTGGACCTCGCCAAAGTATGGGGCTAGTCATAACGAACCTCTTTACATCACAATCCCGATTAGAAGAGCGTCGATTGCCGCGGGTATTAGTCGATGGAGGGTACACGCAATGAATGTCTTGCCACCAAGATGATGGACTTATTGGACCCGAAACCAACAGATTTGAAGCCTTCTAGTCGACTATTAAGGCTTCTGACTCCACCGCACCTGGCCGTTTTTGGGGATTGCTACTCTCTAAGCCGTGGTTCGGAAAAAGGTCAGTGGACGTCGATTTTCAAGTGATTGATATTCCGATTTCATTTCCCGCTCTCTTTGGGATGACCCTCGGATCCATCAGATAAATGGGGTAGCCTCTACTTTGCACCCGGTGCATCAAATTTCAGTCAAATGATGGTACTATCACCACCATTTATGGAGACAGTGTCACGGTGAAGGAACCGGCCTTTGGAGACATCCCGATATTGGAAATCAAACATGATGACGAAGGGTTGGCATTGACAGGATTCTCTGTAGCTCCTCCAAAGCACAAGTGTGTAGCACTGACCTCACTACTACTTCCGATCAAATCCCTCCTGCCATGAGAATGATGAGAAAAATGGGTTATCTTAGGGACTTGGATTGGGTGGAAGACTTGGGGTCGCAATACCATCATCGATGTAAAGGAACGAGAATACCGAGATACGGCTTGGGGTACAAACCAAATGGCGAGAAAAGATAAAGAGGGTCCGGCTTCATCCCTACAGTTTATCCCTGACCCATTATTTTACAAAAGGCGAGACACAATACGATAAAAGTGATCACGGATCTCCTTGCGAGAAAACCCTTACGGAGAATCTTGAGAAAATGAGGGAAAGCCGGCCCGATCTTGTTCGAAGAATGTTCCTTGACTTGCCGGACATTCTGGGGCTACCACTACCGTTCGAGCAGTATGTCTTGAAAGGGAACTCGAGACAGGCGTCGAAAGAGTCGGCATCCAGGGTAATGGATTTCTCCGCTTTCGAGTTAGCTCTTAGAAGATCGGCGAGATAGAAGCTACCGCGATAGTGAAGACGGTGAGTGGGGCTTGCACTACGGTTGTTTGATGAAGAAGCACGGATCCCGAGATTTGATCGACTTCGGCTCGGATGATGAGATAGTTGCCGTAATTGGAGACGGTGGTGAAAATCCTTTTAATCCCCGTACTTTGGTAAGCCCAAGACGAAATGCCATTGAAGAATTGGGAGACGTTCTCGGGACCGATAGCCAGGGCCAGACTGACAAATGATAGAGGAGCTTGGATTGGTACCTCGTCCTTCTCAACTTGATCGTGTCAAACACCTGTTGCCCATACGGTTAGTCGGGAATCTTTGAATTCCAGTCCTCTGAGTCATCAGAAGGCCTCACGCTGAGGACTACCAAATGTAATCGATGTCATCTTTCCCCTTATTTTGAATGAAATGACGAGATCTTTGAGTATCCTCTTATTGCCAACTTAACAAATGATAAATTAACTTCAAAACTTAACAACAGGTTAATAATGAATCATTTGAACAAGATGCAAACACACTAAATGAACAATACATTAAAGAAATCTTTAAGCGAGTTTCGAAAAAGAGGAAAACCGGGCCCAGTATGAGGAGGTTTTGACAAGTGTGAACTTGGGTACTATCGAGGAACCTAAAGAGACCTGGATCGGAAACTTCTTCGGGGGTTGAGCAGGGACGGGCGATCGATGTCACGCTCAGGGAATACGTCGACGTGTTTGCATGGTCAAATACGGGGATATGCGGGGCTAGACGGTTCGATAGTTGACCTGAGAATCCCTCTAGCACCGGATGCTAAACCGATAAAGCGAGCGAAGAAGATCAAGCGAGAATGGTCTCTACGGGTCAAAGAAGAAATTGAGAAGCTCTGCGGGTAGGATTCATCGAGTCATCGAATATCCGACATGGTTGTCCAATATTGTGGCCGTCACCAAGGCCAATGGGAAGGTGCATTAGCTAACTTGTGTGGATTTCCGAGATGCGAACAAGGCCGGCCCCAAGGACGATTACCCTTTGCCAAACATAGACATCTGGTGGACTCCACTTTGCCAACTACGAAGTCAAATCCTTCGTTGACGGCTGCGGGATACAACCGGATCAAGATGGTGAGGAAGACCAAGAAAAGACGGCCTTCACCACGCCGTAGGGAACTTACTTGTTATACGGTGATGCCATTTGGGCTTAAGAACGCCGGGGCTACTTACGAAAGGGCAGCGACCGCGCTTTTTCATGACATGATCCATAAGGAGATCGAGGTCTACGTAGACGACATGATAATCCGCTCCAAGGCGAGGACGGGCGGCACTTTGTTGACTGCGGAAATTCTTTGAGAGGTGAGACAACATTCCATGAGACTAAACCTGCTAAATGCACCTTCGGAGTGACAAGGGAAAAGTGCTTGGGTATATGGTCACGGAGCGAGGTATCGAAGTTGACCCCAAAGATCAAGCCATTATGGATATGAGGCCACCTCGGACCCCGGAGCGAAGTCAAAGAGCTTTATGGGAAAAGCTGCGGTACATCAGCCGTTTCGTCAATCAGTTGACCACTATGTGCGAGCCCATCTTCAAGCTCATGAAGAAGAACGTAGACACAGAATGGACCGAAGAATGCCGGGATGCTTTTGACCGGATCAAGGCATACTTGGTACACCCTCGATGCTATGCCCCCACATAGACGAAACCTCTTACGCTCTATCTCACACATCCTTGATACGGACGAGTTGGGGCTATGCTTGCTCGGGAAAGAAAGACTCTCGGGTAGAAACGCCATTTACTTTGTCGGTAGGAAGGCTGCGGGGAAGTGAGCTCAATTACTCGGCATGTGAAAAGACTGTGCGGGCCTAGTGCAGGTAGTCGGCAAGTTGAAGCATTATATGCAAGCCCACCTGTGAATTTGGTCTCAAAAATGGACCCCATCAAGTACATCTTTGATAAGCCTTCCCTCTCGATGCGTCTAGCAAAGTGGTCCTTCTTCTTAGCGAGTACGACATCAACTATGTGACCAGAAAGGCTATCGAGGGTCAAGCGTTGTCGAGACCACTGGCAAACTTTCCCGAGTAATGAAGACAGAGGGCACGAACCCCAATTCCCGAGATGAAGGGATCTTTGCTGGTCGAACCCGAAAACCGATGGCGGTTGTTCTTTGACGGAGCCGCTAACAAAGAGGAAACGGTATCGGGATGCTACCGGTCGATCCGAAGGATGAGCATACACCCATAGCCCTCAAGTTGAACTTTCCGCCACGAACAATGTTGCGAGTATGAAGCTTTGCATTCTTTGGTTTGGAAGGCTGCCTTAGAAAGGAATGTCAAGGAGCTAGAAGTTTACGGAGACTCGGCCACGATCATCAATCGGGTTTCCAACAAGTGGAAGGCTGTGGACCACAACTGCAGCGGTATCATGCCCATATGGAGGAGTTATTTGGACAGTTCGGAGAAGTGACCTTCCACTACTTGCCAAGGGAAAAGAACAGTTCGCGAGATGCATTAGCTACTCTAGCCTCATTGGTAGAGATCCCCGAGGAAAAGCCATAAAACCCTTCCGAGTGGGTAGAAGAGAAGCCCAGCCTTACATTTGTGAAGTAGACACAGGACCCGAGCCTATGAAGGAACCACTGGTACAATCAAATTTACCAGTTCCTCAAAGATGGAGAGTCGGCTTTCAAAGACGAAGAAGGTAGACCAAAAGAAGGTGTCGAGCCAAGAGCTTGCAAGCTCACGAAAGGTTGGCCTCCCATTATGTCATTCTAGGAGGCAGCACATACGAAGCGATACGAGGACCACTCCTCTTGTGCGTCACTCAAGAAAGGGCCAAAGAATTGATGGTGAAGTCCACAATGGTCCCTGCGGTCCTCATATGAATGAGAGCCACGATGCAAGTGATCCTCAGAATGGGTTACTCTTGGATTTCCATGGAAGCAGGCGTGTCGGCACGTCAGAGCATGCGACAAGTGCCGGCGGTTTGCCAACCTCAACCATCTCCCGCCTCATGACTGTCTTGCATGGCGACTCCTTGGTCGTTTGCAACTTGGGGTATTGACGTGATAGGGAAAATAGCCCGGCAGAAGCAATAGGCATGAATTTGTGCTAGTAGCCATCGACTACTTCACCAAGTGGGTAGAGGCCAAGTCTTACAAGGTCCTCACTTCCGGAAAAGTGGCCCAATTCATCAAAGAAAACATAATGTGCGAGATATGGGGTGCCCAGCGAGATCATTTCCGATAATGGGTCGCACTTTGAAGGGGCTGCGATAGGTTCTTTGTCGAGAATTCAGAATCACTCGCCACAAGTCGTCTCAGTCACGGACCTCGAGACTAATGGAGCCGTGGAAGCTGCTAATAAGACGCTCGAACGGATCATCAGGAAGATGGCCACCGTGGTCGTGATTGGCCCGAAAAGCTGCACTTGGCACTGGGGCTCACGTAACGTCTGTCGAACGGCTACGGGAGAAACTCCTTTTGCCTTAACCTACGGGATGGAAGCATTGTTACCGGTGGAATTGGAAATCCCGTCATTAAGGGTCCTCTTGGAAAACGGTGTCAATGAAGTAGAATGGTTGCGCGGCCAGGCATGATGAGTTAGCCACCTTGACGAGAGAAGGCTAAAAGCCATGGAACACACCCGAGCCTACCGGAGGCGAATGGCGGAGCGTTTGATAAAAAGGTCAAGGCCGGAGACATCAAAGAGGTGACTTAGTGTTGAAAGTGAAGCCTCCTACCGAGAGACAACCCCACAGGAAAATGGGAACCCGTTTGGATCGGCCCTTATGTGGTGCGAGAAGATACTATCGGGAGGAGCCATGAAGCTTGCGGACACTGGACGGCAATCCCTTTGTCCACGGTCAGCGGTGATAAGCTCAAAAGATACTATGTCTAAAAAAAAAAAAAATATAAAAAAAGTGCAAAAAGAGTAATGCCCGGCTAGGTGAAAACCCCAAAAGTGCAAAAAGAGTATAATTTGAAAACCCCAAAAAGGGCGGTCTAGGCAAAAAACGAGTGCACATAAAATTTTTTATAGTTCACCAGAATGAACTACGAAGACCTGAGCCCCTTAGTCTTTCTTGTAAAAGGGGAACGTAGGCAGCCATATATGGTTCGGTCTAAACAATAAAAAAAAAACATTTGAATTTCCATGAAATGTGTCTTGATTAATTTCTAAGATAATATTTCTTGTTCATTACAAGTTAAAAACTTCTTGATGAGTTCAAGCACGGTCTACCTCTTAAATCTGCCAACCTGCTACAAAGATCTAAAATACAATAAAATGCCTGAATAAACTAATGTGTTTGCAAAATGGCAATAAGGGAATCCTAAGAAAAGATACGTCGGTCGTCATTATTTGAGTCTTCTTTGGTCTTTTTCCCTTTTCCTCGGCCCAAGTCGAGTCTTCTTCCTCTTTTTATCTATGATGTCGGTATCCCTCATCCCGACCTCGGTATCCTCAGCTGGAGCCTCCACTAAACCCGTGTCAATAAGTGCTCTCTCTGTCCAGAGGCACGAATCCGCACCTCCTCCTCTGCGAGCCTCGGTCAAAGGAGCGACCTCGGACAACCTCTTGTACAGAGCCTCCGTATCACGACCAAGTCACCTGGCGGTTATGGCGACTCGCCTTAGCCTCGGTCTCCCTCGAAAGTCTGCTCGAGTCGCGGTCGGCTCCCGATAAAGCTCGACGTCTCTCCTCCCAAGATGACTGAGTCGCTCCACGTCTCCCTCTCGTACCGGTCCAAGTAGACGGTGGTCAAGATGGTGCTCTTCACTGCTCCACGAAGATAGCCACGGGTGGGAAAGCGATATGTCGAAGCCCTCGAGAAGAAAGAGAAGTGTTTGGATCCCTCATGTCCAATGACACCGCCTCCGTAGTCCGGATGTCCTCCCAATCACTCAATGGCTCTGTAAAGCCCCAAACTACTGGATACTAAGCGGGGTATGTAGAAGGATGACCGGCGAGAATCACGGAACCCTCGCGGCATAGGACTCTGAAATATCCTCTGATGCAACCTCCAATGAGGTATCCACCAGCGGATGTCCGAAGTGGATAGCCTAGCCATCGTCGGCTCGGCTACTGCGGTCCTGTTGCCTCGGTGCACCTCTCAGAAATCACCCAAGGGCACCGAGTCGGCAAAGCCCACTGGCAAAGCCCAGAGCCTCTCCTGCGGCCATAAGGTCAACACGAGTAGGACTCCCGGATCTCATGAAATGGTCTCCCCAGAGCCATCTGTCAATCCCATGAAGTGTCTCTCCCAAAACCGGCGGGACAATATCCTTCCCGGCCTTGCGAGTCTCTAACCATGTCCAAGAGGCCACTATGACGGATCCCCGCGGACTCGGCGGTGAACGGAGCGAGAGAATACGCAAAGGATAAATGCGTCCATAGCCACCGTGGTCGCGGCCATATCTGGAGACCCAAGCACCCGGGATATCGGAAAAGGTCAATCCTATCAGGGGCTACCATCATCCTCTCGGCCTCTCCCAAAGGAATCTGCGGAAAAGATGCAAGCTTTGCCGTCACCGGCACGTCTCGATCAGCGGAATAGATATAGCCTCAATCTCGGGACCCCCAATCAAGGCTCGGAAGTCTTCATGCGTCGGGACAATCTCGTTATAAGAAAAGCGATAAACATGTCTCGGACGTCCCGAACTTTCTTTGCGGCTCTCAAAAGGTCCCAATCGGGCGGGAGATCCCTCAAATGCCATAAAGACTTGATCTTGAAGGAAGAATCAAGCGGTCCCCTATGAGATTGGAAGTTGTGTCTCACCCAAGATTGAAGATCGGACAGAAAGCGGTCTCGTTTCCCCCTTTGCAATCTGACGGGCTTCTCCATCGCAGAATGATCAAAGGTGGTGCTTTTAGGTCCAAAATGTGCTCACGGAACAATTGGGACAAGTCTATGTTGAAAATGAAATGAAATGGCCAAGCCTTGCTTTTATTCGAGAAAATAACCGGTTCGAGACAGGCGTGAGCCGCACGGCTCTATTTACCCTCGGGACCTATCCGCACGGCTACATTAGCCCTCTGCGAGAAAAAAATTCTGCGGCAACCAAAGATTGCTGCCCAAGGGAGTTTTCACCCCACTTTTTCAACCAAAACACAATACAAAAACATATCCGAAGCCATTCAAGCATTTATACACCATTATAAATCATTTTGGCCCAGGTTTCGACCCAGATTCCAAGCAAAAAAGTGCCCCAAGGCTCGAGATAATATGCAAATTGAAAAAGCATAAATTAGAAAAGCAAATAAAACATAAATACAATGTCTTCGCCCCATCGGCGCAGAATAAAGCAAAAAATAAACAAAGTGTGCATAAAAATTGTTCATTGTTTGTTTTTGTTCCAAATCTACTCTAGAGACCTCCTAGGCCTCCGATTCTTCTTCCTCCTCATCGCTACTCGGCTCATAAATGCTAGCCTCCCTCATCGAGGTCCTCACAGTCGCTCACATCGAGATAGATGGACATTATCGTGCCCGTACTCGGCCAGTTTGCTCCATAATGTCGGCGTTGGGTCCCCGCCCGAGGCATGGCACTTTGGAAGAGTACTCCGAGACCGATGAAGAGGATGTTGTGCCCCGACATGCCGTCTCTTGCGCCCGGGCTCCTGTGCATCGGCTGCGCCTTCGAAGCGCGAGCCGGCTTCCTCGAAGGGACCGGCACATGTCCTTCCGGCCCACTATTACACGCACGATCAACATCGTAGGTGCGAGTTTGGAACTGAGAAAAAGAAGAGAAAAATCTCGAGAAAAATCTCGAGAAAATTGCAAAAAGCGAGAAAAATCTGAAAGGCGAAAAGGGAAAGACCCTAAAAGTATACTCACGATCTTGTCGGGCGGCAAGGTGTGCTTGGGGCTCCCTAGCGTCGGGGGCAGTATCCTCATCCTCCTCGGTACTCCATGGACCACGTAGGACGGATGCGCGGGAGGGATCGACGGGTCGATGAGGCTCATCCTCCCCATATCCACGAGTGACCGCCCGGCTTCACTAGCTTACGTGGCGTCCTCGGTGCCTCCACAAACACGAGCGTAGGGGGTGTCCATGTCAAAGTACTCCTCGGCGGCCACGCGCTTTGCACGGTACCTAGCAATCTCGTCCGCGGCCAATCCACAGGCTGCGGCATCCGTGTTTGGAGGATCGTGGGGAGTAATGGCGTCAAATGGAGGGACATGGCCATGCTTTGCCTCGAGAAACGGTCCCCCAAGTAAATGACATCACATGTCGGCCCGGTAAGCCATCTCCTGCTGCCTAGTCGCCTCAATGGCATCTCAGCCAAAATCTCCGGATACACGCCCCAGGGTAGAAGTCTACTCCGTCGTGCCCGTCCTTGTTGATGATCGGCCTCACCATTTTGTAGTCGAAAGTGATCCGGGTCTTCCTAGTGAATTTATCCTCGCATCTCCCCTCCAGCGAACCATAGCAGGGAAGATGGTGATATCACTCTGCTGGTTCCAAGGGAAGAACCCGATCACCTCACAAAACCAGGCCTGCATGTTCAAAACATCAAAAAGGTCATTCTCTCTCTCATAAAAGTCTCAAGACAGAAAAGAAAAGAGAAAGAAAGGAGACTACCTCAAGGGCAAATGAGAAGCGACCCACGGAAGCAAACTTTGTTCCGACTGTACATGTCCAAAGAGAAATACAGCTCCGCCAATCCGGCCTCTCCCCAAGAGACCGTCCCTATCCCATCCACATCAACCAGAGAGTCGAGGAGGCAAGTCATGGCCAGCGTCCCAGAATTAGCAAAAATAGTGACTGACAGCATCAACCATACGAATGCTCTAGCCGAGGCTGTTGGGCGATCACATCATTAGCGGCAAAGTTACGCATGCGGTTAGGCCCCCGCCACCTCGACATTCCGTGTCTCCATCCCCGGCCCCTTGGGAATCGGCTCAAACCCAACCAAAGCACTGGAACTCCTCAGTAATGTGGTCTCTCCAAGTCGCGGGCCTCCCGGTGAGTGAGCGTAGCCGGTAATAGGCTGTGAAATCGGCAGAGTCACTGTAAGCTCTCCCCGGCTCGAGGTGAAAGCTATGTGTCTTGTCCCACGAGAACTCGAAAGGGCCTGGATCAATCCCTTGCTCTTCGAGGTGATGTGAACACCCTGCCGATAGCCTCGACGAATGAATCAGTAGGTAGCCCTCACCAAATCCTTGGGGTTCACCCCATTCTTCTCGAAATCTGGCATCCTTCTGCCAAAGCTTGACCTGCACTTCGATGGTCCTCTAGACTTGTCCTCCTGTAGACAAGCACAACAAAAAGAAGTGTGTCAATCATTCATCATTTTCAAAAGCATGCATATATTCAAAAAGTGCACATGTTTTCAAAAGAAGAGCATTCACAAAAGTTTTTTTTTAGCATCATTTGCATCAAAAAAGCGTCTTTCATCACTTGAAACGTGTCATGTCAAGTCCCATTGCTTTCCTAAAGCACAAAATCACAATTTTCACAATTCTTTGCACATAAGCATTATTCTTTCAAAAATGGCATGCATGAATCCTTTTCATCTTCCAAAATCATGTTTTCTCAAAATTTTGACCTAGTTCTAGCACATGCAAGAACTCCGTCTCACTTTAGACAAATTTTTTTTCATTCATACTTTATTTGCGAGAAAAAAGTGGGTCATTCCCATTATTTTTGTCAAACAATTTGCACATTGCATGTTCTTAGCCTCATAGGTTATTCATCAATGTCTCAAAATCATTCAAAAATCCTAGAAAATTCCTAAAATTCGGGTCAAGCCCTAAATCATTCAAAATTCAATCAAAATCGACGGAATTGAGCAAATTAAGAATGCTTACCCCAACCGATCGCGGGTTCGTAGATTTGTGCTCACTTCTCCCCGGGTAAAGCTCCGACGGAGGCGTAAGAAAGTCATACTTTCTTTCCGTTCGAACGAGCTCCTTTCTCCTCCTCCGAGCGGCCACCGAGATGTTTCTTCTTGCTTGCCTCGGTATGGGATTGCCCTCCGGATCCATCTCAAATCAAAGGGAAGCAAGGGGATTGAAAGAATTTCAAAATTCTCTTCCTCTCTTCTCTCTCTCTGCGTTCTTGGGCGGCAATGCAATGCCAATGGCCCGTTCAAATCTGATTTTAAATAATCTGGAAAAAACAGGTCTCTAGCCGTACGGCTCCTTTTTCTCCATCTCATGTCGGGCGGCCTCATTCGCTCTGAGCAGAAAATTACAATCCTGCCCCTGGACCTTCCACTTGGGCATGCAATTTCCGTTATCTTTTAACCAAGATAACATCTTTTTCAGAAGATATCCCTTATCTCTTAAGCAATTAAGCTTTCTTCCCAGTCGCCTCCGTTAATTCCGTTATAACGGGATAATGCTAGGTGACAACCTCCGAATTGTCAAAACTCTAAACTTAGCTTACCTCTATCCCGAATAGTGACGTATGCTAAGTTCTCTAAACTTAGCTTACCTCTATCCCGAATAGTGACGTACGCTCAAGTTTCTCTCAACTTAAGCTACCTCTATCCCGAATAGTGACGTATGCTAAGTTCTCTTAACTTAAGCTACCTCTATCCCGAATAGTGACGTACGCTCAAGTTTCTCTCAACTTAAGCTACCTCTATCCCGAATAGTGACGTACGCTCAAGTTTCTCTCAACTTAAGCTACCTCTATCCCGAATAGTGACGTACGCTCAAGTTTCTCTCAACTTAAGCTACCTCTATCCCGAATAGTGACGTACGCTCAAGTTTCTCTCAACTTAAGCTACCTTTATCCCGAATAGTGACGTACGCTCAAGTTTCTCTCAACTTAAGCTACCTCTATCCCGAATAGTGACGTATGCTAAGTTCTCTTAACTTAAGCTACCTCTATCCCGAATAGTGACGTACGCTCAAGTTTCTCTCAACTTAAGCTACCTCTATCCCGAATAGTGACGTACGCTCAAGTTTCTCTCAACATAAGCTACCTCTATCCCGAATAGTGACGTACGCTCAAGTTTCTCTCAACTTTAGCTACCTCTATCTTCTCGATAGTGACGTATGTTGGGTTTTACGGGTCCATGCGCAGCGGAATTAAGCATTAAAACATAAAACCCAAGAAGCCCTAGGATCCGTTCTATACAATTAATTTGAATACCTATGAGATAGAATTAAACCAACCTTGAAACGCTTTCCGGTCTTGAGCTATCGAACGATTTGATTATGTGATATCAAATCACAAACTTCGTTCTTCAACTTGCTTGAACTCTAGGCCTTGATCGATGAACGAGCTAAGACCCTCTTTCGGTATCCACACCTTTGAATGAATTCAAGAACAACTTCTTGATGATTGCTAGATCTAAAACCTTGAAGAATATTGAGAGAATTTGATTGTGAATTTTGCTTTAAAATTTCGGCTAGACTTTTAGGTCTGACAGAACCCTTGTATTTATACTACAATAGTGTAAATACCTCTTCTAATCGAATTAGGAGAGACATACAAAACGCGTATTGGCCTATTATGTCGCGCGGTATATCAAGCCATTGGCTTGATATGTCGCGTGACATAAGTAGCCAGCTTTACGAGCCTCTCAATCATTCTTCCTCCGGTTTAACCAATTCATTCTAGTTGTGTGTGACCCAATAGGATTACATCATGTTGGCAATGAGTTCGATCATATCGAACCTCATAAGACATAAGCGGACTCTAGCAAGCCATTATGTCTACCCAAATGATGTAACGTAAGAGTTCACGTTTCCAATGGTGTACTTCCATTTCTCCCTTTGTCTCACGATGTCATATTTGAACACAAGTCATGGTCCTTGTCAACTTGTTATTGTTCAATGCTTTCTCGATTCTTGAGTATAATGATAATTCCAATCATATTGGGGTACGGCCATACACTTTCATCATTATCACTCATCGAGGGGCCCAAGCATAACATCTCTCTTCCGAGGGACAAATTCCTTCTTGACTTATCATCCTTCCCATCATGAATCCGATCATGCCAATGATAGCCTTTATAGATATCGTGTTAAGATATCGTTTGACTAAAATCAAACATGGCTTTCATCATATGTAAGGTTATGATAGTCTTAGGTCTAGGAAATAAATGAAGTAACCGTATGAGATTTAAGTATGACATTTGACCATGACATAAATCTCATGCGGGTCATGTCCAGTCACTTGTTCTCTAACAAGTACCCATAATTTCAATGTGCATCTCTTATGCATATAATCATCACATGATTATCCATTGACAATTATACTAATTTATTCTCTTAATAATTAGGGACAGAGATTATTATAAACAAATATACAAAACATATAATAATCAAATAATAAACATCTCATATAATAATAAATAATGTCAACACATAAGTCTATCAATCATAGGCCTAGGGCATAACACCAACAGTCTCCCACTTGCACTAGGCCCAATCTACCATGTATCGAATACCCATGGACCTAACATGACCATCATGTTTAGCTTGCGAGAGAGCCTTAGTTAGTGGGTCCGCCACGTTGTCATCGCTGTCTACTCGCATATCTTAACGTCTTCCCTTTCACATATCTCACGGATAATGTGGAAACGTCGAAGTATGTGTTTGGATCTCTGGTGTGATCTTGGTTCCTTTGCTTGTGCAATGGCACCATTGTTATCACAGTAAAGTTCAATAGGGTCTTTGATGCTTGGAACGACTTCCAAATCACTAATGAACTTCTTGATCCAAACCGCTTCCTTAGGCTGCATCGGATGCCGCTATGTACTCAGCCTTCGGTTGTAGAATCAGCGACGGTACTTTGCTTGGAACTTTTCCAACTCACAGCAGCCTCCATTAAGCGTAAACAAAAATCCAGACCGCGATTCGAAATCATCTTTGTCGGTTTGGAAGCTAGCATCTGTGTAGCCTTTTACTACAAGATCTTCTTCCATTCCTCCAAAGACCAAGAATACATCCTTAGTTCTTCGTAAGTACTTAAGGATATTCTTGACTGCTATCCAATGTGGTTCGCCGGGATCCGATTGGTACCTACTCGTCATGCTTAGAGCACACGAGATATCGGGTCTAGTACATAACATAAAGCATACATGATAGACCCAATTGCCGAAGCATATGGAATACCATTCATTCTCTTTCGCTCATCATTAGTCTTAGGACCTTGATTCTTGCTAAGAGATATACCATGCAACATTGGCAAGTTTCCTCTTTTAGAATTTTCCATTTGGAATCTTCTAAGGACTTTGTCAATGTAAGTATTTTGACTTAAACCAATCATCCTCTTGGATCTATCTCTATAGATCTTGATACCAAGGATATATGCGGCTTCGCCCATATCTTTCATTGAAAAGCACTTTCCCAACCAAGACTTGACAGCCTCTAGTGCAGAATGTCATTTCCAATGAGTAAGATATCGTCGACATACAACACTAAAAATAGTGCTACGCTCCCACTAATTTTCTTGTATACACAAGGTTCATCTTCGTTCTTGATAAAGCCAAATTCCTTGATTGCTTCATCAAAACGTAGATTCCAACTCCTTGAAGTTTGCTTCAATCCATAAATGGATTTCTGCAACTTACACACCTTGTTAGGAATTTTCTCGATCGACAAAACCTTCAGGTTGTATCATGTATACATCCTCAAGTAACTTCCCATTAAGGAAAGCCGTTTTGACATCCATTTGCCATATCTCATAGTCATAATATGCGGCTATGGCAAGTAAAATTCTAATAGACTTAAGCATAGCTACAGGCGAAAAAGGTTTCATCATAGTCAATGCCATGAGTTTGCCTATATCCCTTAGCTACTAGCCTAGCCTTATAGGTGTGCACCTTCCCATCCATGTCGGTTTTCTTCTTGAAAACCCATTTGCACCCTATGGTTTTTACACCTTCGGGTGGATCAATCAAGTTCCAAACTTGATTATCGCCCATGGATTGTAATTCGAGACTTCATGGCTTCTTGCCATTTTTCCGAATCCGGAGCGGACATCGCTTCTTGATAGCAAGTGGGTTCATCATTTTCAATTAACTCCACTTCATCACTTTCCGTAACGAGAAATCCATATCTCTCGGGTTCGGATCGTGATCTACCACTTCGGCGAGGAACTTGTGCATCTTGAACCGGTTCCACAACGGTTTGTGAACTTGGTTCAGTTTCTACCATTGGTTCAATGTTGTTTTCGGGTTCTCGAACTTCTTCGAGATCTATTTTACTCCCACTGGTTCCTTTGCGAAGAAACTCCTTTTCTAAGAAAGTACCATTTCGAGCAACAAACACTTTGTTCTCGTTTCGGTTGTAGAAATAGTATCCTTTGGTTTCCTTAGGATATCCCACAAAAACACATTTATCGATTTAGGTGCTAGCTTGTCAGAAGTTAACTTCTTGACATATGCATCACAACCCCAAATCTTCATGAAAGACAAACTAGGTTTTCTTCCATGCCACATCTCATATGGGGTCTTTTGAACCGATTTGGTAGGAACTCTGTTTATAGTGAAAGCAAAGTAGCTTTCTAGTGCATGTCCCCAAAAGGATAAAGGAAGCTCAACTTGACTCATCATAGAACGAACCATGTCCAACAAAAGTTCTATTCCTCCTTTCAGACACACCATTCCATTGTGGTGTTCCGGGTGGAGAGAGTTAAAACGATTCCACAACTCTTAAGATGACTGTCAAATTCTTGGCTCAAATATTCACCACCTCGATCGGATCGAAGTACCTTAATAGTTTTGCCAAGTTGATTTTGCACCTCATTTTGAAATATTCGAAATATCTCAAACGATTCACTCTTATGTTTCATTAGATAAACATATCCAAATCTACTATAATCATCGTGAATGTTATGAAGTACCGAAATCCTCCCCTAGCATCGCTACTCATAGGCCCACATACATCGGTATGTATGAGTCCTAATAAGTCGCCCGCCCTTTCACCAGTTTTGGTAAATGGGTCCTTGGTCATCTTGCCAAGTAAACAAGATTCGCATGTCTCATATGATTCATAATCATGTGAGTCCAAAAATCCATCTTTGTGGAGTTTAGAAATGCGTTTCTCGTTTATATGGCCAAGACGACAATGCCATAAGTAAGTGTGGTTTACATCATTTGGGTTTAGATTTCTTGTTAATGTTATAGACATCATTATCGCGATTTTCAACATCAAGAATATAAAGGCCATTGAATGAAACAAGTAGCAAATAATGCATATCACTCTTGTAAATAGAAAATTTCTTATCACATATAAGAAAATTAAAACCTTCATTATCCAAACATGAAATCGAAATAATATTCCTACTTAAAGCTGGAACGTAATAACAATTGTTCAAAACAAGTATTAGCCCACTAGGTAAAGTAACTTCATAAGTTCCTACGGCTAATGCAGCAACTCTTGCTCCATTCCCCACACGTAGGTCCACTTCACCTTCCTTAAGCATCCTTCGTTCTTTAGACCCCGCACATTTAAACAAATGTGAGTTCCACATCCGGTATCCAATACCCAAGAACTAGAAGTAGATAGGAATATATCTATAACAAAGATACCTGAAGTTGAAGCAACTCCTTTGCTCTTCTTCAGTGCTTCCTTGTATTTTGCGCAATTTCTCCTCCAATGTCCAATCTCATTGCAATGGAAGCAGATTGCGTCCTCTTGGGACTTAGGCTTAGCCTCTTTAGACTTGGAGGCCTCTTTGGGCTTGGCAACCTTTGCCTTAGGATTAGCAACCTTTGCTTTTCCTTTACCCTTGAACCCTTTCCCCTTGTTAACCATTAGCACTTGATCGGTCTTCTTCTCGACAATACTGGTTTCCGCAGTAGCCAACATTTGAACTAACTCGGAAAGGTTTCTATTCATTCCACCCATGTTATAGTGCATTATGAAATGACTAAAACTTTTAGGTAATGAATTCAATATTATGTCGGTAGCCAACTCTTGGCTAATTGGAAAACCGAGCCTTTCAAGATGCTCAATGTGGCCCTTTAACTTGAGAGCATGGGGACCAACAGGCTTGTCCTTCACTCATCTTGCATGAGGTCAAGGATGCAACCGTGTTGTACCTTTCTTGCCTAGCTTGAATTTGGAACATTTCCATCAGCCGATTGTTTAAGTCGATCGTCCCCAAGTGCTCAAGATTCTTCTGAAGACTCTTGCACATGGCGGAGAGCATAAGGCAACTAACATCTCAGAGTCACGCTTGTGCTTCGATATTGTTCCTTATTGCCCTCGAAACATTGGGGCAATAGAGTTCAGTGGAATAGGTTCGGTGAGAACGTACGGTTTCTCCTCTTGTTTGAGAACAATTCTCAAACTACGGATCCAATCCATATAGTTTGTACCATTCTCTTCCAACTTTTCCTTCTCAAGGACAGATCGCAAATGAAAAGTGATTATTGTTTGATGCCATTTATTCTACAAAAAGATATACATAAAATATGAACACATATAAGTAAACATATCATATGAGAAGTATAGTGCATTTAAATAAATGCTCCCACTAAATTATACACCTTCAAATGCAAATAAGCATAATATACATTTAATGGGCTAAGATCCAACTTTAATTCAATTTCAAGTTTGCTATGGCAAACCGCTCAAAATTAAATTAATTAGGTAGAAAACATCAATCATATCACATATATGACTCTTAGATCTTTTATGAGATCAATTCAAGACATCATATGTCTAGGCATATTTTAATCTCATCTTATGCCTTGGGTCCAAAACCATTTTGATAACCCAATTAAGTTCATTCACTTTAAAACGTATAGGAACCACCATTTCCTCATCTTGCTCGCATTCGAATAGAATCAAAGCACCTTGCTATGGCAAGCCCACCCAAAACTATCCGAATGGTCTCAAGTGTTTTTAATCATGAATTGGCATAAAGAACTAAAAAGTTAAATGAAGGTTCTTTAAAGGTAGATTATAAGCATGTCAGAAAGATAGTCAAAATCATGCACTGTAAGTTCCCGTGAAGATAGGTGAGCCACAAGGACTTCTTAAGTACCAACTCTTCCTTTGACAGAACTCTCCTAGACATGCATAATTAGAAATCAACTACGATTAGGCAACATAATCCCTACCTTTTATAAACAATCAGTTTCCTTTTAAATTTCGCGTATTTATGACTTGTTTCCATAAACAATCATAAGATCCAAAATTTACAATGTCTAAATCTAAACATATTAGGAAACTAAATATCATGTTTCAACTAAACATCTAATTTAAAAAAATATTCTTAACATGTAAGAACAAATAAAACATGCATCGCAATAATTATTAAAATCATATTTTAATCAATTAATCATGCATATTAGTGAATCAATCTAGCATGGACTTATAAACTCAATTTTATAACATCCGCATTTTCATATACATTGCAATAATTATTAAAATCATATTTTAATCAATTAATCATGTATATCAATGAATCAATCTATCGCGGACTTATAAACTTAATTTTATAACATCCAGATTTTCATATCAACATATCGATTGTAAACACAATCACAGAACAGCGTAAAAATTGAACAAACCGATTCTCGCCAGTTTTGGCTTATTATGTCGCGTGACAACACGCCCGAGGCTTGATATGTCGCGCGACGTAACAGCCGCTTAACCTGAATTCCACATGGCTCGATATGTCGCACGACATAGGCGGCCCGTGTTACAGGATTTCCAGATTCGAACCAATACAGATTACGCCAATTAAATCACATAAAACGGCCTTTTACTGATTTAATTCAAGATAAATTGAAAACGATTTTCACATTGTTTCACATAAACAATTAAAAATTCTTATCACATACAAAACATGCAATAAGCATATAAACAATTTATATCTTAAACCTAGCATGTTAATTCAAACTTAATCATACGAACGGGGCTCTGATACCACTGTTGGGTTTTACGGGTCCATGCGCAGCGGAATTAAGCATTAAAACATAAAACCCAAGAAGCCCTAGGATCCGTTCTATACAATTAATTTGAATACCTATGAGATAGAATTAAACCAACCTTGAAACGCTTTCCGGTCTTGAGCTATCGAACGATTTGATTATGTGATATCAAATCACAAACTTCGTTCTTCAACTTGCTTGAACTCTAGGCCTTGATCGATGAACGAGCTAAGACCCTCTTTCGGTATCCACACCTTTGAATGAATTCAAGAACAACTTCTTGATGATTGCTAGATCTAAAACCTTGAAGAATATTGAGAGAATTTGATTGTGAATTTTGCTTTAAAATTTCGGCTAGACTTTTAGGTCTGACAGAACCCTTGTATTTATACTACAATAGTGTAAATACCTCTTCTAATCGAATTAGGAGAGACAGCCGTCAAAACGGTATTGGCCTATTATGTCGCGCGGTATATCAAGCCATTGGCTTGATATGTCGCGTGACATAAGTAGCGCTCGAGCCTCTCAATCATTCTTCCTCCGGTTTAACCAATTCATTCTAGTTGTGTGTGACCCAATAGGATTACATCATGTTGGCAATGAGTTCGATCATATCGAACCTCATAAGACATAAGCGGACTCTAGCAAGCCATTATGTCTACCCAAATGATGTAACGTAAGAGTTCACGTTTCCAATGGTGTACTTCCATTTCTCCCTTTGTCTCACGATGTCATATTTGAACACAAGTCATGGTCCTTGTCAACTTGTTATTGTTCAATGCTTTCTCGATTCTTGAGTATAATGATAATTCCAATCATATTGGGGTACGGCCATACACTTTCATCATTATCACTCATCGAGGGGCCCAAGCATAACATCTCTCTTCCGAGGGACAAATTCCTTCTTGACTTATCATCCTTCCCATCATGAATCCGATCATGCCAATGATAGCCTTTATAGATATCGTGTTAAGATATCGTTTGACTAAAATCAAACATGGCTTTCATCATATGTAAGGTTATGATAGTCTTAGGTCTAGGAAATAAATGAAGTAACCGTATGAGATTTAAGTATGACATTTGACCATGACATAAATCTCATGCGGGTCATGTCCAGTCACTTGTTCTCTAACAAGTACCCATAATTTCAATGTGCATCTCTTATGCATATAATCATCACATGATTATCCATTGACAATTATACTAATTTATTCTCTTAATAATTAGGGACAGAGATTATTATAAACAAATATACAAAACATATAATAATCAAATAATAAACATCTCATATAATAATAAATAATGTCAACACATAAGTCTATCAATCATAGGCCTAGGGCATAACACCAACAACGTAAGCTCCCGTTTTCTCAGGTGACAACCTCCATTAATTGTCAATCAGGTGACATCCTCCATTAATTGTCAAAACCCTCGAGGATCCTAGACATCGTTCCTAACTATCTAGTGATGCTCGAACTACGATCAAGGCTTGATTCCTCCGGGATACGTAGGTAGCCTTTTATAAAAGGTCCAGCCATCCGACCACTTTGGTCACCCTTTTCCTCTGTCACTCCTCAGTGATGAAGTAGTCTCTCATAAGAGACTTTGTTATCCGACCACCTTGGTCACTCCTAGCATATCCCCAGTAGGATCAATTGCTTGACCTCCTAGGTCATTTTCCCTTCTATTTCCCAAAGAAGAGACCCGCTCTTCTCCATTCCCCAAATGGATCTATTCCGAACTACGGCCGGCTTGATTCCTCAGGGATACGTAGGTAGCCTTTCATAAGAGGTTCACACTCGACCACCTTGGTCACCCAATCCGTCTCGGCATTCGCCAGATCGGATCCTTTTTCTATCGACAACCCCACTCGCCTTGCAAGTGACGTTGCCGAGGCTTCGTAAGTACCCAAATCGCTCATGCCTTCCGATTAAATTTCCCGGCAATTTCGGTAAGTTTTCCGATAATTCCCCAGACCTTCCTAGTGTTCCGGAAACATTCTGGAACTGTTTTTAATTAATTTAGGGCTGAAGGGGATCCTTCCTAATTAAGAAACACGTTTTTCTTAATTAGGAGGAAAGGTTCTAGAATTTGCCACCTTGCATGGTTCTAGAATGCTGAGTCATTGTGGATAATGTCGCACGGCTGCATTAGCTTGCTGTCCTTAGTCGCATGGCTTCATTAGCCTTATCCAGACTGCCTATAAATAGAGACCTCCTCTACCCATTTCAAGACAACAATTAACACAACAAATCACCTACAAACACTCCAAATACGTGAAGAATACTGCTGGAAGCTCAAGAAGGTGAAGAAGAAGGCCAAGAAGCTCCCTCCCTCCTCCTTGAAGATCCAAGACCAACCTCTCCTCCTAGCTCCGCCCGAAGAAGAAGGAAGCCATTGGTAACCTCGCACGCCCTAACCTCGCATCCTAATTGCTTTATAAATTGCTCATTGCATTACCTTTATATTGCTTGGGACTTGGTAGATTAAAGATCATATCTTCATATTCCCCCTTCCCCTTTTGCATGCATTAGACATCATTTGTCATAAAAATGTAGTCTTTTCCCATAAAGGTGCATCCTTTGCACCTAAAACCCCCATTTTCAAATAAAAATGTCATCTTTATGCATCCTGTGCATATAAAAATCAAATCTTTTCAATCAAAATGCATCATTTGCATCCAAAATCACTTTTCCAAGCATCATTTGCTTTAAAGACCACGTCTTTACCATAAACTAGCATCATATGCTTTTCAAAATGCAATCTTTATGCATCATTTGCATAATGAATGCCAATTTCTTCAACAAAATGCATCATTTGCATAAAAATCAAATCTTTATGCATCATTTGCAATAAAAATCATTTCTTTGAATTAAGTGCATCATTTGCAACCCAAAAATGTCATCTTTTCATTAAAGTGTCATTTTTACATACATTTCCCCCATTCCCCCATTAGCAACCTAGGAACGGACCGGTGTAAAAGATCCTATCTTTACATCGTTCCTTCCATTAAAGGTTCATAATCTCTTTAGAAAGGGACACCTTCGAACCCTATATCTCCGATTATCACTTAAGATGAGTATGAAGCATCTATACAAGCTCGACCATCTTAAAGTGTAGGATTGATGGGCTAAGGACTATCCTTTTCTAAAGAACCTCATCTTTGGCTATAAAGAGAGTCATTCTCTCGATCATGCAAGTCCCGAGGTTAAAATGCGATAATCACAAGTCACAAGATGAGGACGGGATCATAATCCCGAATACATAAAATCCAAGAAATCCCGAGCGGCAACCAACAAATGGTTTGTACGTCCGGAAGACGACTTGGGACATTCCCTTCTTATTTTCAAACACATGCACACAAGAAAGCACGCAAGCAAGCACGATTAATGAAATCATGGGAGACTTGCTCCGGCAAGGCACCTTGGGTGAACGCCAAACGTTCTTCCCAAGGGGTAACTTAACCTCCGAACCCATAAAACCTTTTTTTCAAAGTTTTGAGGTAATCAAAATGGCGTGGCGACTCCGTTTTTCAAATTAAACCGGATGTCTTCAAACTCGCGTGAATCCAAAACAAACAAAATTTGGGCACACATTCACAATCTTGGATTGTGATTAAAGTAAAATTGGCTTTAATTCTATTTGAAACAATAATAGGTTAATTCATTGATCTTCATCTCTTAGAATTTCATCAATTAATATTTAGAACCTTGATCGTGTCGGCTAGGTTTTATTTATCAATTAGGGTTTTTAGTTGAGTGTGTCGCCGCTATTAACTACTATCAAAGAAGAGATAGAGATTTATTATCTCGTGATCAAGTAATTAGGGGAAAGTACGAAAGAATCATTTCGGTGATATTGATTGATAGACAGGGATAATTTTGCATGTCCAAGGTGTTCTTTTACTTAATTGTTTATATAACTTAGATTTTAATTCCCGTCTTAGGATTTTTAATTATTCAACAAACAAAACCCCCCTTTCGTGTGTGACTTGATTGTATTCAATAACCGTTCTTCGTGGATCGATCCTGAACTTGCTCTAGCTGCATATCTTGTGGCCGAGTCCCGGTTTAATTTAGTAGGTGTGTGACTTAAGCCTACCATCTCTCGTTTAGAACATGCCACGGGAGTGACATGTCCTCACGTGAAACCATGTTGTATTGGCAACATGCCCACAAGGTGTAAGGTTTTGGGGAAGGTATAAGGACCTATTGTAAATTTCAAAAAAACACTTCATTTTAGTATGATTAAAAATGTTGTATCAAAAACCAACCGTGGGTAAGCTTTAAGTGTGGCGCCACCTATAACGCACTAGGGGGATAGGTTTGATATTAGGCGCTCAAGCGTAGGCGACATACATCACCGTCCGCGATGCCGTCAATCGCACCCGAGGGTTCTAAATCTATGTGGTGTAGTGTGCGGATGACTATATTCTTTTATTTATGAAAACAAAATTTTTTTATTTTATTTTAAAAAGAAAAAGATAAAACACACACACTCTCACAAGGAAAAGGGGAACAACAATCAGCTGAGCCATTTTTTATTCAAGGGACTGCCCTCAAACTAGCACCTGAGATAACTGTTCAGTGACCAATCCTGTCGCGGGACACAGGACAGCCAGGAACAGAGCTGTCGCACGACTAGAGTGATCACTGAACCAAAACCCTGCAAAATGAAATCAGCCCCTGCCTCCCCATGGCAAGGGACAAAGCATAATAACTAAAGCACAACAAAATGGCCACAAAAGCACACAAAGGCTCACAAGTCTCATAATCAATAAAACACATATACCACACAAGATCATCAAGGATGCACACAAAGATGGATATGTTGGATGTTTAATGAAAGTTTGACCCTCTTAATTTTGAAAAACAGGTTTTCAAAAGTGTACTCCCCAGCGGAGTCGCCACTGAATGTGCGCTAGCCACAAAATTTTGTTTTCCAATGACGAAAAAAGAAAAGGAGTCGCCACGCCATGTTTTAGAGGTACACTTTGAAAAACCTTTGAGAGAAAATGGGTCCGGGGGTCAGGTTACGTGTTGGGAAGAACCGAGAGTTCACATCACACGCCTCATCCGTAGACGAGTCTTTCTAGCTGAACATCCAAGTAATCCATAAATGTGTGCAAGCATTGATAATAAACAAATGTAGTAAACATGAATTTTATTGATTTTGAACTTTAAAACTTACAACTTGTGAGCCATTTATTCAGGGAGGCCACATCCCCATTACAACAAATCAGAACAGATTACAAGGGAAAAGGATCTCTGCAAACAGACATAGTGTGTCGCGTGACACATAGCATGCCTGGCTAGATGTGTCGCGTGACACAGGATCTAACCAGTCACAATGTGTCGCGTGACACACAGTGTCCATCTGCAGAGACTTACAGATTTGAACACAGCAGCACCAATAACCAACACAGATCCAATTGATCAATCAGTTAAGCTTTGAAATACACAATTAACAACAATTCAACCAAGGGGGTGTGGATATGGAGAGATCCACACTCCCTTGGGATCTAAACACCAATTTCAACAAATATTCAACAACAAGCACTCAATTATTCAGATCAACAAAGTTAAACAGAGAGATTGCGATTGGGATTCAGTAATCAAGACGGATGGAGTCTGATTACTGAATCCAAGGAAGATAAAATAATGGAATTATCCAAGTAGCAAGGTAGAAGAGAGAAGAGGAAGGGAATTGAGAGTGTTACCCTTGTTGATTCCACAAATTCTGTACCAAGTTAGGTACAGAACCCTTCTACAGTAGCTTCTGGTCCTGGTGAGCTTGAGAGGATTGGTTAATGGTGGATCTAAGAGGTGATGGAGGAAGTGGGTTGAATTTGGGGAATTGGAGGTGGATTGGGATGAGAGAGAGAGAGAGGTGTGTGTTTAGTGTGTGTGTGTTACGCTGCAATTTTGGCAGAGTAACAGTAGGTGAAGTTGGGATCCATTTCTGAGAGGGGAAGGGTCTTATTATAGGCTGCAGTTGATGGACAAGGTGTGTCGTACGACCTTCTGTATCCATTTTCCAAGCCTCGACTTGTCGCTTGACACAAGGTTTCACCAACTGCTTTTGGCGCCAAAACCAGTTTCTGGAATATTCTGAGATAATACCCAAAAGGTCCAAAAAGGTTTATTCCCTGGAGGTCCTTTAGCACGAGCAAAGTACCAAAAGGTACTTCCTTCGCGAGAAACTTATGGAATGTTTCCAAAAGTCTCGGAATAGACCGGGAATTTTTCCAAAACGCCCCTTAATGCAATTTTATCGTATTAAAATGCACCTAAAAGGGTAGCGAATTGGATTGGCGTACTTAAAAAGACCAGTCAAAATTGTAATTACCATGGCTTAGAGTGGTATTAAGATATTATGCATTCCAAACAAATCTGAAAAAGTAGCTCAGTTTTTTAAAGGATGTAATTAATAGCTGTAAGTAATGCTCATCGGATATTGTGATAAAACTTTTTCCAAGGAGTAATAATGAATACATAATTAAAATTATTACAGTTTAATCAATAGAATACAGTTAAATATTTGAAAAAAGAAAAATAAAATCTCAGTAAGTCCTTACTTCTTACAAGCTGACATACATTAAAGACAAAAAAATTATACAAAACTCCTTTTTTTTACATATAACCAGCTTAAAAATCACTATAAAATTCGAAAAACTGAAGAGCCTTGGGCATATGAACAGTCAGTAAGCAGTCTAATTATAAATGTCTTTATAAAACATTTTTCAATTTTTACTCTTCTATTCACCCATCTCTATTTTCTTCAGTCTTCAGATAAAGCATGAGTGTCCCCAACATGATTTCCCTCTTCAATGAACTGAAGAAGGGTAGGTAAAATTGGTTCTTGAAGGTTCGCATTGCCCGGAAATGGAAGATTCCCTTAGAGAACACCATGAAGCTTCCTGCAACAACTGAATTAATTCTGGTCGACAAAGAGGTTTTTGTATTTTTTCCAATTTTTAAATTTTGCATTCTTTTTTTTATTTAATTATGTTTTTTTTGTTTCATTCTATTCAACTCTTATTTTGGGACGAAAGAAGTACCATTTTCATGGCCATCTTGGTATTTTGCGATCGGTTTTATATTTATTAGTGACATAGTTTTTGTTTGTTTATTTTTTTGTTCTGAGATTACTTGTGGCTGTTTTGATGCAAGTATAATGTTATGATAACCATTGAGTTTCTAGAATAGGCTGTAGATTTGATATCTACATTTTATTAGAATGCATTCTTTGTGTTAACATGAGGTGCCTTTACCGTAATGCAATTTTCTTTAGACAGCAGTTCTCTCCCTTTTGCTTTATATATTTGGTAGGGAAGATCATTGAAATTCAAGCTTTTCCCTTAATGATTTTTTTGCACTAAATGAATTGATTCATTTGTATTAGACAATTATTGTTTGATTTTAAATTTAGGTTTTTTGCACTATATGATTTTTGCTATAAAACTTTAAATCAAGGTCGATACAAAATTTATATTAGTTGGTTTTTAGATACAGTGGTTGTCATATTGTCACTTTTTGAATTCTACCAGTACCATACCATATCAGGTGTTATTGGACTTATGAATTGTTAACACATGAACCTGTTTTGATTATCAGTTTCATTTTATTTTGGTTATTCATTATACTATCTGAACTTGGTTTTTGTACTGAAATATTTTATAGGTTAGTTAGGTTGCTTCACAGCCTGAATTATTATATAAGCCTCTATCATTAGTCTTTTCAATTCTCCCAAACCAAATGTGTGCAAACTAAATTGCTAAAGTTTTCTGTGCATATATGGTAGTTATTTCCTCTTCCCAGGTTTATCTCTATGTTGTTTTGGTTATCAGTTTCATTATATTTTGGTTATTCATTATACTTGGTCTATCTGAACTTGGTTTTTGTACTTAAATATGTTATAGGTTAGTTAGGTTGCTTCAATACCTGAGTTATGATGCTGCTCTAGAAAATTCAAGTGCGTTCAATGTAGCTTATTAGGTTACCATAGAAACTGGTAGAGAAATATGTGCTAAAATAAGCAAAAAACAGATTTTGACACATTTCATATGTTGAATTTTCATTGTGAAATATTAACGTCAGTTACCTCCCAGTCAAGAACGTTGTCTCTAAGTTTTCCGCTGCAACCTGCATTAGAACTCTGTCTTGATGTCTCCTTCAATCCAATAGTTTCCACCTCAAAATCTCGGAAGTAACTTTTAAAAGTTCAACCCATTAGAGTGGTTTCTTAGAATCCGGTATTGAACCATTTCAAATGTAAATAGAGAAGAATAAACAGTAAGCAAACTTGACAACCTTTTTCAAAAACAGTTGGGTAAAATCATTGAAAGGTTTCATATAAAAGACATCTAGAGAATAATGCAGATAGAGATCAAATCTTACTCGGCCCCACAAGATGGACATCTTTCCATAAATGAGTTCCCATGTAATTCAGCTAGCTTCTCCCTTGGTATGCCAGATCGAAGATGGAGGCCATCAATATTCTGGCATTTTAATAAGAATAGCCATTTATAACAGTTTGATAGTATTACCTAATTTGATAATTCAACAATTTGCAGAATTTGATCAAGAGCAAATCTTAATTATTTATGGACATTCATCACGGAGGTAGTATACAGAAGTAAGGCCAAAAGAGTACAATTGGTGGGCAATAATGAACTAATGAATTAGCACTTAGCAGCACCTTAGCTCATAGTTCGAAAATAGCAGGGGAACCCTACCTGACTTATAACAAACTTTATGATGCCAGCTTTCTCAAGTTCTACCAAAGCCATGTGAGTCATGCTTGGCAGTATGCGATGAAACGGCAGTGATGCTTCCGGCAAAGCTTTGCCTCCTCGCTATAGTTTAAAGAAGAAAATAATCAACACAAATATCTCAATATCATGAATCATATTCTTTTCAAGACAGTCGTACACCGTTCTATTTAAAATGATATAAAAAGAATGATTTATGTGTTTTAACAATAACTATTGAGCATTCAACTGAGTTATATATTATGACTCTATTTTTATATAAAGGTAACCAGAACTTGTACTGAAACAGGTAATGTTGTTTGATTTTCTATTATTATTAACTCTTATCTCTCCTCTTATTTTTTACTATTTTCTTTCTAGGGGGCACGTATCCAAGCAACCATTCCAACCTCTTTCATTTGCCAGTTTGATGGCAAACTTGAGGAGCATAGTGTTTACTGTCTGTCAAACATGTTTGTTGTTGACAATCGTAGCAAATTCAAGATAAAAAACCATTCCTACAGACTCATTTTCATGGCTGCCATTGAAGTAATCTCGCTTGGCGACAAAAAGTTTTCTAAACAACATTTATTCAAGTTGATGCCATTTCCTAAAATTTTTAGTCTTGATTGTACTGGGAACTCTTTTCTGATTGGTAAGTTATTTGAGTAGATTTCAATATGACTACTAATTTATCATATTCTAATATTTATTTTAATTCTATTGCAGATGTTATAGGAAGGGTTGTGTGTAAAAGGACTCTAAGGTATCAACATGGGAGCAAATTTGTTGAAATAGAGTTGGAAGACAGCAGGTTATTATTTCAGTCTTTATTTTCTCTATTTTGTTTTCTATCTGTTTTTATGATTTTTTTATTTTCTTTCTTCTGTCGATTCTACTATATATGAATTTCGCTGAGTACTATATTCCATTTATGTTTTTGAATGTAATTCTATAATGACCACATTAAGTAACTTTAGGCATGTTTATTTAATTTAATTGTACTAATTTATTTAACAAAATTTTATATATGTACTAGGATTACAACTTTCTGAAGAAGAAATCAAGAATTGCACGCTCTTAGAAATTGAAAAGATATTGCGAAGCAGGGGTAAGGGGCTTCGTGATTTTCCTATTATGCCTTATCCCGAAGATTTTGATCTATCCATGTTCAACAACCGGCTTATATTGGATGAGTTGGACAATGACAAAAGTGCATTAGCTGATGAGTGTAAGAGATTATTATGTATGTGTAACCATGAGCAGAGAATTGCTTATGACACAATTATTCAAGATGTTGAGCATGGTCAAGGAGGAGTTTATTTCTTATATGGCTCTGGGGGTACATGTAAGACCTTTTTATGGAGGATATTGTTCTGCTGCTTTGCGATCTAGAGGTGACATAGTATTAAATGTAGCATCCAGTGGAATAGCATCTTCTTTATTATCGGGTGGTCGAACTGGTCATTCTAGATTTGCTATTCCTTTGAGTCTCAACGAAGAATCAACATGCAACATTAAGCAGGGAAGTCCTCTAGCAGAACTAATGTTGACGACTAAACTTATAATATGGGACGAAGCGCCAATGGTTCATAAGCATTGTTTTGAAGCTCTTGACAAAACTTTAAGAGATATCATGAGGTTCGAAAATCCGGATAGTTTCAATCAACCTTTTGGGGGCAAAACTATTGTGATGGGCGGAGACTTTTGTCAAATCCTTCCAGTTATTTCCAAAGGCAGTAGACAAGATATTGTCATGGCTACAATCAATTCTTCATATCTTTTGGGCACACTGCAAAGTTCTAAAGCTTATGAAGAATATGAGACTTCATGCTATTGATAAGGAACAAGATGGGCTTCAGATTAAGGCATTTTCAGAATGGATCTTGAGTATCGGCGATGGTTCTATTGGAGGCGATAATGATGGTGTTGCTAATATAGAAATTCCAAGTGACTTGATTGTGGATTCATCAGATGATATTATTGAGGCTATCATTCAAAGTACATATCCAACTTTTCATAATCATTTTGATGATGTCACTTTTCTACAAGGGAGAGATATTCTTGCTCCAACTCTTGAAGTTGTTGAGAGAATTAATGAGTACATGGTTTCTTTCAATCAATCCGAGGGCAGATCTTACTTGAGTTCTGATTCTATTTGCCGTTCGGAAAACAATTCGAGCTTCTTTGGTGAAATTAATTCAACCGAGTTTTTGAATACTATAAAGAGCTCTGGTTTGCCTAATCATCAGCTTTCGCTGAAGGTTGGTATCCCAGTGATGTTGCTTCGTAATATTGACCATAGGGCAGGTTTATGCAACGGAACTAGGCTAATCATTACAAGGCTTGGGAATCATGTTGTTGAGGCAAAATTTTTAAATGGAAGCAATGTCGAAGAAAAAGTTTTTGTCCCCAGAATGTCCTTGACTCCATCGGATCTATCGTTGCCTTTCAAGTTTCAAAGGAGGCAGTTTCCCTTGATTATTTCTTATGCAATGACAATTAATAAAAGTCAGGGTCAATCATTGTCGCATGTTGGCCTTTTCCTCAAAAGGCCGGTGTTTAGTCATGGTCAGCTTTATGTTGCATTGTCAAGAGTAACTAATCGTGCTGGTTTGAAGATTTTAATATGTGATGAAGATGGAAAGCCAACAAGTCAAACAACTAATGTTGTTTACAAGGAAATTTTTCAAAATTTGTAATATGATTACATTAAGTAAGTGTAATTTATTGGCTTATTTATCCAAGTAGTATAATTGTTTATTTTCTCATATAAGTATGTGTAATTTATTACAAGTATGATGAGTTGCAACAAGCAAGAATGTGTGTAGCCGAGACCAAGACTGATGTGCCTTCACAGATAACTGATAAGGTCTTTCAGGATTTGTTTAAATACAGCTATTCACATCTTTTCAACTATTATTTTCTGTAGTCCCAAGTCATCTAAACCTTATAGTTATAATAAATTTTTTATTTACTCCCTGCAATTTGTAAAAGTTTTTTGTCGTGCGTTTAACGCACGAATGTAGCACTAGTTAAAATAATGTCATAAGACCTTCTGGCGGGTGCCTCAAATTGGGAAGAGAGCAGATGTTCCATTTATGCCTTTGAGCAGCAACAAAAGCATCTTCCTTGTAAGAGTTTTTTTTTTCTTTTATTGTTCTTTCAATACTAGTAAAAATGGTATCCATTTATTGAAGCAGATACCTATAAATTCCTCATTGATGCCCTTCTTTATGGCGGAGAAGAGGAGAGAGGTAATAACCGCATCACTTTAATTTGGGCAGCCTCTTGGTTGGCAATGGCATATTATATTTCATCAATTTGCCATTATTTACTACAGTTGTTGTAGTGTATTACTTTGTCGATAGTTATATAGTCTATAAATAATGCACTCATTTTTAAATCCGACAAAAATCCCTTATTCCCCTAACCACAAATCCAATAAAGCACTCATTTAAAAAGCAACAAAGAACATTCCATAATCATTCAATGACTCAAATCCAACTTTAAACAAGTATGTGGCAGTTTGGATCTGTGAATGGGACTGGATAGGAGAGCAAAGGTGACATTGGTGGATTCCGACGACAACACAACAACATTTTCAAGTATATTCTAGGGTTTGATTTGATTTTGCCTTGGAATCTATTTTGCCTAGTATTTGATTCGATTTTAGGTTTAAAAATTCAGTTGTTTCTTTGATTTTGGCTTCGATTTGGGATTAATTTTAGGTTCGATGTTGTTTGACCTCCGTGGATTCTATCATTTTGGATTTTTATTTTTATTTTTTGGAATTTCTTCCTTTTTTATTTGTCTTTTGTTGAATTTGATTTTTCGTTGTTGTTGTTGTTGTTGTTGTTGTTGTTGTTGTTGTTGTTGATGTTAATGGTGGCAACGGTGGTGTGTTAAAGGCTTTAAAAGGTGGATTCTAAAGGTTGACAGGGGTTGAGAATGGGTGTGTGGAATTTGATTTTATAAACTACTAGTGAGTAACCCGTCGATACTCGACGGGGCATAACAAAGTTAATTAATCTATATAATACTCCCTCCGTCCCACCTCAAGGTTCCACCTTGAGGTTTACACGCTTTTTAAGAATTTTTTTTAAAGTGGGTAGAAAATTTGAGGAAAGAGAATGTAAAAGTTAAATGTGTGGTAGGGAATAGGAGAGAGAATGTAAAAGTTAAAAATATTTAATATGAGAGAGAATGAGTGGGAGGAATAGTAAGTTAATGATTGGTTTTTTTTTGTAAATATGTTAACTTTATAAGGGTATAATGAATTGTTTTTTTGTAAATATATGGAGATGATAAGGGTATAAATATATGGAAAACTTTCCATTTGAGGAAGAGAACCTTGAAGTGGAACGGCCCAAAAGGGAAAGGTGAAACCTTGAGGTGGGACGGAGGGAGTATATAAAAAGAGAAACATTTCATGCCATCACATTAAGCCATATCACTATTATGACATGGCATTATGTGATTCACCCATTGGCCAATTATTTTATATATAAATCAATTGGTTAAATTTGGAAATCTATCAAGGGTATTTTAGTCATTTACGTTTATGGCATAAATGTAGATATTAGATATTGAAATCAACATCAAGTGTCTTTGATTGGATGCCTTAATTTACGATTTTTTTCCCCCAAATTCTTTGACCTCAATTATTTTATAATAAATTAATTTTTAAAAAAAAATTGTTTACACCAAAATTCATAATTTTTTTCCTCTACGAATAGAGACTAATTTCATTTGATTCGGACACAGAAAAAAAAAATCTCTTTCTTGAATATAAATCAAATATTTTATAAAAAAATATTTTTTTTTAATTTTTTTCCACCTAAAATCATTAAAAAATTTCCTCCAAAAATAAATATTACTTTCATTTTATTCGGACAAAAAAATCCTCTTCTTTGAAGTGCATGTCAATATTTTAAAAAAGGGTTAATTGCAAATTAGGGCCTGAAGTCTCACATGAGGTTCCCAAGAGGGGCCTGACTTTTTTTTTTAGTGATTTAGGGCCTGACTTCACATTTTTTTATCAAATCAGGGCTTTTTGACGAATTTCATCCAAATAATCCGTTAAGTTAAAGAAAAGTTAACGAAGGGACTAGTTTGTAATGATTATTAGTTTTAAGGGTCAAATGCAAAGTTTAAATATAAAGTGTTCAAAATTTATTTCTTTTTCCAAAATAATTAATATTATATTAATTTTATAATAATTAATATCCGAAATAAATATATGTTTTTTAATTTTTATATTAAAAAAATATTTTTTTTTACTTTTTATGTCACAAAATAATTAATGTTCGTAATATTAAATAATTATTAGTTTTGAAAAAATATTTTTTTATTTTTTATATCACAAAACAAAATTAATTTATTTTTTATTATTATGTTAAAAAATAGTTACTGTTCGTAATATATTAACATTTTATTAAATAATTAATATTTTGGAAAAAAATATTTTTTTTTTACTTTTTATGTCACAAAAATAAATTTATTTATTATTATTATGTTATAAAATAGTTAATGTTCGTAATATATTAAAATTATATTAAATAATTTATAGTTTTGAAAAAAAAAAATTTACTTTTTATGTCACAAAAAAAAATTAATTTATTTTTTATTATTATGTTAAAAAATAGTTAATGTTCGTAATATATTAACATTATATTAAATAATTTAAATTTTCAATTTTTTTTTAATACATGAAGAACTCATTATTGAAGTTGTTTGCTCTCCCGATCATTGGTTTCATGTTCACGACGATCATTCAACTTATCCAAGCTCAAGAAATTGCTCCTTCTCCCGCTCCAATTAGCAATGGATCAACCATTGATCAAGGGGTTGCTTATGTTCTACTAATGGTAGCTCTGGCAATTACCAACCTAATCCATTAATTAAAATCTTAATGATATGGGGATATTATTATTTATTATGACCCATTTCATTTTATTTTATTGGTATATGGACCCATTACAAGAAAACACACATACTAAGTCAAAATTATTTAATTTATATATTTATTCCGAATATTAATTATTTTAGAATTAAGATAATATTAATTATTTTGAAAAAGAAATAAATTTTGAACACTTTATATTTATACTTTGCATTTGACCCCTTAAAACTAATAATCATTACAAACTAGTCCCTTCGTTAACTTTTTTTTTAACTTAACGGATTATTTGAATGAAATTCGTCAAAAAGCCCTGATTTGATAAAAAAATGTGAAGTCAGACCCTAAATCGCTAAAAAAAAAAAGTCAGGCCCCTCTTGGGGATCTCATGTGAAACTTCAGGCCCTAATTTGTAATTAACCCTTTAAAAAATAAATGTAGTATAAATAGGTAGTTTGAAAGAGGGAGAGGAAGAAGTGGGTTAGGTATGATGAGGGAGTGTAGTGTTTGGAAAAAAAAAACTCATTTAACACATTGTTAGTTATATTTTTGGATTTTGATTTTTCTTCTCAAAATTAAATAAGTTAAATTGAAAAAGAATATTATAATTTTGTTCATGATAAGTTAATATAAACAAATATGATATTATTTAAAAAAAATCCTCTTTTTTGAATATAAATCAAATATTTTATAATGATTTTAAAAAAAAATTCTTCCAAAAATAGCGACTACTTTCATTCGATTTGGACACAAAAAAAAATCTTTTTCTTTGAAGTGCATGTCAATATTCTAAAAAATAAAGATAGTATGAATTGATATTTTGAAAGAGAGAGAGGAAGAAGTGGGTTAGGTTTGATGAGGGAGTGGATTGTTTGGGGAAAAAAAATTCATTTAACACAAATGTTAGTTTTTTTTAAGATTTTGATTTTTCTTCTCAAAATTAAATAAGTTAAATTGGAAATGAATATTATAATTACGTTCATGATTAGTTAATATAAACAAATATGATATTTATTTATTATTACTATTATTCGTATACTAATAAATGATACTCCCTCCGTCCCACTTCAAGGGTCCTACATTCCCTTTTGGTCTGTCCCACTTCAAGAGTCTCTTCCATAAATGACATGTTTTGAATATATTTATACCCTTGTAATTTAAATATATCGATTCAATATTTCTCACAATATCCAACGTAACGGTAGGGTTTTTTTTTTTTTTTGAAATAAAAAGAATCATATTATTAACGACAATAAATTCATTATATATTAAGTTTATGCATTTGAATGCGTACTTGATTTGCTAAACAATGTTACGCTCTCCTGACAAATAAAGTTTATGCATACAATAATAGAAAATACTCCCTCCGTCCCATAATGGAATGTCCAAAAAAATTTCAAATTTGCTCTTCATCAAAAGCAAATTTCAAAACTTTTTGGACATTCATTTCAAATATGCTCTTGACTAAGAATAATTTGATAATTAAATTATTATCCTACTGTAAATTGATTAATATTTGATTCATTTAATAAATGACTATATAATTGACAGACAAAATAGCCTACCAAACTACTGTTTGTCAAAGATAATTTTGTGAGTAAGTTTGTGTAAATTTTATAAGCTCAAATCATTACGCGAGTTTGTGTAAATTATATATTCTCCATCTCTTAAAAAATCGATGATCAAGTGTACACAAATTTTTATTTTTATAATAAAAATAGATTTATGTGACCAAAATATGTTTGGCCATCCCAACACATATAGTCTAAATGGAGTTAGTTTGAATGTAGTAATGTAATTTTCTGTGTGTACAGGATACTCCCTCTATCCCAAAATGATCGTCTCACTTTTTTATTGTTGAATATAAACCTAACATATTGTTTTCGTTTATTTAAATGAAATTACAGATTATAGCAATAAGTAATAATAAGCCTTAATATATCCGTCGAATCTCGACGGGTTACTCACTAGTTAAAATAAAAAACAGAAGAAAACTACATCGTTGTTGCGAGAAAATAATTGAATTGGATCTTTGACCACAATTTTAAATTACGAAACTTGTCATAAGAAACACAAAGTTAACCTAGTAATAAATTTGCGTAAATTTTTTTGTGTTCCCCTTACTTGTTGAGGGTAAGATATCCTAAGCATTTTCTTATACAAGCATGTCTCTTTTAAAATGAAACTTCTAACTCGAATTTCTAATATAAATTGCTATCAATATAACTGTAATATAGATAAAGATAAAAACTCCAAAAAGGAGAATTCATCAAAAACTAATTTCTAATATTAATTATTTTGAAAAAGAAATAAATTTTGAACACTTTATATTTATACTTTGCATTTGACCCCTTAAAACTAATAATCATTACAAACTAGTCCCTTCGTTAACTTTTTTTTTAACTTAACGGATTATTTGGATGAAATTCGTCAAAAAGCCCTGATTTGATAAAAAAATGTGAAGTCAGACCCTAAATCGCTAAAAAAAAAAGTCAGGCCCCTCTTGGGGACCTCATGTGAAACTTCAGGCCCTAATTTGTAATTAACCCTTTAAAAAATAAATGTAGTATAAATAGGTAGTTTGAAAGAGGGAGAGGAAGAAGTGGGTTAGGTATGATGAGGGAGTGTAGTGTTTGGAAAAAAAAAAACTCATTTAACACATTGTTAGTTATATTTTTGGATTTTGATTTTTCTTCTCAAAATTAAATAAGTTAAATTGAAAAAGAATATTATAATTTTGTTCATGATAAGTTAATATAAACAAATATGATATTATTTATAAAAAAATCCTCTTTTTTGAATATAAATCAAATATTTTATAATAATTTAAAAAAAAAATTCTTCCAAAAATAGCGACTACTTTCATTCGATTTGGACACAAAAAAAAATCTTTTTCTTTGAAGTGCATGTCAATATTCTAAAAAATAAAGATAGTATGAATTGATATTTTGAAAGAGAGAGAGGAAGAAGTGGGTTAGGTTTGATGAGGGAGTGGATTGTTTGGGGAAAAAAAATTCATTTAACACAAATGTTAGTTTTTTTTAAGATTTTGATTTTTCTTCTCAAAATTAAATAAGTTAAATTGGAAATGAATATTATAATTACGTTCATAATTAGTTAATATAAACAAATATGATATTTATTTATTATTACTATTATTCGTATACTAATAAATGATACTCCCTCCGTCCCACTTCAAGGGTCCTACTTTCCCTTTTGGTCAGTCCCACTTCAAGAGTCTCTTCCATAAATGACATGTTTTGAATATATTTATACCCTTGTAATTTAAATATATCGATTCAATATTTTTCACAATATCCAACGTAACGGTAGGATTTTTTTTTTTTGAAATAAAAGGAATCATATTATTAACGACAATAAATTCATTATACATTAAGTTTATGCATTTGAATGCGTGCCTTATTTGCTAAACAATGTTACGCTCTCCTGACAAATAAAGTTTATGCATACAATAATAGAAAATACTCCCTCCGTCCCATAATGGAATGTCCAAAAAAATTTCAAATTTGCTCTTCATCAAAAGCAAATTTCAAAACTTTTTGGACATTCATTTCAAATATGCTCTTGACTAAGAATAATTTGATAATTAAATTATTATCCTACTGTAAATTGATTAATATTTGATTCATTTAATAAATGACTATATAATTGACAGACAAAATAGCCTACCAAACTACTGTTTGTCAAAGATAATTTTGTGAGTAAGTTTGTGTAAATTTTATAAGCTCAAATCATTACGCGAGTTTGTGTAAATTATATATTCTCCATCTCTTAAAAAATCGATGATCAAGTGTACACAAATTTTTATTTTTATAATAAAAATAGATTTATGTGACCAAAATATGTTTGGCCATCCCAACACATATAGTCTAAATGGAGTTAGTTTGAATGTAGTAATGTAATTTTCTGTGTGTACATGATACTCCCTCTATCCCAAAATGATCGTCTCACTTTTTTATTGTTGAATATAAACCTAACATATTGTTTTCGTTTATTTAAATGAAATTACAGATTATAGCAATAAGTAATAATAAGCCTTAATATATCCGTCGAATCTCGACGGGTTACTCACTAGTTAAAATAAAAAACAGAGGAAAACTACATCGTTGTTGCGAGAAAATAATTGAATTGGATCTTTGACCACAATTTTAAATTAAGAAACTTGTCATAAGAAACACAAAGTTAACCTGGTAATAAATTTGCGTAAATTTTTTTGTGTTCCCCTTACTTGTTGAGGGTAAGATATCCTAAGCATTTTCTTGTACGTTGCATGAATTATAACCAAATTGATAGAACATTATATATTTAGGTGTTCTCTTTTTATTTCCACATTGACCTTACTGCATTCATTCGTACGGTTTAAAAAGGTGAACTTATTATTTTTCTCAAGAATTTAAAAAAATAATTATACTTTTAAAATTCTAAATTTTTTGTTGACGCAATTTTTTCGGAGTGTATATTTTACTCCTTCCATCATACGTGAGTAGATACTTATTTTCTTTTTGTCCGCTTCAACTTCTATCTCTGAGTGGATACTTTCCAAAAAGGCAAATTACAAATAAGGGCCTAAAGTTTGCACCCCGTTCGCGGAAAGGGGTCTGATGTTCTAAATTTGGTGATTAAGGGTCTCAAGTTACCAAGTGTTGGCAATTGAGGGCTTTTTTGATGGAATCGTCAATTTCTGGGTTAAATCCCCATGTGCGTGACACGTGCCACTTATACGAGGATATTTTGGTCAAATTCCCTTCCGTCAAATTCAAAAACAAATCCCATAAAATCCCAAAATTCCCTTCCGTTAAATCCAGAGCTTTTTCTTCAATTGTGAAGCGCATCACCATGAATAAGATTTGCAGGTGTGGGAAGATAGCTCGCATTGTTACATCGTGGACGGACAAGAATCCCGGTCGAAGATTTCTTCAATGTGCAAGCGTGAAGGTAAAGTATTTTGTTCTTGAACCCTAATAATCTCTAAAAAAAAATTCTTGGGTTTTATGAATCCTTATACAGATTTGCAAAATTTTCGTTAAATTTCTTCCACTTTATGAATCCTTATACCTTGTAAACTCTTTTGCAGGGAGAAAATTGTGGTTTCTTTGCTTGGCTTGACCCTGAAATGTGTGGAAGGTCTATGGTGGTCATACCTGGATTACTAAGAAAGAGGAACATCATGGAACAAGAAATTGGAAGGCTCAAAAGAAGGGAAAAATTGTTGGTGATTTTATTAATTTTGTCATGGGTGTTTTACTTTATGTTTGGCTGAACAATTGAAGTTGTAGTGTTATTGTAGTTTGGTTAGGGTTGTATCAGTTTATGATGAAGGTTTTGAAATTGTAGTGTTATTGTAGTTTGGTTAGGGTTGTATTGGCTTATGATGAAGCTGTAACATGAATTGTTTATGAAATGAATCATTTGGTGAAAAAATACATGTTTGAATCATTTGGTGAACAAATACATGTTTGAATCATTTGGTGAACAAATACATGTTTGAATCAAATAATGTAAAACTTAAATCTTTAAAACCACTTAAACAAGATAAATAACACATCAACCATTCAACAAATTTGTCCAAAAGATGATGTTCCAAATCCAAAATACAAGTCAAGGCCTAATATACTCCACAAGTTAGTTTCAAGTACCTTATGTCACATGCATCATACTAACATATGTCCAAAAAAGTTTTCAACAAGGCTATTCAAAAGAGAATCAAATCTGCCATATGATTTTGTTGTCCAAAAAAGAATCAAAACAAAAGCTGGTGGTGCTTGTTCACTTCTTCTTTTTCCCTGGTGCATTAGATGTTGCACAAATCTTCTTTGTGACCTCCTTGATATTCTTCCTGGGAACAAACAACTTCCACCCACCTCAATATGGCCTTGTGAATTACTTGATGTCCCAATGTTACTACTTCTTCCATCCTCACCACTAACTAAAATGCTATTAAATCTGGGATCAGTACCTCTATTCTGGTATAAACTTTACATAACACCAGGTGGAGGCTGAGACAAGTTAGCATTGGATGAAAGAGATTGTTGAGAACACATTGGTGGTGGTTGGGACATGGTAGTAGGAGCTGCAATTTCATCATCTTCTACCAAGTCAATGAGTCCTTCCACCTTTTTGAACTTAAACCTACCTCGCCTGGTTAGATATTGGAAGCCGTATGAGTCCTGATGATGCTTCCTGTCTTGCCTTCTTTGCTCCTTGTTTTGATGTAGTTGGTGATGATGGAAGCCTTTTCATTTGTTTTGCACTTGATGCTTCCTCTATTTCCTTTCTTTTTGTCTCCTTCACTGCTTTGGATTGTGGTGCTGCTTGTGGTGGTGATTTTGTTCCTTTATGTGGTGCTTGTGGTGGTGCTTCTTTTGTTCCTTGTGGTGGTGCTTGTGGTGGTTGAGTAGGAACTTGAAACAGAGTTCACAACAAATATCAGGTAAGTAATAATGTCAAATTTCATTTATTAGCAAATGGACTCACATGTACATTGGATTGTGCTTCTTTTGTTCCTTGTGGTGGTGCTTGTGGTGGTTGAGTAGGAACCTGAAACAGAGTTCACAACAGATATCAGGTAAGTAATAATGTCAAATTTCATTTATTAGCAAATGGACTCACATGTACATTGGATTGTGCTTCTTTTGTTCCTTGTGGTGGTGCTTTTGTTCCTTTATGTGGTGCTTGTGGTGGTGCTTGTGGTGGTGCTTGTGGTGCTTGGTTTTCTTCTTTCTTTTTCACTGGACAACCCCTTTTGTTGTGGCCAGCACCCTTGCAAAGGCTGCATCTCATGACTTTGTTATACCCTTTCTTACTTAGCTTTTGAGTAGCCTGCTCAGGTATCTCTTCTCCTTGTGGTGGTGCTTGCAGCTGTGGTACAGGTCCTTGTGCCCCCTCTTCACCTCCTTCTCCTTGTTGTAATCCTTGATTAGTCTTCCTCCTAGCCTTCTTAGGCCTACCAGGCTGAACCCTTCTATTTGGTGATGGAAAAACAGGGGGTAATCCAGTGCTAGGCCACATTTGTGGATCATCCATGGGATTAATAAGAAAAGAGTACACCTTCAAGTAAGTACCAACTCTATAACAAGGGTCTACATAGTTCTCAGCCTCTTCTTCCTTCAAGAACATGCAAGATATGGCATGATTTCAAGGTATGCCTGATAAATCCCATTTTCTGCATGTGCAATTCATTTGCCTCAAATTAACTGAGTACTGACTCCCACTGATACATGTGACTTGAAATTTTCCCCCACCAGCTGATGTTGGAATACAATCACTGACCCTTTTCTTCCTTTTTTCCAACTCCTTGTGGATCTTTGGACACAATCTAAGCCCCTTCCATTTATTTGTTGCTGCTTGTCGATTCTCCTCTAACCTGGCCATTAGCATATTCCTAATTGTCTCAAGACAAGCAAGAATAGGTTTGTCTCTAGCTTCAAGTATGAAGCTATTGAAGCTCTCAGCTAGGTTATTCAAGAGAATGTCACACTTAGTGTTGGTTTTGAAATGAGACCTAGACCAATGGTTTGGAGGTTTATCAGAAAACCAATTAAAACAATCCATGTTATAGGCTGCAATCTCATCCATACACAACTTAAACCTTCTTTCAGTTGTTGCACAAGCTGCATTCCACAATTGGTCTCTGTAAACTAAGCCTCTGAACCCTGCAGTCCTCATGTTGGCTAACATGTGCATGACACAAAACCTATGTTTTGCATTAGGCATTATAGAACTCACTGCATCTATCAGTCCCTTTTGCTTGTCAGACATGACAACATACTCACTATCATCTAATATTTCCAAATCATCAACCATTAACCTAATGAACCAGTTCCATGTGTCTTTGGTTTCAGATTCAACAATGGCATAAGCAAAAGGATACCAATTGTTGTTAGGATCAATCCCACATGCTGCTAACAATTGGCCTCCATGTTCTCCCTTTAAAAAACAACCATCCAAACAAATAACCTTCCTATAACATTTAAAACCCATTTTCAGTCCACCCAAACAAACATAGAACCTTTGGAAAATGTGGTTACTTTCCTGATTAACACCAGCACCTTGTTCTGTACACATTATGACTGTACTCCTTGTATTTCTAACCCTAAGCTCTTGAGCATAATCCCATAACTTAGCATATTGGTCAACCACACTCCCTTCAATTATCTCAAAAGCCTTCTTCTTGGCTCTATATGATTGCCACAGTGAAATATTCTTACTATACTTATTGAAAATGGATTTCTTAAAAGCCTTCACAGGTTGTGTTGGATTGGTCCTCCAATCATTCACATGATTATTTGCTAACCAAGTGGGAGTCAGAAAACGAGAATGGAAATGTACAAGGCATGTATGGTTAGTGTTAAGAGTTTTAATGACAAGGTTTGTATCCCCTTGGCATGTAGAGGCATACAATAACCAGGGACATGGATTCTCGCACTTGGCTCTAACCCTAGTTGTACCATTCTTCACAATCTTAATTTGTCTTCCCTCAAAAATTGAATGCTTTTTAATTGCAGCCTTCAACACCTTATGATCTGCAAATTCCATCTTCAATTCAAACTGAGGATTCTCCATGTCAGTCTTAGGATTAAACACTCTCCCAACATCTCTATTTACTTGTTTGTCATCATCACTTTCATAATCTTTCAACCCATCATCTGAATCATACTCAGGAGCAACATTTTTACCCTTTACTCCTGCACCATATGACCAATCAACCATCTTTCCTTTATCTTTTGCAGTAGACTGGAACTTACTGTTTTCCTGACTCTTATTAACCTCAACCTCATAATTCATATCACCATCAGCTTCATCATACTCACTATCATGGAGATATTCAAGTTCAGGATCATCACATGCTTCATCAAATAAGTCATTAACATTGGCATTGGCATCAACAGACCCCCCATTATTTCCATCAACTGAATGTAGATTACTAAAAGTGAACATCGATTCAATATCACATGCTTCAGCAAACAAGTCATGAACATCGGCATTGGCATCAACAGACCCCCCATTATTCCCATTATTTCCATCAACCCCTGTCTCCTTATCTAATTCCACATATAACTCTGCATTCCTTTTACTATTATGAATGAACATAACTATATCACATGCCTCATTATCATTCCTGACAATTCTAAAGTTATTATCAACCCCAGCTAATTTTTGGAACATTGTTTAATTTTCAGTATTAATCCCAGCCTCCTTCACCATTAGCTTAAGCTCTAACATGGACATGCAGTCATCCTCAAGGTAATCAAACCAAGTCACATTCCCCCCCCCTATAAACTGAAATAGGGCCATCTTTAAAGTGACCCCCATGATGAAGCTTAATGGTAAAAAATTGTGGTGATTCTGCACACAATAAACAATAAACACCAACAAAGTCCATATAAGATTTTAAAAACTACAACACTATGCAATAAACCCTAAATCAATTATATAGAGAGTATCATTTTCCACGGTCAAAAAGAACACATTTTTGGAAATCAAAGATTGTAAACATACCATAAACTGGTGTAACATGGCCTATGCAACCCTTCATTTTTCGTTTCGACCATGCCATCTTGTATCATTCGATTTCTTCTTTGATTTCACCTTTGATTTCACCTTCGATTTCTTCTTCGATTTCTTCTTTGATTTCTTCTTTTGACTCTCCAACTCCCCTCTTTCTTCAACTGTTCATATCACTGAAGAAAACCCTCCATTTTACGTTCATGTTTTGATCGGATCATTTCCAGCCTCATATAGCCACCTGCGAAATTACCAAAAGCCCAGGGAATTTGACCAAAATATCCTCGTATAAGTGGCACGTGACACGCACGTGGGAATTTAACCCAGAAATTGACGATTCCGTCAAAAAAGCCCTCAATTGCCAACATTTGGTAACTTGAGACCCTTAATCACCAAATTTAGAACATCAGACCCCTTTCCGCAAATGGGGTACAAACTTTAGGCCCTTATTTGGAATTTGCCTGACAAAGATTTTACTCCCTCCGTCCCACCTCAAGGTTTAACCTTTCCTTTTTGGGCCGTCCCACCTCAAGGTTTAACTTCCTTAAATGAAAAGTTTTCCATATATTTATACCCTTATCATCTTCATATATTTACAAAAAAAAACCATTCTCTCTCCTATTCCCTACCACACATTCTCCCACTCATTCTCTCTCCTATTAAATATTTTTAACTTTTACATTCTCTCTCCTATTCCCTACCACACATTTAACTTTTACATTCTCTCTCTTCAAATTTTTAACCCACTTTAATTAAATTTCTTAAAAAGTGTGTCCACCTCAAGGTTAAACCTTGAGGTGGGATGGAGGGAGTATTATTTTATATTCAGTGAAACCCATTTATTATGCTCACAACAATAATCCACTCACGTGAGACGAAGGGAGTATAAAATATAGATATTCACCGATACATGCAAATTTTTTGTCAAATATCTAACGAAATATTTGTCTAATCTCCAAATTAATACAACATTAGAAGTTTTGGGGCCTTAAAGTTTAAAGTGTAAAAATTAAATCACATATACCATGTAAACCTTGGGTTAGTGAAATGAGATTAACCCAAATATTACTTGTATATTGTGTAATAAAACAAAAGTTTAGGGGCCATTGATTGATAAGATGTTAAATTTTTTGAAATAGGGTAATAGAAGGAGAAGAAGGCCCCAATTGCAGCGGCGCACCACCAGTAGGAGCCTAGGAGGGGTAAAATGGCGGGAGAATTCAAAATCAAGAACTCCGAGCAAGTCAACGCCAAATCCCTAACGGTAACAATGGTCAATAACGCGGTAATTTTATGTAAAGTAGCGCTTCTCTAACGTTCTCTCTCTGTGTATTTTCAATCCAATTGAATGTTGAGAAACTAAATCCTTTTTCCAGTTTAGGAATTACCAAATCCTTTTTCCGATTGGAAGTTGAGAAACATCGCTAGCTGTTTTTGTTTATTTTTTAGTTTATTTTCAATTTTGAATTACCAAATCCTCTTTCATAAAGATGGTGGTGTGAAGTTACCATTATGCCCATCATTTAATTGTACTTACACATAATGGAATTCTACATACTTGGTCTATACTTTAACATTATTAAATGATTATAACATATGTAATTAAATACACATATTATTAATCCATGTTCTAACAAAGGTGGCATTGGTGGATTCCGACGACAACACAACAACATTTTCAAGTATATTCTAGGGTTTGATTCGATTTTAGGTTTAAAAATTCAGTTATTTGTTTCATTTTGGCTTCGATTTGGGTTTAATTTTAGGTTCGATGTTGTTTGACCTCCGTGGATTCCATCATTTTGGATTTTTGTTGGAATTTCTTCCTTTTGTATTTATCTTTTGTTGAATTTGATTTTTCTGGGTTGTTGTTGTTGGTGGTGTTGATGTTAATGGTGGCAACGGTGGTGTGTTAAAGGCTTTAAAAGATGGATACTAAAGGTTGAAAGGGGTTGAGAATGGGTGTGTGGAATTTGATTTTATAAACTATGTTATTGTTATATCGTTAGTGTATTTAACGACTAAAATGTCATGTTAGAATTTCTGTTATTTTTTTAACAACGTTAAGTGTGTCTTGCAGAAAATGTAACAAACTGATAAATTACATATGATTAAGAGGCAAGTCTGTTGTGCGTTGCATGAATTATAACCAAATCGATAGAACGTTATATATTTAGGTGTTCTCTTTTTATTTCCACATTGACCTTACTACATTCATTCGTACGATTTAAAAAGGTGAACTTATTATTTTTCTCAAGAATTTAAGAAAATATTTATACTTTTAAAATTATAAATTTTTTGTTGACGCAATTTTTTTTCGGAGTGTATATTTTACTCCCTCCATACGTGAGTAGATACTTAATTTCTTTTTGTCCGCGTCAACTTCTATCTCTGAGTGGATACTTTCCAAAATGACAAAAATTTTATTATTTTATATTCAGGGAAACTCATTTATTATACTCACAACAATAATCCACTCACGTGAGACGAAGGGAGTATAAAATATAGATATTCACCGATACATGCAAATTTTTTGTCAAATATCTAACGAAATATTTGTCTAATCTCAAATTAATGCAACATTAGAAGTTTGGGCCTTAAAGTTTCAAGTGTAAAAATTAAATCACATATACCATGTAAACCTTGGGTTAGTGAAATGAGATTAACCCAAATATTAATTGTATATTGTGTAATAAAACAAAAGTTTAGGGGCCATTGATAAGATGTTAAATTTTTTGAACTAGGGTAATAGAAGGAGAAGAAAGCCCCAATTGCAGCGGCGCACCACCAGTAGGAGCCTAGGAGAGGTAAAATGGCGGGAGAATTCAAAATCAAGAACTCCGAGCAAGTCAACGTCAAATCCCTAACGGTAACAATGGTCAATAACGCGGTAATTTTATGTAAAGTAGCGCTTCTCTAACGTTCTCTCTCTGTGTATTTTCAATCCAATTGAATGTTGAGAAACTAAATCCTTTTTCCAGTTTAGGAATTACCAAATCCTTTTTCCGATTGGAAGTTGAGAAACATCGCTAGCTGTTTTTGTTTATTTTTTAGTTTATTTTCAATTTTGAATTACCAAATCCTATTCTGAATTGGATTTACAGAGCGCCTTATATATTCCCCCATTCTCAGATCAATTATTTTCCAACTCTATAGGGTTTGAGAGTTACAACAGTTGGAGACTAAGATGGATTCTTCTTCTTCTTCTTCTTCTTCTTCTTCTTCTGATGACAGAAACTCAAGAAATAACATCCGCAATATTCTTACAGTATTGGGTTTCAAAGATACTCCTGAAAGTCGAAAACTTGATCCTTGGATGACTGCTGTCTTGGCTCGTCAACAACAACAAGAAGCATGCTCTGCAAATAATCCCTCTATACTACTGCTGCCTGACATTAACCATTCTGAAAGACCACTCAAGAACCACCACAATACTAATTACAAGAGGCGCCACTCTAATGATCCTGATTCCCAGAATTACGAGTATGCCTTTGTGGGTAAGCGGCAGAAGAATGTTTCTTCCAAGAAACAACAGAACGCTATTGCACCTCGATTTGTCAGGGCACCAGCACATCCTGTGGAAAAACAGCTGCCTGTGCAATTGAGGAATATGATTCTTGGGAGGATGGGCGGCTCTGATTTGTTGTTTGTAATTGAGAAGGAGCTGACATGGACAGATGTGAACCCAGGGCAGAGCCGTTTTTCTATACCCGAGAGGCAGGTTGCCAACCAGTTCCTCAGCATAGGGGAGAAGGCCAATGTGAAGATGGGGATTGATGCCATGATACTGATCTGCAAGCATGATTACCAGCCCGGTTCAGAAGAAATTAAAGAGAAAGAAATACATTTGACATTGTGGGCAATGGGAAGCAGCAACAATTATGTATTGAACCACACATGGAATGCCATTGTCCAGGAACAAAAACTTAGAAAAAACATGCTTGTGCAGTTGTGGACATTTCGGGTGCAGTCTCAACTCTATTTTTTCCTTGTGAAGCTTTGAAACAAGTCAAGGGGGCACTGATTAAGTTATGTATTCATTCAGTTTTATTATACTCCAAATTTTATGTTTCTATTGTGATAGCGGCATATGTTTTGGTAGAATAGATTAGATTACGTAGTCACGGTTTAACAATTTGCTCGGGTGTTGTCCGTCGTATTTTATATATAATAACCTTCATTCTTAATTTTAGTTGATCTCATCTTTCAAGATTTTGTTTAAGTTTCTTATTTGTGTGAGAGTGAAACTGATCTGTTCTCATTTGCTTTAGTACTGAGCTTAGCCATCCTTGAACAGAAGTGGGGATTGCTTGAGTTTGATTATTGACTGAAATAAGTTGTTTTGAATGAGTAATCTTATTTGGAATTTTAGGGGTATAGCCAATTTATAATAAGGGCATAATGAATGGTTTTTTGTAAATATATTTACATTATAAGGCTATAAATATCCGAAACACCGTTCAAAATTTTTCATTTATGGAATGGGACTCTTAGTCTGGGACGGACCAAAAGGGAAAGTAGGACTCTTGAAATGGGACGGAAGAATAATATTTATTACTTCCTCTGTCGAATGTCTGGAAAAAAAATCAAATTTGCTCTTTATCGAGATCAAATTTGAAAATTTTTCGACATTCATATTTAGGGACAAAACATTTAGGAACAAAGGGAGTAGTATTGTTTGGAACCAATTTATGTACCTATTTCTTAGTTTTGTCCGACTTCCTTAATTGTTAGTTGAAATCTGCTCCCTCCATCTCCAGACTAAGCAAGTAAGCTTCTTCAGCATTGCAGCAGATGGGTGGGGGGTGGGGGAATAAAAATTATGAACAAAATTGTGTGGGTTTTGTCTTTAATGAATTTCAGAATAAGTACATCCTGCAAAACATCTGACTATTATTTACAAAGTATTTACATTTTTCAAATCATAATATGTACTGTATATACCAATCTTATTCACAGTCCATAATTTGGACACAAAAATCAACCCAAAACCACAAGTTTGATGATACTAAAAGTTTCACCTGACGCGTCTTTGACATGCCACCATCAGGCTTCTATAGCTATGATTATTTTTTTTCCATACTTCATGGCATTTCTATCTAGAGTATCAGATGCTAATATTGATATATCCTCGATGGTTTTCAAGCTCAGTAAATGAAATGTAGTAGAACACCTAGCAAGAAGAGGTGTAGAGCCGTTTGAGTAATCAGACTGCTGCAACCAGATGGCAGAGAGTGTGGACCTACTAAATGTACCGATCCAGTAATTTCATCCCTCAATTCAATGCTTGAAGAACCTGAAACCACCATCTAGAGAATTGAATATTTGTTTCATTACAAGAAAATATTCAATTCCAACCCAAAAAGGACTCAACAGGTATTTGAAACTGGACTAACAAATAAAGCCCAGGGGGGAGAGGGAGAGATATGCATCACGTAAGGAAATATAAGACTGGAGAATACATTATCCAAGCAAGTTGATGCTACTATAGATTACTTCAGCACAGGCATACCTATTATAAAAGAAATGAATATTGAAAGAAGCAGAAAATATGATACTCACAGTTATACTCAGTCCACCCGATGGTCTGGTTTTCAAGATCATATAAAACAAGCTTACTTGAGAGTACCAAATCTGCAAATAATAAAAGATATGGGGATTCAGATAAGGCCAAAATACGTTTACCCCCCACCCCCAAAGTATCCAGGCAAAATCCCACTTTGCACCCCAAACCGAATTTTGTTCCACAGTAACACTCTAATTTGCCTTTAGTCTTACTTTGACCCATGACCCCTAACGGTGTTAGAAATTTAACAAAATTTGGTCATCTGCATGTCATGTGAGGTTTTGTTCAATTTTCCTAAAAAAAAAAGGATATTAATGTCATTTTATTATTGAGGACTTTCTTCACCCAACCCCACCGGTCAGCAACCACCACCTCCATTTTCCCCATAATCTGGCCACCACCACCACCAATTCCCCCATAATTCCGGCCACCACCGCCACCTAAATCTGGCCACCACCGCCAACATGCTTCTAAAATTACAAATTTCACAAAACAAAGAAAAAATTAGGAAAACAAAACCAAAATAGTTTCTCCCGATTACCAACAATTTTAGTAACCGAGAATTAATTCTTGGTTATGGGGATAAGAGTGGTCCGAGATTGAAGATGGAGAGGAGAAGCTTGAAGGTATCAAGGAGAGGGCGGACATGGAAGGGGGAAGAAGAGACCAACGTGGAATGGGTATGAGAGGAATGATGAAGATGGGTAGAGTGAAAAAGACGAACAGGAAATAAGTGGGTGTGTTGGGATCAAACAAAGGGGTGAGCAGTAGTGGGTAATCAACTGAAGAAGAAGGAGATGGATAATGGAAGACGGAGAAGGATGATGGGTGATTATGAAGGATGAAGACAAATTGAATATTTGAATGGAATGGGAGGATGAATCTGAACAAACAAGTGAGATTTATTTTTTCCTTTCTTTTTTCTTTTTGTTTTATAGGTTAATTTAGATATATTTTTATTTAATAATTATATTCTTCAATTATTTATTTATTTATGCTGTCATTTAAAATATTTTGATAAAATAAATTTTTTATTTTAGATGATATTTACTATTTTACTTTTCATATTAATCATACTTATATATTTTATATATACAAAAAAAGTTCTTATATTAAACAGAATGATAAATTAAAATCTAAATAAAATTAAAAATGAGAATGACTAACCCTCACATGACATGCACATGACCAGATTTAATTAAATTTCTAATGTCGTTAGGGTTCATGGGTCAAAGTGGGACTAAAGGCAAATTAGAGTGTTAAAATTTGATTTGGGGTGCAAAGAGGGATTGGCCGGATACTTTGGGGGGGGGGGGGGGGAAGGTATTTTGGCCTTCATTTTGGGATAGAAGAAGTAACATTTTCTCTTTCTTGTGCAGAGGTATCAGCAAGTAGGTCATATATTCAGCCATGTATTTACATCAAACTGCACCACACTTGTGCATGAGTGACAACAATTCTACATGAAACAAAATGTATAGCATAATCATGTTTACATGATAGCTAATGATGATCTAATAAATATACATTAGCCAAAGCCAAGATAGAGATGAGAGTTGTGGTCAGAGAAAATAATCACCAAATATATCCCAAAATGTAAACTCGGAAGTGTGCTAAATTCATGATTGATTGTGTACAAGAAGAAGATATGAGAGAGAGAGAGAGAAGCTATGTTCATGTTGTGAGCATGAGCACAAGGCAAGAGAATGGTTCTGCGAAGGCACAATATAAGCGAGATTCACACATATGTCTGGCACCTCATCAGGCCTTCCCTATTAAGCAGTCCCGTCTTGCCTAATGCTCCTGCTCTCAGTGTGTCCCCTAGGAGGATTCTCTCTCCTCCCTATCTCTCTTCACTACTATATACAATCATCTATCACTATATAAAAGATGAAGTGCATAGAGCACTTTCTAAAGCTTTTTTCCTGCCCAAATTCCCCCTAGACAAAATAGTGACCAAATATATTTCTCTCAAGTTTTTTCTATAGATGTAACAAATGCAGAAATTATGACACCACAACTACCCAAAATCTATAAATGTCACTCTTAAATGTCATTGGAACATTCACCCCCACTAAGAGCATCCACAATGATAAAGTTCTATTGATAGCTTCTTTTGTAATTCCAATATGACACATCATTATTAGTAAGAAATTAAAAACCATAATCAATTTTTCACAATGGTAAAACTCATCTTCAACTCTTTTATGGGTCCCACATATAACAAGTGGTGAGTGTCTTGCATAGAAAATAGGTAACATTTATAACTAAATAAAGGTTGAAGTGCAAAGCACTTCAGCACACACCCCATTTCCCGCTCAAACTAGCACCTGGACTTAATAAAGACTAGATTCATTTCTCAATTACTAGATACACCCCTTCTTTTGATTCGTATTAATCTGATACTCTATCCTTATCCTATTAACCTATATAGCGTACAAAATAAGTTGTCCCTTTATATTCCGCTCTTCTTCTTGGTCTCTCTCTCCCACCTCTCCAGCGTCACTTCCCCCGAAACATCCCTCTTTCTGCTACAAACTTCGTCGCCCTTCTCTCTTCTGTCGCCATGGTTGATGTCGCCCCCTCACTCTCTTCTTCCAAGGTTGCCGCCGCTCTCTCTTCTCTCTTCTGGAATTGATTTGGCATTAGTTTGAATACCCAAGTATATTTCAAAAGTTGACGGCCGAAGATCGATTCTAGGGCTAAAAATCAAACTCCAAACAGGAACTGGTTGGAGCTAATCATGAAATTGTTTCTCACAGACTGTACCAACTCCATTCGCCGGACTTTCTCTCCGATCGATTGGAACTGACGGTGTGGGGCGACGACGGCAGAGATCGACTTCGTTGGTTGAACATATTAGGTAAATTTTGATTTGTAAAAATATGTGGTGTTGATTAACAATGGCATAGATGGACTGAGGATGTGTTTTCTCCCTGTGTTGTTGAATAATAATCATTTCACCTTCTCGTCGTGTCTATCTCCATCTCTTTCACTGTTTGTGTGTTTGCTTATGTGTGTTTTCTTATTTGCAATAATTGTAATTGTGAGTTCGGTCAAGCATTTCCATTTCCCTGTTTGAGTCTGCAAACATGAAGAGAAATCTTGAAGAACTCTATGGTAGCAAAGAAGTCTAAATTGATATCAAAGTGGCTATCTGTTTATTCAACCTTACTTTTAGACTTCCTATAACATGGTTCCATCATTACATTAAGCTATTCAACTTCTCTACCATAATGGAAATAAAGTCATGCCCTTTAGATTCTATTTTGTAAGTAAACTCATTATTTACTAAAATATTTAACTATTGGGGTTGTATAAAAAAACTCATTATCACCGAACACTTTAAATTTTGTCAAAGTTAGTGTTTATGAATGTGCAAAACCTTTCTATATATGTCTTAATATCGTATGTGTGTCACCTATTTTTTTACCCAACTCATATTCTTACCTCCATGATTTTACATTTACAAGGTCTAGTATTCATGCTCTAATTTGTTATTTGTTCTGATTTATATTAGAGATTTTTGTATTTGACTTCGTTCTCAAGAGTATTTAAATGTGATTGTAGACTAAATATAAATTGTTATACTACCTATATTCCAAAATGAATGTCCAAAAAAACATGAATGTCAAAATTTTTAAATTTATTCTTGATCAAAAGCAAACTTATAATTTTTTTTAAACATTCGTTTTGAGATGGAGGGAGTATGATCTAACTTTAGTAATCCATTATGTGCTGTAATCGACCCTTTTCCCTTGCCATGATCTTGATTATTTCAGAAAAGTTATGGGCAGACGTCGAGAGTATTTAGGCAAAACATTCACACTTGTTGGACAGCACATTAGTTTAGAAAAATACTAGGTTGCAAAAAATCTTAAAGGTGAGTTTACTTAACTATTCCCACTTCTAAAATCCTCAATAGATCATGTATAAGCACGGAGAACTAGAGTAATTTTAGGGTTCTAAGAACTCATCAACTCTAAGCTATAGAATCAATGTAGCAATTCCCATTCAACACATTATACACGAAATATTTGAAGCAACTTTTCTATGACATGAACTTATCTCATTGCATCCCAATTACATGTTGGCTAAACGCACAAAGAAAAATCTTATTTAGAGAGAGAGGAGCTGAGAGTGTGTGTCTGTGTGTGTGTGAACTTGGGGGAGATTTCTTAGAACAAAATTCATGAGCCCCTCATTGCAAATCATCTATAACAAAATAAAAGTTGAAGTGCAAAGCACTTCAGCACACCCCCCATTTCCCGCTCAAATTAGCACCTTGATTTAACACAGACTAGATTCATTTCCTAATTACTAAATACACCCCTTCTTTTGATTCGTATAAATCTGATACACATTTAAAGGTTAGTATATAATTCAAGAACGAAGGCGTTTGGTATCGAATCCTCCAAAGGGTGAGAGTGCACTCATGGTTGAGCTTGAGATGAAGACCAATAAGAGAACTTATTTGGGGCAACCAGGCCTAGACTGCTTACCTTAGAGTGACATTTCTTTCATGTGGTTCACAAGACTAGAGTAATTCTGACATTTTCTGGTGAGTTGCTTGCATATTTAGTGAAAAATAATCTAATCGAGTATTATCCTTTTTTGCCTTTCCCTTTCATAAAAATCATTAATTGAATTTTTTTACCTAAAAAAAGAGCTCAAAATTTTCTCTTCCTCAACATAGTCCATCTATGAAAAATAATTTGATTACCAGTTACTCCTCTCCTGCCATTCCCGTGTTTTAGGGCTACTTGCATTCAGTAACATGGCGATTCTTTTTTTTTTTTTTTTTGTTATAACTTAAGTTTGTATGAATTTTGAAGCAAGATGTTTTTGCAGATGCCACTCCCGTTCATGAACAGACTGGACCTTCTGAAGAAAATCTTTTTTCAGGCACATGCATAATTGATCCAAATCAAACTCCCAAACTCCTTGGGGCCTTCATAAAATCCTCATGTTCAGGTTGTTATGTGAAGGTGACATTTATTTAGGTGTAGAAGGAGTATTATAAAGCATGTGACATGTGAGATTTAGTTTAGATTATGTAGGCTGTCAATTTCAATCAAGTTCAAATCATTTTTTCAGAGTTATACATGGATAATTTTAGCTTGACTATGATAAATATTACTTTAAATTCCCTTGCATCATACGAGATTGAATTATCATAGAGTTTTACTTGGAAGATTTTAGTTCCTATACGAGATTGAGAGCTTTTTGAAGACTTTCACAATGGGAAAAAACACTTTTTCATTAGAATAAAAAGCTCCCATTGTGGATGCTCTAATATTGACTTAATACTACTATAATTCACTTTTAAATATGAGTAAAGTATTTAATATTATTTTTTCAAAAATACCCCTAATTAATTCTCCTTTTCAAAGATATGTGTACATATCTTAGACATTTAATAAGAGGATATCTTAGTAATTCTAACACATTTTTCTATAAAATCAAAACAATTAAGCTATTTAACCAACTTTTTAGTGTTTGTGTAATTAAATATTTTTGCTTATATCTGAGGTCGGAGGGTGTATATGATCATGGAAAACTCTTAATTTGAGATAGAGCAGGTAAGATATATCTTATGTTTAAAATCCACATTTGAAAGATTTTTTTGTTTTTACTTTACACATTTGTATTTCTTAAAATTTATATTAAAACTACGACAGTAGACTAGTAGACATCCATAAAAATATTTCCTCCGATTCAAAATACCCGTCACTTTTGAATTAAATATTTTGTCCAAATTAATTGCCTTTTTTTGTAAAAAAATATTTAAATTACTCTTTTACTCTTAAATTGAAAATTGTTGTAATTTATTAATTGTTTTATTGTGAGAAGTAATGTAGATGAGATACACCAAATAAGGGCATATTTGGTAACTTGTTCATAATTATAATGTGGTAATAATTATTTTTTCTAACTTGTGAAAAGTGCTCAAGAGAAAACTATTTTAAACTGAATGGAGTAATAAAAATAAAGTTTGCAACAAAAAAATGAAGTTACTACAAAAGAAAATAACTTCTATAATATATTCTAATTAAATGTTGAACACAGGAATGACCACTGAGAATGTTGTGTCAAATTGTTCATGAGAATACTTGAAATTGAAAACTTGCGAGAAAACTAAGTTATGTAAAAAAAGTAAATAGATATAAAATTATTTTCTAAATACACATAAATATACTCATATATAGATTATTATATAATTTATATTTTGTAATTATGATTAAGCTCCCTAATGTCAACTATTTAATTGGAATTTCCTTGAGGCAAAAAATGACTAGAAAAATGACTTGAAAGGATATTTTATATTTCCTGTGTCTTAAATTAAGTATATGTAGTATTCATCTCTCATATTAAGTATTTGTTATATTAATAGATTAATATGATGATATATTTATGTTGAAATAAGCATTTTCAAAATTATTTTTCAATTATTTTTAAATGTTATAAAAAACTTTATTTATTAATTGATTTATAAAGCTATTTATTTGTGTGTTTAACGCACGGGTGTTAGACTAGTTGTCTATAAGCTATGAGACACCCAAAATACTGCCAAGATATATTACCAGATTAATAAACAGAGTAACTTGACAAAAACAGTATTGACTCATGAAACATAGTTAAATGTAAGTAATAGTGCAAAACAATCAGAACTGAAGCTAACCCTACCTCCAATTAACGATCAACCAATAAAATTTTAACCAATTTTAATGAAACAAGTCTGCAGGGAAAAAAGTCTTTTTCAATATGGAAAAGCAAGTAAAGGTCAAAAACTCAACTTAGTCCTAAAATATGAGGAGCATGCATAGTAATCAGGTGTATACCTCCCAATAGGATCATGTCCCTTCTATCCCCTGATTCCAGCCCATTGTTTTGCCAACCAATACAGTACAAATTTTCCTGTTAATGGCAATATTAGTTAGTTAACTTACTTGATTAGAATGAGAGAATATACTAGGCATATAAAGGATAATCACGCATGTAAACAAATAGACAGCAGAGAAAATAGAATTTGACACATCTGGACCCAGCAAGGAATATGAATTTGAGTTGTATAGTAATATAGGATTCAAAAATAGACACTAGTCCTCCAAGCGCACAAAAACGAAGGTGGTGCAAAAGACAAGAAGAAGAGAAAGAAGTGTACCTACCCTCCCAAGGGATTAGCCATCCATGACAAAGGCCACAATGGCAAAGAGACTCCACTTAAATTTTAAATATTAATCAATTACTCCATTAAAGGTGATAGAATACATTGATATCTTTTTGAGAAACATAAAATGAAAAAACTAAATCTAACTGGACTGGAACAATTAAATTAAAATAACAGGAACCAAATTATTTAACTAGGATAAATTCAAGTTTCCAACAATATAACTACTTGGAGTCAGATAATCTAAATCCTAATAACACGTTCCTAAAATAATATTGCAGCAGACTCGAGTAATGCTCCGAAGTGCATATAGTTATAACTGCAGTCGGAGTAGTCTTGTCTTTCGATCTGCATCATTTGGAGCTAGCATATTTTGTTTTTCTTGTATCAACTAACTATATAGTTCACACAAAAGGCTTGCTACTATCCCCACTAGAAGCACACAGTTAAGCATCCTCTTATATACATAAATCTGATTAAATACCTCTGGAAGTTAAAATGAAGTGGGTGAGATGGTGAACACCATAATGTCATCTTCAAGAGGGACGGTTTAATCTTGAACACCCGAACATAGAGGAGTAAAGAAAGAAATAAGTAATGACAAACACAGAAGAAAGAGAGATGGCAAACTCATAATGCCATCTTCAAGAGACACGTGTTAATGTTTAATACCCGAAAATAGAGTGGTAAAGAAGCAATAAGCAAAGACGAAGACGGAAGAAAGAGAGAAAACTATTGATGTAGGCTAATTTCCTAGACATGGATCTATGCCACCAATTGGCCACACTGGATCTTAGAACTCCTGAATTCTCTTGGATGTCCTCAATTTCCAATACATTGTGCATCTAGGCTATATTAAATTCACTATGATTATTCCTATCTACGAATGAAAAGTGAACACATTTCATCCAGTGCTTGGTAACGCTGCGATAGTAGACCCCTTCCCAGCAGCCTAGCAAAAATCATGTGCAGAAAGTTGTCCTCTTTGAATGAATCATCCATCCTTCCATTCTACAGCTTATGAGTAATAAACATAATTTATAACCTAATGCAATTTATTACCTACCTTATAAGGATAAATTTTGTGGCTCACATCACCAAGAATACAAGGTGATATGAACCAATGACTTCCTAAGGCTTTATGAATTATAAACATGATTTTTCTTATTTATGTTACATTTCTTCCTTAATAGAATCAGGTCCTCAAGTATAAACCCCTGGAGAGAAAAAAAAATCACTCTCTTTATGAGTGGCATGACATGAGATACTTACGAAGGAGAACAGATAATCATGTGGATAAACCTTCAAGGATAGAGAATTCTCAAAATGGAATGTGACGGAAGGAAATCCATCATCAACACTGCAATAAGTAGCAGAAACACAACTCAGAAAACAGCTTTATAGATCCACAGAAGAGTACACAAAAGCACATTAAAAGAAAAATGCATTCAAGAGATGATTAAACATAAAGAGGAAAAAAAACATCCGTTGGAGCATCTCAAAAATCAAGTAAAGGATCATAATTAAGAAATGTGGCTGTACTCTTTCGCCTTTGCTTGACTCCTTTGGGTCTCGTGATTGATTTTTTTTTGTGATATAGTATCGTGGTTGATTTTATGTGGTCTTATTAGTTTAGGGCAGCCTTTTGCATTCAGTAACTAAAAAAAAGTTCTTGGACATTCAACGAAATTGATCAATCGAACAAACTTCAAATACCTATTTTACTTTGATACAAAAAACACACTCGTGCTTGCTCATTTATCAATTAAATGGACAAGCTAAAGCTGTATTAGACCTAATATTTGGATAAAAATCAGAAACCTGCAGCAACAAAATGCTGACTTGTACATGAGGAAACTAGTATCAAAATATTTCCAGAAGGATAAAGGAAGAAAAAAAAATCTGTTGAGAGACAGAATGCCTAAGCATGCATCATACCTTCCTGAGAAATCAAAGCATGAATATTGATCGTGAAGAGTTTGCAATCTCAAATCAGACTGCCAGGCGACTATCTAAAGAAAGAAAAAAACATGTAATTTTTATTGATGTATTAGTATCCAACTATGATAGTATAAGACATATAAAACTTTAACGAATAAGTTACCTCTTTCACTAGCGGATTGTAAATCACTTTTGGAAGATACGCCAAGGTTGTACCACTATCAATTATTGTCCTTTTCTTGGTTCCAGCCTCAAACACATCTGCTGTAAGATTTAGAATATTCGGACCAACTTCAATGCTCGTCATATTGACAGCATAATGTGGCCTGATAGTTCAAAAAATTTATGTTAATTTAACGGATGCAATCCTTTCAATCAATTAATAAAATGTTCAGAAGAAAAAATAAAATGTCAGATAATAAAAGTTTGAAAATGAAATTTTAAAAATATATGGCACAGGAAACTAAGAGATGCACATACGAGAGAATTTTTGTTCTTAAGAAATAAAGTCATTACAATTATCAAGGACTCACATTTTAGATCTGCTATGTATATAATTACGGAAATTTGGGTATGAACACCATCACATTCCCAAGATTTAAAAAAAAAAAAAGAATATTCATGAAATAGATAAATGTAAAGTCAAGCACCACAAAACAACTAAAGTAATTTTTCCATCCAGATAATCCATTTACTATTAACATCAACAGCCGAGGTGCCCTAAACTAGCCTGGCTGTGGTTACTAAGAATGATATGCCTGAACTTCATTGAACAAAAGGTGCTTGGTTTGCATAAAGGAGAATAGTGAATAAGTAAGATGCTAGGATAAAGGAAAACAAGGGCCTGATAGAGTTGGTTTGAAACCTCAGTGAAATTCCATGTTGATCTGAAAACTAAACTGTAGAGCTAAGATCCAAAAGAATCCAATGACAAACAATCACAGTTTTGAAGTATGGTTTAAAATAGAGTTGGCCTCTAGTAATCAACCTACTCAAAACATCCGCGGCAAGGGTAAACAAAAAAGGAGAAAGCGGATCTCCCTGACGTAATCCCCTTGAAGCCTCAAACCACTCTTGTGGTTTATCATTTATCACATAAAAATTTGAGCCCTAAAACACCCTTTAACCCATCGTCGCCATCTGTCCCCAAACCCTTTACGCTCAAGAACGTGATCTAAAAACTGCCAGCTCACTCTATCATATGTTTTCTCAAAATCGAGTTTCACCACAATTCCCTTCGTTCCTCTCCTCTTTAAATCTTCAACCGCCTCATTCGCAGTCAATGCCGATCAATACCTTGTCTACCTCCAACAAAAGCACTCGGAGCTTGAGAAACGTATATCCCGTACCATCACCCTCAATCTCAAAGATAAAACCTTGGTTATAATCTTATAAACACTAGTCACCAAACTGATAGGTCTAAAATCACTCACTCTAATAGAACGATATTGTTTAGGCACAAGAGTGATAAACGTAGAGTTTATACTCTTACCTATAATGCAATTCCCAAAAAAAACTCATCGACCACTCACAAAAGATCTTGCTTCACAATATTTCAACAAGATTGGAAGAACGTCATTGAGAAACCATCCGGCCCAGGGGGCTTATCTTTCGACATCCCATCAATAGCTCCACGTATCTCTTCCTCCGAAAATTCTCTTTCAAGCCAATTAGCCCTTTGAGGCTCTATCGGACACCACTCAATGCCTTCTCAACGAGGTCTACTCTAACATTTTTCTTGGAAGAGATCCTTGTAGAGCTTAGTGATGGAATCAGATATCAAGTCAGGGTTTTGAACCAAATCTCCAGAACCTAACTGAATCTCTGAAATATAACTCCTCCTACCGGTTGCAACCCTATGAAATACCTTCGAGTTATTGTCCCCCTCTCTCACCCACTTGAACTTTGACATTTGATGCCAGCTTATATCCTCACGCATAATTATCTCTTCAAGATTATTTTTCAATTCACTCTGTCGCTCCTCTTGCTCGGAAAAGAGCAGACCTGACTCTTCCAACTATCTATATCGGCAATATCCTGCAAAACAGCATCCTTAGCAATCCTTATATCCCCAAAAACCTCTTTATTCCACTCTATCAACTTCTCTTTAATGAATTTCAATTTTTTTTTCATTAAAACAAAACTGGTACACCCTTGAACCTGACACTCTTCCCACCAACTTGCTACCCTTTCTTGAAAACTAGAATGAAGAATCCACATATTCTCAAAGAGAAAAGGGGTTAGCCCCCAACGCACCGGGCACCACTCAAGCAAAATAGGAAAATGATCAGACTCCAGCAGTTTCTGACTTAAAGAAGGGAAATGGTCCTCCCACTCAGCCGAATAAAGAAATTGATCGATCCTCGAAGCAACATGTCGTTGTCTGGACACCAACCAAATGAATTGACCATTTGAGAGCTCTATCTCTCGCAGGTCATTAGAACAAATGAATTCATCAAAACCTCTTATACTCGCAGTCAGCCTCGAACCCCCCCCCCCATTTTTCCCAAGTACGCCTTATCACATTGAAATCGCCACCAATGCACCATCTTGAACCACACAAACCCGCTAGATCATTAAGTTTATACCAAAAACCCTCCCTCAATCTAGGACGAGTTGGTTCATAATGTTAATGCAATTTTGCCATTGTATAGGCAATAATTTATGTTGTTTGGTGTTTTGGAGAAATCCTGGGTATTACATGCCTTGATCTCAAAAATAGCTTTTGTATCGCATCATAGCTTTGACATAAAGAAAACCTGGAAGATGTCTGAGAAAAGGAAAAGAAGAAGACTGAGAACTCAGGTGTTGATGAGATTTTAGGAAATTTTGGTCAAGGGAGATTTGTTAGGAAATTGACCAATATTACCTAAATTTTTTTTTAGTAGGAAAAGATTACTTATTCCCATATCAATTAGGAGTAGGAAAAGTAATCCAACATCGGTTAGGAAGGGGAAAAGTGAGCGTGCCTCCCCATTATAAATAGGCTTCACTAGTTAGAGTTTTAACATAACCAGAGAGTTAGCATAGGCTTACAATTTAGAGAGAAAATTGTATCTTTGTAAGGGTTGGTGAGGATATTCAAGAGTGTTGAGAGAGAGAGGGTCTCTATTCTTGTAATATCGAGAAATTTAGTGAATAATTATTTTGGGTGGAATAGGCTTTAAGCCGAACCACAAAATATTGTGTGCTTTGTTCTTGCTTCGTGTGTGCGTATTTTGATTTCTCTTGTGGCGATTTCTCTTATGGGTGAGCTATCCTAACACAGGGGAGCCAGAGAATCATTACACATAACACATAAGTTTGACGAAAATCTGTAATGTCTTCAACCCTGCAAGACACCACAAGAATAAACAAATCCTCTCACCTTTAAGACTCTAAGTTTCCAATGTAGCGATTGAAGGGACATTGAGAAGGGTTACTGATCAAGCCAGATGAATTACAAAAGAGTGATACAACTATACCCAATCCAGATCCAAATCTGAGCATCAGAAGGATCAAAACAAAAAGAACAAGAGCCTCTTGTCTCACGATTTTTAAGATTTTGAAAGAAGATAAATTCCCTGGAGAGGTTGTTCCCGAACAAAGAAAGTTGATTACGAAAGGAAAAACAAGATAACGAGAGAAAAAGCAGAAAGACCCATGTGATTCGCTATGTTTCCAGCAATAAACCAGAATATTGGCATGCTATTTAGCATAAATTAAGAGTAAGTTCAGTATGCATCATAATGCAAAGGAGGCTAACCAATCATTGTCACTCTCACAGAGCAGATATGAAGAAATAATATAAGACAAATTCATATACAAGCTTTAAACTTTCAAACTGGACAGGTTCTATCTGAATTTAGTCATCTCAAACAGAGTCTAAGCAATACATCTCATTTATAAGGCTTTATTGGATTTCAAAAGTTCTTTAAAAATTAATACTTAATCTAGTAAAAGTAGAAATATGTGATGTTTTTGGGAGGGGGAGAGAGAGAGGTCACATACTGGTCTTGAATCAGAGGGGTTGAGTTTACTTTCGGCTGAACAACATGCCCAATCGCAAAGATACCACCACCATTCACACCATCTAAACAATGTGCAAACATCTTTTTCACTTTTCCAGATGAAGCTAGCTGTGAAATGATAGATGAATTTGATTTCCCAAAACCAAGGATGCCATCAAGAGCATCATCCGGAGAACTAAGATCCCCAAATTGTCTGGCTCCACACCTACTTGGCAAAATTAGATTACAGAAGCACAAGGTAAATGTATGACAGACGACAGCATAACATGGTAAAGATCAACAGAAATGTGCTACCTAGTTTAATTACAAATCATTGAAGATGCCAGACATACATAAATTGCCCAAACAGCTGGATGGAAGATCCATTGAATTTGCAAAGGAAATATTAAGACCCTCGCCAAATCTGCAGGCCGTGTGGCAGAAGGCAATGCAATAAAAATAATACACAACAAAGACTAACGGAATCTAATATTATGATGCATTAAAAAAATTCTCGTGACATCAGATCAGAGTTTCTGAATCTAAATCACAAAAAAGATAGAAGAAGATAAAGTACAAAATAATAAAGGCAAAACTCATTCTGGTCATCTAACTATCTAAGTATACGTGTTTTTCAAATGTGGTCAGTAATCTTTTTTTTTTTTTTTTGCAATGTCCTCATTCAAGTACACGTTTTTTGTAATCTTTTCACTCCATTAATAAAGTCGTCAGTTATTTAACAAATATTGCTCACGTGATGGCAAGTGACTAACACCCATTAAATAATTAATGGCTTTGTCAATGAAGTTAATTCAAATTCAATTTCATCTTCCTCAACCCCCTCGTTCACCCAACACTAACGCCACCACCCACCCACCAACCATTAGATTACAAAGAGCTTTTTATCAATATGTAATTTCCTCATATTAAATTATTTTTTCAAAATTGTTTTAACATATCAAGAAAAATTGGAAATTTTGAATCACCCACCCACCACTCGTCCAATGTAACATTAATTAAGCTGCAAATTTTGAATCACTCAAATTCATAGTGCCATGAAAACTTACCAACATTTTGTTAACAAACCAATTGTTGTTCCAACTTCCAAGAGCTCTAAATTAAACAACCTCATAACCAACTTATAATAGTAACACTACTGTTTAACATATCCAGAAAAAATGGCCAACATCGTATTCCTCATTTGAACAATTTCAAATCAAAATCATACCGAATTTAAAATTTCTTTTTTTGAAATATTTGACTGAAGTCAAGTGGGAGCTGGGATATTGAACAGAAGTGAAGATGGGAGTACAAGAAAGCATCCACTCTTGATGGAGAACTTGGAGGGGATGAGCGATGGAGTCAAGATGGAGATAGATTAATAACTAGAAAACACACTGTCTTCACTGGAATGAGGAACAGAGTGGTAGGCGACAATGGAGGGGTGGTAAGGGGTACGGTCGGAGAGAGTGGAGAGGGGGTGGGAAACGATGGTGAGGGTGGCTTGGGGAAGTGGGGGACTGAGGGAAGAGATGGGAAAAAGTTGGAGGCAGGCGGAGGAAGATGGAGGGGCCAGTAGGGGGCGGTGGGGGAGGGGAAATCTGAATGAGGAGAGGAGCGGGAGGGGTGGTGGGGGAGAAAGTGAAAATGGGTGGATTGGGTGGGATGTGGTCTATATTATAGAGGCTGAAGAAGAGGGTAAAATGGTAATTTGAGAACTTAAAGTGCTTTGTTAATTTTGTGGTAACTACATTGATAGGCTCATTAAATTAACACGTTTAATAATGTCAAATAAAATATAGCAATTAACAAAAAATCTTGGATCATTAGACAGCTAAAACAATAAAACTATAAATTCAATAGTTCACAAACACACAAAAAAAAAAAAAAAAAAAAAAAAAAAGGAAACAGATAGTAAAGTGTATAGCACGAAATAAGATACTAGAATACCAGGGCTTGTTAGGTAACCATTTCATTTCTGAAAGTATGATATCTCTTTCTAAGTCAGCATAAAGAGTAGAAATGCGTTTGGTAACTGTTTCAATTTCGGAAAAGTGCAAATTCTTGTTCTTTACCCATATCCAGAAATGAAAATAAAAATCATTTCAGATAATTTGGGGAATTTTTCCAGGCAAAAACAAGGATGGAGGTCAGTGAGGTTGGGGTATCAAACTTTGTCCACAACATTTAAACCACAATATATTTCTCTCTCACACACATACATAATATAATGTTCCATACGTTATTTTATTTTTGATAAGTATAATGTACCATACATTTATAAATATATAACATACTGCCTCCGTCTCAGAAAGATAATCCCACTTTTTAGTGGATAATTTGATTTAACTATGACCAATGATTTAGGAAAAAAATAATTATCCAAATGAAATTTTAAAATTTGTTTTTGATACACCATTAAAAGTACTATGAACAACAATTTTTTGATTTTCATTAGGATAAATTAATTAACATGAATTATTGTTCAAAGTTCAATCAAATTTATCTCTAAGAATGTGGGACTATCTTTACAGACAGAGTACTATTCCAATCGTCCAACGATAAATGTCTTGATCTCCTTTTTGGTATGTCCCAAAATAAATGTCTTATTTCTATGTTTAACACTACTTTTATCATACATTACAATAATACTTCTATGTTTAACACTACTTTTATCATACATTACAATAATACAACTTATCTATTCAATGTGTCTTTGAAAAAATATGATCCATCTGTAAAGGTCTCTCTCTCCCTCCCTCCCTCCCTCCCTCCTCTCTCCCTCTCTCTTTCTCTCTCTTGCTTACACAATCGCTCTTAATTATCAATTGAAGGGATAAAAAAAAGGTGACCGACCCCACAAGGCGCCAATAAAGCGAGGCAGGCGGTCGCCTTTAACAACTATGCCGCATACGTTATTCGATAGAGCAATCACTGAAATTAATAGCCTTCAACAAAGCTACCAGAAATTTATTTCGTTCTCGAGTTTCTGCTTGAGGCTCTCTCTCTCTCTCTCTCTCTCTCTCTCCCTCTCTCTCCCTCCCCCCCCCCCCCCTCTCTCTCTCTCCCTCTCATGATAGTTGTTAGGGGCTTATTCGGTTGATAAAACTTAGGGGTTTTAAATTCAATTTTTCAAGTTGATTTGTGTAGAGTTGTAAATTACGTATGTGAAACGTATGTGAATATGGTACTTTGGCAGAGAGGGAGGGAGAGAGAAAGAGAGAGAAAGCGAACCTAAAGCAGAAACTCGAGAACAAAAAGAAATTATGGAAGCTTTCTTGAATGCTATTGATCTCAGTGATTGCTCTATCGAATATCGTCCGCAGAATAGGATTTAGGACCTTTAGGAGTATATATGACAAAAGAATCGGTCCTTTCCTGAATTGGGGCGGAGATGGCTGAGAGAAAGTAGCAACCTGACGTTGGAATCCATGGAGAAAAGGCAAAAGGATAGGTCATTTTTCGATTTGGGGAAGAGATGCGTAGGAGTCCAATGGGGAGCAGGAAAAAGACGACGTTAAACCTTTGGAAATCGCAAGCTAATGGCCGTTGGATTTTTTCTGGAGAATTAATCGTATCCACAATATACCTTGCATGTTAGATCTTGACCGTTAAATGGGGTGGTTTATGGTTTCATCCTGACTGCTGATAGTTAATAGGCAGCCGAAAGGATGAGCATTATTGTATAATAGATGTATATATGTATATATGTATGTGTGAAAATACATACATACATACATACATACATACATACATACATACATGCATGCATGCATGCATTGACCGTTAAATGGGGTGGTTATGGTTTCATCCTGACTGCTGATAGTTAATAGGCAGCCGAAAGGACGAGCATTATTGTATAATAGATGTATATATGTATATATGTATGTGTGAAAATACATACATACATACATACATGCATGCATGCATGCATACATACATACATACATACATATATATGTACACACACACACATATACGTATGTATATATAAATATATAACATTTGAGCTACAAAACATAAAATTTAAATGCTTGTCAATCACAATTTTGTTTACTGATTTAGATTTGACAAAAAAGATTTGACAAAAAATTGGAAATGAATAGAAATGGAGACATGTTTGTGAATTGGTAAGGTAGAAATGGATACTTACCAAATGTACCTCATAACTCACTATGTATACTAGGCTAGAAATACAAATAAAACTAGAAAGAAAAGATTTACAAGTATATATTTCATCGAAAATGATCTATCCGGGGACCAAAACTTTATTTGCAAAGCATCACAAATAACAAGAAAGCATATTGAGACAAATGAAATTGAAGTAACCTCTCCATTTTTCCTACCAAGGTCCCGTATGATAAATGGTCTTATAAATGTAAGTGTGGTATATGTCAATCTAGTCACTTAAGCGATCTGATGTGAAGCTCTTAAATAAAGTAACTCTAATACCACGTGCGCTACCAGGAGACAAGGGATGAAGGAACGTCTATTTGAAGGTTCATTGGTGTTGGATGAGTTTTATGGAATATATAATAATACAGAAAAGCGTACTCCACCTGTCTGCTCTAGACAGGGAGTAACTTTAGATATTACGTAATGCAGATTAAGACATCAACATCTATGAACAGTGGCACCCAATCAGCCTCCCAACTATAATGCTGCCGAAATCTCCATTTGATGCAGCAATCCCCGAATTAAAGTATTTTATATTGAAAGGCGAAATTGGGGCACAAGCACAACAACTTTGGTCTAAAGGATACACAATGCATCACATACTTGCGAGACCATGTTCATTGCAGTTGCTACCTTCGAAGGGTAGCTTCAGCATGGAAAAATATCTAGTTCAGTAACTGATAGCATCTTGGAATAGTCTAGTACTGACTACTGCAGGTCTGAAGCTATCCAAATGGTTTTGTTCAAGACTAAATGAATTTGAATAATTTCATGGATTGATAATTTTATCTACTCATAGACTTATTCTTTTGATCATGAAGCTAAACTCAAAAGCCAATATCCATCAGTCCCTTCTCAACTGAGGTTTCAAATGTTCTATATTGAAACATATTTGCTGAGATCCTAGTAAAGGTAATCAAGGGCTTTATATAAGAACCTTATAGTTCCTGATACTGTCTCTTTCCATTTTGATACAAAAGCATGAAACAGTGGCAACCTTCTAGAACAACCAAGTAGTACAAAGCTGCAGTTATCTATATAAGAAGTTGAAAAACTTGTGCGTTGTGTTATGCATAGTTGACAAAGGCGACTGCCCACCTCACCTTGTTGGCGCCTTGGGGGGTCAGTCGCCTTTTTGTAGCCACAGGCAGGCGAATGTGCGCCTTTCTTAACGAGGCATACGCCATGCTCGCCTTTTTGCCACCCGCCTCTCACCTTTTTGCATTTATTTTCAGACCGTTGTTCTTCAAATTTTCATTTACTTTTGCATGACTTTAGAACTTGATTCCTTTTTCTCGATAATGTTAAAGAGTTTAAGTTTATTTCACTTGCTTAAACTAGAACTTGTTTTGTTAATTTGATCTTCGAAATTTAAATTTAAATTCATGCGCTTTTTGTCTTAAAAATCTTACTTTTGAGGTTTGAATTATCTTTAGATAGTATTATATGTGGAACTATGACATTTATTTAATGTTTTATTCTTGCTCATAATATGTTTTTTACTTTGTTTATGTGGTACATGTAAATATATATTTTTTCTATTTTTTCCTTTTATTTTGTTCCATTTTCCACCGTGCTCGCTTTTTTGCCTGTCGCCTCACTCCTCGCTTTTCGCCTTTCTAAGTACATCTCGCCCGCCTCTCGCCTTTCACCTTTGACAACTATGGTGTTATGTTGAGTGGAATATCTCCAAGAGAAAAGGGTGACACTATTTGCTCTCTTAGCTTCTTGAGAACACTCCTATTATGGCCTTTCTGTTGTATGAGTAGGTGAGTTACCTGTAGTAATTGTGTGTCTATCAGGACCTACTTTTCGATGGTTTACTTTGGCTGTTGTACCTTGGTCTGAAAGGGATACATGGCTCGATATAATTCAAATGCAACACGTAAGTAATAGCATACAAAAAGCATCAATGAAAATATTGACTAACCCAAATATAACACTTCCATTTGCCAGTTTGGTCTGTAGATCACCAGATACGCTGTCATATTGGACTACATCCTTTACAAAGTAGCCAAGACTATAGCTTCCATCTCCATAAACCTCGGTATAAAGACAAGAAGCATTTGCCTTGCAACCAGAAACTGAACCTCCATTGATCTCTGAGCAAAATTCTTGATCACAAGTGACCAAGTTTCCGGTTAGCGAGTCCTCTGGATTGTAAAGTGTAAGTTCCAGCTGTTAAGACATTGGCAGGAAAAGGTATAAGTTCCCATTATTATGGAAGGAAAAGGTCCAGATTCAAATATGTTATCTTAAATTATAAATCCCGGTTTTCAAAAACAAAAAACTTACTAAAAAGGTATTCAAATAGTTTTTTCAGTTTAATTAAGTTACTGCTAACTCAAGATAACATGAATAGAAAGAAAAAAAAAAAAAAAGGAAATCCAAAACATAGAATATGGAAGGCAAAAGTTGAAAAGGAGCTCAAAATATATAACACGATTTCTGTAAATGACACTGGGGTATAAATGAGAAAACATTACAAAGTTAAATTGAGATTCGCTGGATGTTACGCAAGTCACAAGATATGCACAAAACAGAATACAACAGGAAGTTTTACCCCGTGATACCCCCTCCTGGGGCACTCTTTGCACTGTATGCAATTGATCCACATTATGTCACTTCCAGTATCTACTTGCACATAATATTCTCTTGGTGGTGTTCCAATTCCAATCCTGGCATAATAAAGCCTACACCATTCCAAATTTAAACACCAATTACTTGAGAAAACAATCAATCAGTGAAAAGATCAATACAAAACTTGATAAATGCCACCAAAAATTTCCTAAGGTTAACTGAACTTAATAATAAAAATCTCACAGTAAGGCAACAACCACGGACTGAGTCAAGTACATGAAACCAAATTCAACACCGAATTAAAGAATGAGGATGGGGATTTACCCGACGGCATCAGGACGACCAGTACCGCCAATAGGAACGTCAACGCCGGCGGCGAGAATCTGGGCGTGGCGGAGGTTATCATGAGCTTTGAAGAGACTAAGGGAATGATCCATACCGGCGAATTTGGAATTGACAGTGAAAATAGCGCCGCCGCCGTCGGTGGTTTCATCGGCGGCAGCAGTGGAGATCAAAAGGAGGAGAAATGGGTAGAGTAGAGGGAAGGTGGAGAGACTTTTGACGATGGGGACGGATATAGCCATAATCATAGCTCTCTCTCGCCGGCGGATTTATGGGTTTTTCTTTTACGAGTAACAATTGTAATCAAAGAATATAATTGTTGTACTCCTCATCAGCAAAAAGATACTCTCTCTCTCTCTCTCTCTCTCTCTCTCTCTCTCTCTCTCTCTCTCTCTCTCTCTCTCTCTCTCTCTCTTCAAATTGCAAAATTTCTCATTTTAAATATTCCAACTAAAATTGCAAAATCTAAAAATGACAAGTTTTTATTTGTATCTTATTGAAATAATTATCAAGGAAGGTAACGTACTTAACCTCCATTTTCTCAAAAGGTAACGTACTAACTAGTTACTAATTTAGGTATCATACTTTCAAAAGTAATTTCAAATAAGGTATTGGACAAATTTTTAACTAACGTCGTTAAAAAATCTAACGGACTTGTCAACCTCGTTACACCCCCATCTACCCTCGCCCTACCCCACCCCCCACCCACCCCCTACCCACCCCGCTCTACCCCCTACCCTACCCCACCCCCGCACTACCCTTACCCACCCCCCACCCACCCCCCGCCCTACCCCCCCACACCCCGCGCTACCCCCCACCCTGCCCTTACCCCCACCCACCCCCCACCCACCACACCTCCTACCCACCCACCCCCACCCCCTACCTACCTCGCCCCCTACCCCCTTACCCCCACCCACCCCGCCCTACCCCCTACCCACCCTCACCCTTACCCCTACCTACCCCTCCCCCGACCCACCCCCCTCCCCGCCCTACCCCCCCACCCCTACCCTCCCCCCACCTCCCCACCCACCCCCACCCTACTCCCCCTCACCCTACCCCCTACTCCCACCCCCACCCCTTCCCTACCCCACCCCCTACCCCCACCCAACCCCTACCCACCCCGCCCACCCCCCACCCCCCGCCCTACCCCACCTCCCCACCCACCCCCGCCCTACCCCCACCCCCCACCCACCCCCGCCCACCCCTTACCCCCTACCCACCCCCATCCCTAAACGAGGTTGACAAGTCCGTTAGATTTTTTAACGACGTTAGTTAAAAATTTGGTCCAGTACCTTATTTGAAATTAATTTTGAAAGTACGATACCTAAGTCAGTAACTAGTTAATACATTACCCTATTTGAAAAAAAAAAACCGAAAGTACAGTGCCCTAGTGGGTTGATTCCCCTTATTATTTTATTCAGGCTGACCCACTTAAATTTGTGCTTAAGAAAACTAATCAACTCAACCCTTAAATTAAAGTAACCCAAACCAACTAATTCAATTAAACCTCCACCACAAATTTTTTTCCACCCTCCTCATATTCCCTCATTTAAATCAGGATCTGAGATAAAAACCCATCTCCTTGTCTCTCATTTTCTCTCCTTCTCAGCCACGAATTCAAGCTTTCCCCATGGCGACAATTGTTATTCATCGCCAGAATCGTCTCCTCCCGACCCTAGCTGCTCGATTTCTTCGTCATTGTCCGACACAATTGTGCCGGAGACAGAATTGTCCATTCGAAATGAGTCATTTCCTGGCGATTATTTTCCTTCGCTTGATTGGTCGGCTTCTGTACCTAACCACTCCTATTCTTCGTCTTTGTCCTACACGGTTGTTCCGGAGACTCGTTGTCCCCCCTCCCTCGAAAGTAAGTTGTTTCCTGTCGACGATGGTTATTGGTCGTTTGATTCATCGTCGTCAGACCATAACCTCTCATTTTCGTCGTCTTTGAGGGATACCATTGTGCCGGAGACCGGTGTTTCTAGTGTTTCAACTGATTCCGACAAGTCTAAGGAAGAAATATCATTTTCGCGTGAGGTTAAATTCCCCGAAAAACTGCTGGATTTGTTGTTTTTATTTTTACCTTGGTTGAGATGCTATAACCCAAAAGATAGTCCCTACTATAAAGATGAAGGAGATGAAGGAAGCAGCCAACAGGAGCTGGCTTTGAAATCTCTAAGGTCATTTCTATCTATTAAAATATTTTCTCTTTAAAATCAATGTAGTGTGAGTACAAATGCTTAGAAAATTAATTTTATAATACAAAAGACCAATTTTCACAAGTGATTTTACATTTTCTCTCAAAAATACTTATTGAGAGTACTAATTTTAAACATAAAAGATAACCTTATACAAGTGAATTTACACTCTCTCAAAAGGACACCGAGAGTACTAAATTTAAAAACCCAAAAGAGTAATTACAACTGTTTTTACATTTTCTCTCAAATAGAGAAATGTACTAGGTCCAAGTCATTCATTAAGCTTTCCATTTCTGCATTTGAGTGTCTTTGTTCCCTTAAAAACATGATACTATCTCTCACCAAATCTTGATTTACTTGCAATGCAAGTTGTTGGGTAGTAATCCCACTTTGTCGACTGCATCTTTTTTTAAATGAGGAATTTGGTAATTGTTTTGCCCTCTGACTTTCATCATTTCTATCATACATGCTTGCAAGCTGATAAAGATCTTGTTCAATGTGGTATGTGATAGTTTTTCGAAAGATTCTTGAACTGCTGCCACCATTTGATCCACTGTTTTTGCTCGAACATTAGTATTTAGTGTGTCTATTGACCTAAACCACCTCAAATCATTAATGTTCGTATCGGGTGAATTTGGTGGCTGAAATATTAGTTGAATGTTGAACTCATCTGCTGTAGCTGATGCTTTAAATTCTTCATCATCGTTGCTTATGTGTGGTGGGGCATTATCCCATTGAATCCTTATGTTTTTACTGCATTCCTTAGCCACTTTGCTTTGATTGTAGGGATAATCTGCAATAAAAATGAGTATGGGTGTATTATAACAATGAAAGAGAAACATATATTTCTGAAATTTAACAAAAATGAAAGAGAAACATAAATTTCTGAAATTAAACAAAGTTAGAGAACTTACATTATTGATCATAATCTCCATAGTAACTTCCTTATTTATTGAATCAAGAGCTTTTGTAACAGGTGTTCCAGCAGGCTGTTTTTGCTTTTCCTTTTTGCTGGCTCAGTTTTTGTAAAATGCCACATTCCTAGTTTTCCATCAAAAACTAGTTCCCCCTCACTTGAGTACATTGGCCTACTAGAGGGACACACAAACATAACTTTTGGGATGAATCACTTACTTTGGCATGTTCTATGAGGCTCAACTTCTCCTGGAATAATGTAGTACCTTTGACTATATTGTGACAAATAAAACCATTTTTCATCTACATGAATATCATGTGTCATGTTTTTAAACATTGCTGCATAGAGACCTTCATCGAAATAAATTGCATTAACACAAAACTTTAGCCTAGAAATCTGATTTGCTTGTATTAGTAAGGGTTTTATGTCATTAGTGTAAGCCTTGATAATACCTTATTTTTTCCATCTTCTTATTGTACTCTTGCTAATTTCCATGGCAGAACTCAGATTTATAATTGTGTTCCTCTTACTAAACTCTATGATCTTCATTTTTTCAACATCAATTTTCACTCTTTTTGTTCTTGCAAGCCCTATTTTTATTTTTTTTGAAAATAAGCAAATAGGCATACCTTGTGCCTTTTGCTGCTCCACTTTTGTCCAAGTGTAGTAGACGGTCAGAAGGGAAACATCAAAATATTCTGCAGCTTCTTTCATTTTGCATTTAGTAAGCTTTTCTTCGATAGAAGCAACCAACAAGAAGTGTGCCAACCTGTTTCTATCTGTATTGGTTAAGTTAGTTTTCATGATCAAACTTTTGGTGTTAAAGAAAATTGTAATGTGATGGCAGATAGTGGGTTTATTTATACTCATTTTGTTAATGTTTAGGAGGGAAGTTTGAATTGTAATTATTGTAAATTACTGTAAGTTTGAAATTTCAGTAAATTTGAATGGAAATTTGGGTGGGAAAATTTATTATCAAATTGTTATGTTATGAAGCAGGTGATGGGTGAATAGATATTTTGATTAACATTTGGCTTCAAATTCAAATTTCTAACTTGGGTAAAGATTAGCGGTGAGTGAATTTTTAATCCATTTGTCTAATTAGTTCTAATCCCACCCCACTACTATTATATTTCAATATCTATCATTATTCCTTAATCCCCGTGACCACCTAGTATTTGCAATTTAAAATGGGACGGAGGGGAGTATAAAATAGCATAGGAAAGAAAATTAAAAGGCAAAACGACAATTAAAAGGACTGATACTCTAGCCCTTGACCAAGATTTTAAAGTTATAAAAGTTAAAGCAAAATATAAAATTTCACATAAATCCACATCCACATATACCACTTCTCCGTCGCTCTTATATCAAAGATATAAGATTAAATAAACTCTTATAACTAGGTATAAAATATTATTTTCCACAAATTTTCATATTTTCTTAAAAATAATAATAAAAACTCATATTTTATTAAACAATCTTCTCTTATATCTTTCTTTACCTAAAATTATAATAATAGAATTACTCTTATACTTAGTTATAAAAAAATACCCTTATGTCTAGGTAAAAAGGTATTTTTTTCACAATTTTTCATCTTTTTTAAACAATCTTCTCTTATACCTTTTTATATCTATATGTATAAAATCAGAATTAATAGAGTCGTGAATTAAAGCACTTTCACCTAATCTTCTATTCTAGTGATAGACATTTCTATATACTTCTTTTTGAAGTTTCTTTCTGTTTGTCCCCCACTTGTCATTTCCTTTAATTCTCTTTCAATTCGGAAAATAGAGACTACGGATCCCGTCCGGTGTGAGACTCTTCCTAATTTTTTCGAGTCCCGACGGGACGTATTTTTTTTATAATCGATCCAGACGGCGGAAAAATTGCCTGGACTATTAATCCTATACAGGGTCTTAATCTCCTTCATATCTTTGGTACGAATGGAATTACTCTTATACTTAATATATTTTTTTTAACAATTTTTCATATTTTCTTAAAAAATAGTAAAATTTACTACAATAACTAATGGTATAAGACCAGAATTTGAAAAAAATCTGGGAAAACAAGGGAGGATCGGGGGCGATCGCACCTCTAGACCGAGCGATCGCACCCCTCGCGCGATTTGGGGTTTTATGGCATTTTGATCTGGGCTTTTATATGTGTAGGGGTTTTAGGATCTCGATTGAAATTTTATGAAGAATGATTTGAGGTGCGAGGGTCTTATGAAATTAAATCAAATTAAAAAGAATGTATAGTGTAATGAGTGTTGTAAGTATAAAAGTGAAGTAGCAGAGATAATATGGGGTAGAGAATAGTAAGGAGATAATTATTATGAGTATGCCAAATAGATCCTATAAATAAATAAAAATTATTAAAAAAATCCATTTGATTAGTGTGCATTTTTAAATAAAACATTTAAAATGAAATTTGTATTTTTACGATTGGGACGGAGAGAGTATTTGTTAGATTATTACCAATCAAATTGAACAATGATGCCCCTGGGTCAAATAATAAACTTATAAATATTTATTCGAGATTCAAAATTTCATAGAAATTCACAAGTATTCAAAAACAAGACTACTCATACCGGTATACTCCCTCCGTCCCACTATAGTTGACACCCAAGGGGTGGGTTCAAAAACTAAGAAAAAAGAATAAAATAAAAAAAATGTGTGGTAGAAAATGAAGAGAGAGAATGAGTGGGGTAAATAGTAGTGTTGGTTGAATAAATTGAGTGGTGAAAAATGAAGAGAGAGAATGAGTGGTGGGGTAGAGTGAATATAAAAATATAAAAACTTGATTATTTTTGGAAGGTGTCAAGTATAGTGGGACGGCCCAAAATGGAAAGAAGTGTCAAGTATAGTGGGACGGAGGGAGTATACCTTAAGGTATAAAACTAAAATTACTCAAATACATTAATGTATAAGAGTAATTTTTTTTTTTTTACATATTTTCACATTTTCTTAAAAAATCATTAAAACTCTTATATTTTATTAAGCAATACTCTTCTATACTTATTTATAAAACTAGAATCACTCTTATACCTTAACGTATAGAAGTAGTTTTTATTTTTATTTTACAATTTTTCACATTAAAAAAAATCATAAAAAAGACTCATATCTTTCTAACCGGTCCGCTCATATATTTAGGTATATTACTAAAATTACTCATATACATTAAGGTATAAAAGTAATATTTTGAGTTGGTCTCCTGTGAGACGGGTCGCCCGCCCATCAGCCCGCTAGTTGTCTTTTAAAAAAAAAAATCAACAACTTTAAAATGAAATATATTGAGATTTTGAAGTCGAAAAAAAAATTCAAAAACATCGTTGTGTTAGTCTCGACGAAACGAATCAAGGTAGCAGTGTGATGATATGGTTTTGAATTATTTTTATAAAATCATATTTTTTTAACCTTAAAAAAACCGAGTTGTTCATCGTCAACAAATGTAACACTTACTATAAAGGAATGAACATTTTTTAATATTGAAATGTAAAAGTTTTTATTCTGAAATGTACCATAATTTTGCAGAAAATTGATTAAGTTTAACATAAAATTGAAATGTAACATTTTCTCTAAAGAATTGTTACATTCATTTGTATAACAAATTATACTCATTATATTATATGCTACATTTCAATCGTTTTCTTTAAAAAAAAATAATCAAACTATTTTAAATTTTCTGTAAAACTACTGTTACATTTAATAATAAAAATCTGTTACATTTAAAAAAAATCTTACTTTTATATAAAAAAAAATGTAATATTACTCTACAAAAACTGTTACATTCATTTGTAAAATAAGTTATATTTCTATATATAATTTGTTACATTTCAATTGTTACTATTTCTTAAAAAAAAATCAAACTATTTTAAATTTTAAAAGAAAAAAAAAATTTACTTAACAAAAACTGTTACATTTATTTGTAGAACAAGTTAAATTCATGTATACAATCCGGTACATTTCAATTGTTAATTTCTCTAAAAAAAAATAATCAAACTATTTTAAATTTTCTGAAAGACTACTATTATATTTATACTTAAAACTATTACACATCATGATTTCATATGTTGCATTCCTTCATACTATTACATTTCAGGTGACGTACTACTCAGTTTTTTTGTTTGTTACAAAATATAATTTTACAACAATAATTCAAAATCATATAATGACACTGCTACTTTTATTCACGAGAAACACAACGGTATTTTTTGATTTTTTTTTTTACTTCAAAATCTCAAAATATTTTATTTTAAAATTGTTGGAGTTTTTTTTTTTTTAAATGACAGGTGGCACTCAGAGAGCAAGCGGGTCAAGGGCGCGGGCGGATGGGGAGACCCGTCTCAATCTGTGAGACGGTCTCACAGGAAAATTTGTCTAATATTTTTCACATTATCTTAAAAAATCATTAAAAAAATTCATATTTTATTAAGATGTCCACTCTTATATTTAGGCAAAATACTAGAATTACTCTGATACATTAAAGTACAAGAGTAAAAAAAATTACAAATTCTCTTTTAAAAAAATCATAAAAAAAGTCTCATATTTTGTTAATCAGCCTGCTGCTATATTTAGGTATAAGACTAGTAAACCTAAAAGGTATAATAGTAAATTTTTAACATTTTTTTCACATTTAAAATATCATAAAAAGTCACATATTTTAGTAACCTCTGCTCCTGTATTTAAGGTATAAAATTAGAATTTGATGAGCCCGTACCTGCTGGACCGGGCCCACGCTCGGTCTGATCTAAGGAACCGGTGACGTGGTATTTCCTAGACCGCTGAGGGGAAGACCGCAGACAGATAGGCCCTTGAGGTCAAGACCGCGTTCCTCCCCGCATCATCCTTCTCCAAGACCGGAGGGATCCTCCGCTGGATTGGTGCCCGCACGAGGTATGACCGCTGGATCCGTGCCCGCAGGGGGTATGACCGCTCCATCCGTGCCCGCGTCAAATACATTTGACCGCGTCCAAGATGTTGACCGCGGGCTCATACCTGCCTCCCGGTTATCTCACCAGCCTCCCAGTTAGTGTCAAGCCTTACCGAGCAAGTTAGCTTACTGGCTCTGACATGCAAGTTGTCGGCTCTCCCATCACGCATTCAATGCGGCTCAGACAGGTGCCTACTATTTCATTTAATGCGCCAAGCCATATACACGGCTCATGTCCCTTTCAGCCATGTCCCCTTTACAGTCAATGTTCCCTCCCTGACAGGACCAATTAGCTGCGGACACGTGTAGGCGATCAAATACCAAAGTGCCCTCTAGGGCTGATCTCATTGCTTACCTCAACAAGCACCTCTCCATTGCCTATAAATAGAAGACCTTTGTCCCCTTGGGCAAGGTAAGTTTCAAATATATTGAGTAAGCCATATTATTCTAAACCCTAAACACACACACACACTCCAAAGACATTCAAACGTCTTATATATCTCAGTATTCTTACTCTCACACCCGAGGGCCTGAGTTGGAGTAACATCCAACTTTGACCTTAACGGTGCTTATTTGTGTTGTGTTCTAGGTACCTCAAACCACTAAATATATCAAGCCAGATATCCTTGAACCGCTCTTGACCCTGAAAAGCTTGGCGTCATCAGTGGTTCCATTGCCGAGAATTCGTCATTTGTTTTCTCGTTAAAAAAAATATATATTTGTTTTCAGGCACACTTTGTGTCCTAAACAGCTGACTGTCAAAAGACACTTCTTTTCAGTCATTTTCTTCTTTTAAGAGCATGTCTAAAACTTTGCAAAATGCTGGTTATTTGACCATTGAGGAGGATAACCAGGCCTCACCTTCCAATGTCAATAAGGGTAAGGCTACAACCTCCATTTTTAACAGAATGGGGGCACGTTCTCAGCCACAACACAGCCTCTCCCCTGGTCAGAGGGCTATACACAAACTAACCGACGAGATACGTGCTGAGAAAGCCCAAGCCCTACTAAACAACAGCCCAAAAACTCCCCAAGCTCCTATAAAAAACACCGCCTTAACCACTCCACTCTCCCCGGAGCAAATCCTGAGGAGGCAAGAGATTTTGGCCTCCAAATCCAAGCTGATTGCTGAGGCCATGGCCGTCGCTGATGCTCAAATGGAGATGTTCGAGAGAGAGGCCAACGGAGGGCTCCAGTTCTCCCAACGAGCTCCCCCTAAATCGCTTGCTAGTCAAGCTAGGGGGCAAACCGGGTTGAACCAACCCTTGATCGCGGACAGCCGGCCAGACGCAGTGTGGTGCATGTAGAAGATAGCGAGGAGGTTGGAGAAGAGGCCCAATCAAATCTATGTGTGAAGTCCAAAGCCAGACCCTTGGCTCCGGCCAAGGAGAAGGCCGTGACTCCACGGGCTAAAAAATAGAAGGTTGATAATCAGAGCCCTGAGTTTGTTGAGTTTATGCAAAAGATGTGGGAAACCCACCAAAAGGCAGCCCAGAAGTGTGGCCGCACCATGGACGCCTTCAGCGACAAGATCGCGCGGGCATCTATTCAGAGGGGCAAGCCCCCCAGATGGACACCTATGATGGCTCCAAAAATGCCAAGAGTCATATGGGACGATTTGAGGGACAAATGGCTCTATTCTCCGCGGATGAGTCCGTGATGTGCAAGGCCTTGGCTGCAACTTTCATGGGCAAGACCCTATCTTGGATGTTAGCTCTCAAGCCCCGGTCCATCCAATCATTCAGCCAGTTTAGAAACATCTTTCTCAATGCCTTTGCTGGGGCAGGTGTGCCCGCTAGACCAAAGACAGACCTTGTCCGCGTCAAGCAGGCCCCAAACGAGCCTACAAAAGATTACATATCTCGGTTCAGGAAGGTGAGCGAGGAGATTGTGGATTTAGAGGAAGGAGACATCAGACTCTGTTTTGAGGGCGGCCTCAGCTCCTCTTTCCTCAAGATGAATTTTGCCTCCAGCCGGCCAAAAACCGTAGAGGAGATGTATGAAAGGGCCTCTGCCATTGCATCCGCGGAAGAGCCCAATGTGCCCGCTCCCCGAGCTTCAGCTAAAGAAAGGATAAGCCAAGTACAAGAGACCACCCCAGAGCCTGCCCGCACCAACAACCAGGGCAAAAACCGAGGCCGGGGGTCAGACAAACTCCGGAAAACGGTGGATGAAACAGTTTACACCGAGCTCACCGAGCCTAGAGTGGTAATCATGAGAGCCTCGGACTTTCCTCCTCCTCCCCCAATGCTTTGAAAACCAAATGAGAGGAGTAGGGCTAAGTTCTGTGAGTATCACAACGACCACGGGCATAGCACAGAGGACTGCTTCCAGTTAAAGCGAATTATCCAGCAGAAAATCAACGACGGGGAGCTAACCAAGTGGGTTAAGGGAAACAACAATTCCCCTAATAACAATACTCAACAGCGGGCACGAAACACGCGTGGCCCCGAAAGAAATGAGAGAGACAACTACGATGATGATTTGGGGGATTATGACATTAATTTCATTGGCGAAGAGCCTCCCTCCAACAAGCAGCTCTCCCTCCAGATTCGAACATTGGAGAAGGTTTTCCTAATCCCCCCAATGGCTCCTGAGGAAGAGCAAGAAATAGGGTTAAAAAAGAGTGAACTTGCCTCCTCCCTATTTCACTCTACTCAACCCCTAACTCTTCATATGAAAATTAACCGAGCCAACATACACCGAGTTTTGATTGATACAGGCGCGGCCAGGGATATTCTCTACTACCACACGTTGGTAAGCATGAGAATGATCGAGGCTAACCTGACTCCTTATGCGGGCATGCTTGAGGGGTTCACCAACCACCGTGGGGGTAAAGGGGATGATTGTGTTTGAAGTAACTATTGGGGAAAAGCCCATGCAGAAGACGGTCAAAATTACTTTCATGGTGGTCGATCTTCCTTCCCAATACAATGCCATTCTCGGCATAACTGCCCAGGCCGAATTGGGAATAGTTGCTTCCGTTCCCCACCAAAGGGTGAAATTTAACACCCCGGGCGGGGTTGCTACCATCAAGAACCAGCCCAGGAGATTCCTCCGAGCACTTGAGGAGAAGAGAAAAGCGGATAAAGGCCAGACGTCCTGCCCGCAGAAAGAGGGCGAGGACAAATTGAAACAGGGAAAGGCCCTTGCACTTGTGCCGGCACCCATTCCAATTGGCATGCTTTCTTTCCATACCACAAAGGTGGAGCTCAAGACGAGCAGAAAATCAAAGCAGTTGGCCCCTATTGAGGGAGGATACATTGATCGGGGAATTGAGGGAAAGATTGATCGCGAGGTCATATATTCCATGGCAACGCCAACCGGAGCTCAGGTCAACCCCCCAACTATTATCATTGACTCCTTGCACAATCGTGAGATCAGCGACCTTCAACCTAACGACGAGCTCGAGGAGGTGGTCGTCAACTTCCACTTCCCGAACAAACTGTTAAGGTCGGGTTGGAAATTCACAGCGAGGAGAGAAGGATCCTCATCGAGTTCCTTAGAGCAAATTGTGATGTGTTCGCTTGGAGGGTGGAGGACATGCAGGGAATCAGCGAGGACGTGATCCTCCATAAAATCAATGATGACCCATTCTTCAAGAACATTCACCAAAAATCAAGGTACTTCTCCCCGGAGAAAGAAGTTGCGATCAAGGAAAAGGTGGAAAAATTGCTCAAAGCGGGGATAATAAAGGAGATTTCCTACCCCAAATGGCTAGCAAATGTGGTAATGGTCAAAAAGTCCAACGGCAAGTGGATAATGTGTGTTGATTTCACCGATCTCAACAAGGCATCCCCCAAAGACTGCTTCCCTCTTCCTCGCATAGACAGATTGGTGGATTCAATAGCCGGTCACAGAGTACTAAGCTTCATTGATGCATACTCCGGCTACTATCAGATCCAAATGAGGAAGGTCCATATGAGGTCACCAAAACAATCAAGGAGGGCACCTACATATTGCGAACAAAGGAAGGAAAAGATCTCAAGCACACTTGGAATAGCGATCACCTTAGAAAGTACTTCTTTTGAAATCTTTGTAAATTTTTGAGGGAGTATAAACCCTAGACCCCTATATATATAAGTGTGAAGTTACCATCAAATTTTGGTGCAAAACTGTTATAAACTCCATTCCCACCAGCCTCAAAAGCTAGGGTGGATGCCCGCAAGCGGATGCCAGTGGGTTCAAGAGCCAACATACTCCTACCTACTGATGCGCAAAGATCCCTTGAGATCCGCAAGCCTATATGTGTACAAAGGCCATTACGCCCGTACTCGATCGCGGGGAGGATACTCCGTCCTGCCCGCGTGACACCACCAAGAAAAAGTGGGTATAGATGAACGTGGGTACAAAGGCCGTGATGCCCGTACCTACGAATTCTAGTGGGGACAAAGACCTGAAGTACGGACCCACTAATTGCGCAAAGGCCCTCGTTAAGGCCGTTACTCGCATGCCTGTATGTAACAAAGGACTACATATAAGCCCGCTTACATGATCGCCACAAGACCCTCACAAAAAACTCTAAGGAGTTTTGAATAAAGGGTCAAAAAGCGTGAACCACCAATAAGTGGATATAGATGCCGGTAGGTTAAAAGGGACAATATGCGAAATATGCTCCTACCTACTGTTGTGTAGACTATAGCCTCACAGCCACACTCTACATGCTCTATGAAAGTAGCTTGCCTTGGCTGCTTTTGACTTACACCACAGCTCGCAAGGCAGGGAATAAGTGTAAATGGATGGGAGTGATCAAAAGAGTTTAACAAAGCCAAACAGACAACCGGGGTTAAGGCCTCAAAGTTTGCCACAAGGCTAAACAAACGCGGTCACAGAGAAATAGGGCTGACTCTCACAAAAAACCCAAGGGATTTTGAATAAAGAGTTAGAAAAACTCAAAAAATGCGGGTAAAGGGCCTGCTAAGCTTCTGACCGCGGAAGGAGAGTATAAAATTTAATTGTTAGTCAAAAAACGCTGGGAAAAGTAAGAGCAAGAATGCAAATATCAAGGTACTCAAAAATTGCCAACACTCAAAACAGCCTACAAGACAAGTAATTAAGAGAATAGTTAAAAAAAAGGCTTCTATTAATGATGAAAAATAATTACAAGGTCCTACCATCTATTACAACAAAAGAAAAACAAAAATCCTAAGCTGAAGGAGCTTGCCCCTTGGGATCTTCTGAGGCTGGGGTTGGCGAAGGAAGGATGTTCACCAAAAGATCCGTGATGGGATCAAGGGTGGCCTCAGTGGAGACAGGGAGAGTTGCTGCCCGCTGAGGAAAGAGATCACCTATGGCCGGCCCATTGGGAAGAACGCGTGCAAGGGCATCCCCAAGAGGTAGCCCCTCGTCCCCGAATCTCAGGGCATCAACCTCGGCAATAAGGCCAAGGGCAGTTACTTCTGCCACAGGCGGCAAGGAGGCCGCTGCGGCCAGCTCCAAGCCCTTAACCTCATCCTCGGACAGAGGAACTAATGCATGCCCGGGCAGGCATTCCGCGTTAGTTGCAACAAGTGAGCCGATTACGGCCAACTGCTGAACAGAGAACATGCTCGTGGCCGCAAAGTTCCGGATCTGTGTCCGGCAGCCAGCCTCGTACTGAGCCAGATTCTCAGATTCTCAGCATTGAGGAAATTTTTGAATTCCTCGGAGTTTTTATACTCCTCCACCGCCTCCTTGCGGGCCTCCCCCAGCATCCTCTTCCTCTCCAGGTCAAACTGCGTCAGGGGTAGCAATTTCTCGGAGAGCTCATCCGCCTTGGCCTCCAGAGTCTGGACTTGCTTCTGGGTAGCCTCCAGCTTGACCGCGAGCTCATTGTTTCTTTGCTCAAGCTGGAGCTTATGCCCGCGGAGCTCATCCCGCTGACCTTTATATTTTTCCAAGTCCTTCTCAGCCTCTGTTAGGCGATCAGAGAAGGACTTCAAATCAGACTCCTGCGTACTGATGAGGGCCTCCTGGAGGAAAGAAGGGAGTTCGAGTGGTGAATTTTTCCTCGGCACAGGGCCAGCTCGCGAAGCTTGCCCGCCAAATCCTTAGTGTTGGCCTCAAGATCAGCGGACAGGCCATCGCAGCACTCCCGCAGTCTCAACACTTTGTTGCCCACCTGCGGAGAAAGAGAGTTAGACAAAGCTCGCAAATGGAAAGAATGAAGCTACAAGAGAAGACAAGTCCAAACCTCAGTAATAAGGGCAAGGCCTATATCCCCCACCAAGGCAGAGGCATTCTCCTGGGCAACTACATTCTTGTAGAAGTTCGGGGAATATAGACGTTTGACTAGGCCAATCCCCACGGAGGAGTTGTTGGCGTTCCGGGCATATCGGTCCACCCCAGTAACCGCGGTCACCTCGGACAGCCTTTTTCTGACAGCCAGTGTCTCCTCGCGGGTAGTCAGGGAGGCCACCGGGTAGGAGACTGAGCAGATTGAGCCCCCTACGGGGGGAGAGGTAGATGAGACCGCAGAGGGGGCAGTGGTAGCCCGGAGGGATGTATCCCCAATTTTCTGAAGCTTGGACCCTCTCTGTCCGTGCCCCAGCTCCCCATCTCTTTCGTTCCTCTTCCTGGGCTCTTGGTTATGCCCGGAAGAAATTGTGCGGCCAGGAGAGGTGGATGCACGGATGGCGTGGGCCGGAGGAGGACCCCTTGGGGGCGGAGGCAGTTCCCCGGTTGTGGGGATAACCTTTGGACCGGTCAGAGGTTCCCCGGTCTTCCTATTAGCAATGGGCATATTGGCACCCTTGCCCGCTGCCCAGCCAGCTCAGCTTGCCTCCTCGCGGCAGCTTCTTTCTGGGCCTTCATATTCTTGGCCTTCATCTGAGCAGCACTTAGTGGGGCCATCAAAAATTGTACTCTTCTGGATCTACTCTGAAGGGAAAGAAAAATGGTTAGAAGACAGTTCGAAAAATCAAAAAGCAATAAAAATAAGCAGCAAGTCAAAAAGGAGTCAGAGACCAATTAATTATGGAGGCACGCATTCAGTGCCCAGCATGCAGGTCTTACAATCGACCTCAAACTGATAAAACTCGTGCACCCTCCGATCAGGGTCACGAGGCTGGGGCTCTATCTCTACTCTAGGGGCATATGGGGCGCCCTCCCTTCGAGGAGCCACCCCTGAGTAGACGAGCAGGGGCTCAAACTCAACAATTGCACCCACATCGTATACGGGCTCCACATCATCGGCTATGTACGGGGCCAGATGGGACTCCAGGGCAACTCGCATAGCCTCGGAAGGAGAGGGGTCGGGATAGTTCTTGACAGTCACCCTCATCGGAACAGGATTTGAAGGCTTGGGGAAGGGCCAGCCGAACCTAGACTCTGACCAATATGTCCTTCTGATTCCATTGATCATATTTGTTGGAGGGTGGAGAGAAGGTCCGAGCAGAGTAATTCCTAGCTTTCAGACTCAGGTTCCCGTTAGAGATTTGGTTCTGGTAGTAGGCATAAAGCCCAGAGAGAGTTGGTTCATAGCCCAAGAACCTGCAGGCCGTTATAAAGGAAACAAGATCCCTAATGGCATTAGGAGTCAGGTGCATGGGGAGGCAACTGTTGAACTCCAGGAAAAAGTAGAAGAAGGAATCTAGGGGCAGCCTCAGACCATTCTCGAATTGAGCTCCATAGAAAATGCAGGCCCTATTGTCCTCGCGGACATCTGCTACTGTTTCTGGCCGCAGCTTGTCCTTCCCCTTTATATGTACATGGCCAAGGGCGCGGAAGGCATTGGGATCAACATTGTAAGTCTCATAAATTTCCTCCTCTCAATCTATGGTAGCCACTTCCTTGGCTTTTTTCTTGCGGCCACGGCCAGAGTTCGCCTCAGCAGCTGGCCGCTTGCCCCTACCTCGGGCAGGGGCCACCTCCCCAGAATCCTCCTCAAAAGCATCAACAATTTTCGTAGTTTCAGTGGCCTTCCTAGAGGTCCCCGCGGCCCTCCTATCCTCCTCCTCGCGGTCATCCTCCTCGGTCTCCGAGCTCGTCGAGCCAAAGAGATCGGTGGCATCACCACGAGCAGAGGTCACTTCAGTTTCCTTCTCCCCACCTCCGGTCACCTCAAAATTTAGAGGTTCTAGCTCCTCGCTACTGCTCAGGTCACTGCTACTCACATCGACCACGGGCACACTAGGGGCCGCGGGCACGTCGGGAAAAATTGTCCTTGGGGGAGAACATCCAAGGCATCATTCAGGTCCTCGGGGACCGGTGCCCGCGACTCATTGGTGTTGTTGGAATCCATCAATTCACACTTTTCCCAATCAACTATTACTTCGGGGACGCGAATCGCTCTCCTCACTAGTTCAACGGTGTTCAGAGCCGGATCTCTCTCGCGGGGAAACCTGCACAAAACCCCCATTACAAAATTTCTCAGCCTACTTGTATTCCCCAACACCAAAACATCACCGTTCTTTTTTACCCTTTTGTCCTTGGCCTCCCACAACCGGGGTGGGACAAAAGGCCCCCATTGGGATTTCTCACAAAAATATTGGAAGCACTCCATGGATAACCTAAGCCAACCATGGCCTACCTTCCTAAATATCCCCCCTGTCCGTTTACAGACGGCAAAGGTATCTGGAGTGCTCCCATCTCCTAACTCTATGGGACGGCGGGGTCCAAATTCACGGGTTGTCATTGAGCCCAGAAAAAAGAAATATAAAGAGATGAAGAAGAAACACCAAGGAAAAAATTTACTTACGAAAGAAAAAGCTTGAGGGGGGATCGAAGCAAGGAAACGCAAATTCGCAGCAAGTTTCTCTCTCTAGCACTTTGAAGGTTTGAAGACGGTAAAAAGGGTTTGAGGTGGAAGGGTTTGGTTTTTATAAGGCCTACCTATACGGGTTAACCCGATTGACCCGTATTAATTAGCCCACAAACCGCTCCTCGAACCGTGAACCGTCTCCAAACGTTTAAAATTTTGAAAATTCCGCCGGTTAGCATTTATTACCCCTCTTAGATGGCTGACACGTACCCTATGTGCGTACCACGCCCGTCTTTTCATATGCCCAGGGGCCCACCTGCTAACCGGGAGGCAGAGCATGCAAGGGGCCACGTGTCTCCCATTGGTGCCTCCCGAACGTGCCTATAAGCCTAGGAGGCAAAGCAACAACCAACAAAAAACGCTAACACTGGTTCTCGCCAAAATAGCGGTCTGATCCAACCGAGCTTAGCTAGTAGCTCCTCGCTCAGACCATAAATAATCACACTTGGAGCTAGGGGCCATTGATGAGCCCGTACCCGCTGGACCGGGCCCACGCTCGATCTGATCTAAGGAACCGGTGACGTGGTATTTCCTAGACCGCTGAGGGGAAGACCACGAACAGATAGGCCCTTGAGGTCAAGACCGCGTTCCTCCCCGCATCATCCTTCTCCAAGACCGGAGGGATCCTGTCCGCTGGATTGGTGCCCGCACGAGGTATGACCGCTGGATCCGTGCCCGCAGGGGGTATGACCGCTCCATCCGTGCCCGCGTCAAATACCTTTGACCGCGCCCAATATGTTGACCGCGGGCTCATACCTGCCTCCCGGTTATCTCACCAGCCTCCCGGTTAGTGTCAAGCCTTACTGAGCAAGTTAGCTTATTGGCTCTGACATGCAAGTTGCCGGCTCCCCCATTACGTATTCAATGCGGCTCAGACAGGCGCCTACTATTTCATTTAATGCGCCAAGCCATATACACGGCTCATGTCCCTTTCAGCCATGTCCCCTTTACAGTCAATGTTCCCTCCCTGACAGGACCAATTAACTGCGGACACGTGTAGGCGGTCAAATACCAAAGTGCCCTCTAGGGCTGATCTCATTGCTTACCTCAACAAGCACCTCTCCATTGCCTATAAATAGAAGACCTTTGTCCCCTTGGGCAAGGTAAGTTCCAAATATATTGAGTAAGCCATATTATTCTAAACCCTAAACACACACACACACTCCAAAGACATTCAAACGTCTTATATATCTCAGTATTCTTACTCTCACACCCGAGGGCCTGAGTTGGAGTAACAACCAACTTTGACATTAACGGTGCTTATTTGTGTTGTGTTCTAGGTACCTCAAACTACTAAATATATCAAGCCAGATATCCTTGAACCGCTCTTGACCCTGAAAAGCTTGGCGTCATCAGAATTGCTCTTATATTTTAAAGTATAAGGGTAAAATCACTCTTATATCTAAGGTATAAGATTATTTTTTCACAATTTATATCAAGATAATCAACCCCCCCTCCATCCAATTTCAATATTCGTTGGTATAAAAAGAGAAATGGGAAAAATTATAACTGTTATCGACAAGTTATCCACTATGTGATAATGTCATTAAGCAAGCTTTTATGTGCACTAATTGGCAATTACAAGAGACATCATAATCTTATAAAATTATGTCCCCATAAACGTAAAATGATATAGTATTAAACATTTCATGTACATTGCCATAAGCGAGTTAGAAACAAATGAAATAGATGAACAACCAAATTTCACAGACTGACCATGAACCAGTTTCCCTAACCGCAATGCAAAGCAAAGAGACTAGCACAACTACTAACCACACTAGCAAAGACAAACTCATTGGGCTCAAGATCCCTTTGGGGATAAATCTGAACAACCATTAGAGGCTTCCCTGCTTGACCATACCCAAAAATCATAGCTGACCAAGTCACAAGATTTCGTTCAGACATTTCGTCGAACAGGTGATAGACAGAATTTACCTTTCAGCATTTGGCATGTTTGTTGAGGATGTGATTGGAGATGACAACGTCGGATTGAAGGCATGTTTTGATAACCGCTACATGAAGGGAAAGGCCTTGGCGGAAAGTTGTAGCTTAAGAGCACTTGTGCAGATAAAAGTGATCAGATCAAAGGAGATCTAACGTTGGGAAAAGGATAGGCGGCCGAAAATGTGATATGAACTTGGCGTGCATGGTTAGGCCAATGGCAACAGTAGCAGTTTATTTCTTGTTAATTAGTTAGCTTCTTGTTAATTAGTTTCCTCTTGTTAATTAGCACTTAGTAAGTTAGTAGGCAGTTGAATAAGGAGATAGTGGGGATCATGGTTTGGCATCATGGCTCCATAATTCGTAGTCTTTGTTTTGGTTGAAGTTGTTGGTTTATAAGCCCACAATTTGGAAGGGAGAAGATATACAGAAAATTGCCCAAACTCCTCTCTCTATCTTTTCTATTTTTCTGAGTATCCAGTCTTATCAACTGGTATAAGAGCCTGGTTCTACCATGGACACCCGTGGAAAACCAACGCCGAGTTTCGTAATGACATGATCAAAGTCATAGCCCGTCATGAATCCAGTCTTGACCAGTTGCATGCGTACTGGAGGCAGTTCTGGCTGAGCTCCAAAGTCAGCGGCCTACACGAGCTGCAAACCATCATACCCCCGAGTTCAATCATTTTTGTCAAGGGGAGAACTCCAATTCCAACACTCATGGCCAACAATCGTTGGGCGAGCAACGTGGCCATCTCAAGCTCTATTTTTCGAAGTTCAGCGGTGAGGATCCAAGTGGTTGGATCTACAAGGCTGAGCAGTACTTCGAGTTCCAAAAAATCAGTCCTGAACAGCAAGTACACTTGGATTCCTTTCATCTGGAGGGTGTTGCCTTGCAATGGCATCGTTGGTTAACGAAGATTCGGGGACTGCAAATTTGGGTGGAACTGACTAAGGCACTCCTCGAACGCTTTGGACAAACGGATTATGAAGATCCGTCGGAAGCACTCAACCGGCTGCGACAAACTACCACGGTGAATGCTTACCAGGAGGCGTTTGAAAGGCTTTCGAACCGGGAGGATGGGTTGCCGGAAGCACATTTAGTAGGTGAATGAACGCTCGCCGAAAAAAATAGAAATTTAGGAGTCGCCACGCCGTTTTTAAGGAAACATTGAAACCTTTTGAGAGAAAAAATGGGTTCGGGGGTCAAGTTACGTGTTGGGAAGAACCGAGAGTTCACCCAACACGCCTCGTCCGTAGACGAGTCTTTCTATCGTTCAACGAGGCAAACGAAATACAAATGAAAACAGACCATCTGGAGTGTGACTGAGTATGTCGCGTGACACAGGACACACTTGGCCCGATGTGTCACGGGACATACTATGCCCTATATGCCCTATGCAGAGGTTTACAACTGATTTGATTACAGGAACGAGCCAATATCAACAACGAGGTAAACAGAATGAAATTTAATGGCAACAACGAGATTGCAAGAGATGAAAAATTGTAACGAGACAATATCATCCTCTAGATATGAATAAACACACGAGAGATGATGAATATGATTGATTCACTCTCTATGCGGTGTTTAGACAAACCAAAATCAAACAAAGCCCAAGTATACAGATCAAAGCATGTTGGACACAAAATGGAATTATACCAATACCAAATATATCAGGTTCTAGCCTGAACAGAAACCAAGTATGGGCAAAACCCAATCACAGTGTCTGGGAAACAAATTGACATTATAAAAATGTTCATTCAAATCAGTTCTAGCATATGAACAACAATACCAACACGGCAAAATCTATGAATCAACGAGGAGGGAGAGAGAAAAGGATTTAGAAATTACCCTCGGAGTATCCACGATCTCTACACCCAGTTAGGTGTAGAGAGCTTTAAATCGGCTCCGGGACGATGAGAATTCTAGCTCAGCTTCGAGGCCTGGAATGAGTGTAACACGCAAAAGGGTCTGAACAGGGGTTGGCGTTGGTAGCTATGGCCGGCAATTATTGGTGGAGCGGTGGTGGCGATGGTGGTTAACGGCTTAGGGGTTGTTATTGACGCTGTTGAGGAGCGGTGGTGGTGGATGGCTTAGAATCTGTAAGCAGGAGAGGAGAGCGATTGGTTGAGGTCTAGGTTGAGAATCGATTGATGAACAAGGAGGAAGGTGATTTTAGTTGGTGTTGGAGCGATTGCTGTTGGCCGGAGAGATGAGTGAACGCCGATTTGGGTTGCGGTTTTGGGCAATTGAATTGAGAAAAAGGCGATTGTTGTTGGTGTTTGGGAGATAGAGAGAAAAGTGAGGGGGATTGGAAGGGAAATGGGTCGGAGAAGGAGAACTGAATCGCCGGCGAGGGAGATGATTGAGCTAGCAATCTCTGTTTCCGGCTAGAGAGAGAGAGGAGAGAGAGAGAGCGAGCTCTTTTGTTTTTCTATGAGAGAGAGAGAGAGAGTGCAGTGAAGTTTTCTTTACAAATGAGAGAGAATCCCTTATTCAACAACTTGGGATTTTAATTTATTGTGTCGCACGACACTGTCAGGTGGCGAAATCTGGATCCTTCTTTGATAATTTCCAACAGGTCCAATCTGCATAATTCTTTTTAGGTCCTTTCTTAGCGGGAAACTTATAAAAAGCTCCCGAAAGTCTCGGAATAAACCGAAAATTTACCAAACGTTCCCAAGCGCACTTTTATTGAGTAAAAGACACTTTTTATTGGGTCGCGAGTCGGATTGGGGTACTCACAGAGCCCCTCGGCAACGTCACTTATGCAAGAAGTGAGGTTGTCGATAAAGGATCCCAAGCGTAACGAGCGGCTGATGATAAAGCAGAGGGTTGATGACGAGATCGGATGGCTGGACCTTTTGAGAAAGGATTCCTACGTATCCTTAAAAGGGAATCAAGCCAAATCATAGTTCAGAGAATATAGGAACGAGCCTGAGGAGGTGTAGGAACAAGCGTAAGGAGGTATAGGAACAAGCCTTAGGAACAAGCCTTAAGAGACATAGGAACAAGCTTTAAGAGACATAGGAACAAGCCTTAAGAGGTATAGGAACAAGCCTAAAGAGGTATAGGAACAAGCCTAAAAAGGTATAGGAACAAGCCTAACGAGGTATAGGAACAAGCCTTACGAGGTATAGGAACAAGCCTTGAGAGACATAGGAACAAGCCTTAAGAGACATAGGAACAAGCCTTAAAGGATCGAGATTAACTCAAAAGTATCGCGAGATGAACTCCAATGAAATGACTTTTACGAGAAAGCAAACATAAGACAAGATGATTTGCAGTTGAAAGGAGATATATTTTCATACCTGTGCTGTGTTTACTTGCAAGGGTTGTGCACACGGGGATCACTTGAAGTGATTGGCTGGCTTTGGAAGCACTTGCCGGGTAGAACACGAACTTTGTTGTTGACATTACCGTTGCAAGACGGACTCTGCTGATGGTTTGAGGTTGTGAGACTGGTATTGCTGATCCTTTTCCATTGCAAGACGGATATTGCTAATGCTTTTCCATTGCAAGACGGACTTTGATGACGATTTTCCATTGCAAGACGGACTTTGATGATGATTTTGACGTTGCAAGACGGACTTTGCTGAGGATTTTTCGTTGCAAGACGGACCTTCGATGAACATTTGCTATTGCTAGACGGACCTTTGACGAGCATTTGCCATTGCGAGACGGACCTTTGATGATGCTTTGACGACGAGGCTGATGAGCTTGACGAGCATTGCTTAGAGACTGAGGTAGCTAGGGCTCTTTTAGACGATGCTGAGGAGTCTGAAGATGACGAGACCTATGAAGATGATAAAGGCAGAAATATGCCACCTGCAGGATTTGAAATCTTTGTCCAGGTTGTGATTGAGGAGCAATTCCCACGATCAGATTATGATCACTTGATTATTGTACCCTGCGGGGGGAAAAACACAACACTACTAGGCACTTTGCATTTTATTCGCTTGATTTGAAATTTTGCTTATGCATTCTTAAATTCATTGCACGAGTCCATATCGGCTGGGGATGAAAATGGAGTGGGGATTTTGCACGGCTTGACAAGCTGATATGTATGTAGCCATTATGCTATGATGAATTTATGATGGAATGACTGTGTATAGGATGATGTATGGGTCGAACCCTCTCCCATGAAGGATGGATGATATGGCGCAGCTAGGCAAGTCGGGGTGTACTCTGAGAATACAGATGGCAGTAGGTCGATTGTTGCTGATAAGGATAAGGTGTATCGAGCGCCTGAAGCAGCAAGCAGCAGAGAAAGTGCAGAGAATGAACCCGGCTTCGAATAGATGACTAGGCAAAGCCTTAGTTGATAATGCAAAGCAAACCCGGAGGGAATCTGGAGAGCTTGAGAGGATAGCATAGCAAATCCCCAGCTTGAAGAGATCCAATGCAGTCCCATTACAGGCAGAATTATCATGCGGCCAAGGAGGAACTCATCTTTTCAGACCTTAGTCAATCAGTCATAGACTCGGAAATATATACGTGCAGGGGCACATCTTTCGAAAAGTGGGAAATGAATCCTGATTTTGTGTATGACACACTCGCTTTTGGGTTTAACTCTTTTGAGAGAGTATAAGCACAACAATGTGTGGAAAAGTGTATGGAAGCCCCTGCTGACAGAAAACAGTGTTTGGCTCTATATTCCTAGAATGTAGAAAAGAAGACTTGTCGAGACACTCGAAAACCTGTCTTATTCGTGATGATCACAAGGCTGCTAAAAACCCTTTATTGATGTTCGAGTTATTCAACCACCAAAGCTGACATGAACAAATATTTTGATCAATCCTGAGGAGAAAACCAACTGATATCGAGATCAAAAAGGATGTGTGTATATGGACGGCCCTTGATGAGACCGGATTTTCTGAGATGTGCTTGTGATTTCAACCGGACCAGTTATGGTTGCCTACGTTCCCCTCCATAGGAGGAGCTCAGGTCGCCGTAGTTCGGGCTTATCCCGAATGAAGAGAGAAGGAATGTGAAATTTCGAGATTTTGAGGACCTTTAAGGATTTTCTGAGAATCAAAGCATTGAGGAACAAGTCTCCTTGGAGTGCCAATGAGGGACACGGCTGCGAAGCCCCAGTGAGGCATTCACGGGAAGTGTTTGCGGAAGAGAAATGAAATATGCTCACATGAAGTGCCAAATGAATGGATTGAATTTGCACAATCTTAGATTGATGATTTTGAACCAAGATGGATTAGATTCCAATTTAAGCAAGCAACGAAGCATTAATTTGATTTAGATCTCGAAGATATTAGAATGAAATTACTATCCGGTAGGGACTGTAGCTGGGCTTCAAGGCTTCGATCGGCCATCGGGTAATTTGGAAAATTGTGACCTCTTAAGATGAGAGGTCGGCTAGGCCTTTTACTGACTGAACCTCTAAAGATGAGAGGTTGGCTTGCAGGGATGTGTTTGGGAAATCTACGGCGAGGAAGATTGATTGCCTCTAAGAATGAGAGGTTAAATTTTGACTTTGTCCAAAGGCAAGGGTAATGGGAATGGGAATATCCTCTAGAATCGAGAGGACGACTTGGGATTATTTGGTGGATTGCTGACGAGAGAAGATCCAAGCTATCGAGAACTTTTGCTAACTTTCGAGAATTCGGGCTCTTTTTTGAACATTGGAGAGCTTCTTGGGAAGTCAAAGACTTTTGCTGAATTGTGAGGATTTAACATCCTTCTTTTGGAAAGCCTCCTGAGGATTCTTGCTGGATTGTGAGGATTTAACATCCTTCTTTTGATAACTTGGAAGACCTCTTTGAGAAGTTGAGGATTATCTTTGTCCTTCCTTCATGGCTTGAATATTTTGTGCACCGCCGATTCTCGAAGCTAACTTCTTGGCATTGCTTGGACTTCTCTCGGCAAGGAGCAAAGGTGATGGCTAAACAGGGTTTCAAAATATGCCGATCTTGAAATGAAGGGATATTGTTTGGTGAGGGTGAGGTAATGGCTTCCCTAGGGTGAAAGGCTTCAACCGCAATCCCTACCGGATGACCCAAACGAGATTAAGTCTTCATTGCTTGCTTAAGCTTAACTGAGGAAGATTCGTGCAAATTCCTTGAGCGACAAAACGACGAGGATGATGAAAGAGGTATGAGCATATGAGATGCAAGATGGGGAGTTGGCAAGCCCCAATTTGAGAAGGATATCAATTGATTTTCTCGCTCCGATTAATTTAAATATTAATCATTTCAACGCCTCAGTGATTGAGCAGCACAAGTGATCATCTAGGATAAAACCATTTCAATCAAGTGTAATGTGGTGTGCAAGTAATGCCTCGAGTCTAGCAAGAAGAGAATCAAAGATCTTTATTATTGCAAAGCAAAAACTGGTCCAACTTGGACTCAACAGACTCATGTCCGAAAGGGACATTCTAGATCCTACGAAGACTGATCGACTTCTTCAACCTTGTATGGGAGAGCCCCTGGGATTGTTGACAGTGTTGGCCATTTGATCAAGCATCTAGGCCTCACGCTCACGAGCAAGAGCGGCTCCAAGGGTAACCCGTAACTCTTCAATAGACAAATCATTCGAACCCGACTGACCCGTAGCAACTGAACCTCCGGACTGGCTATCCAACACATTCTCTGCACCAGGCATCCAGGATTCTGAATCAGATAAACAACCGCTTGGACACTTGAGCTGCTTCCGCCTAGGGGATATGGACCAAATGAGCGCCGGGGACCGAAGCACACACCCAACTTGCCGTAGCCTTGCAGAGGTGAAGAGGTGAGAGCGTGTATAAGGTGGAGGACAGAGAACCTTGAGGATGGTATGGGAGAGGGAAGAATGGGAAATGAGACGGACTCGCGCAACATTTTATTAATATTCAAACTAAACCTCGGGGAAACCTAGGGACACATCATCCAAAAATACACCAAATGTATTTATTAAAAATTAATAATAGGCAATAATACCTAAATAAAACCAAAGCACTTATGGGACGGACGAGCAATCCCAATTTCTGAAGAAATTTGGGCAGCATAACGGGTATTCCTGAAGAAATTCAAGGAAAAATCCGGCATGACCTCTCGTCGGTGCATGTTGACAAAGCGACATGATCTCTCGTTAGAACATGCCGTGGGAACGATATGTCCTTTCGTGAAACTATGTTGCGTTGGCAACATGCCCACACGTGCTAGGTTTTGGGGTAGGTACGAAAGCCTTTTAGAAATTTTGAAACAAGTCATTTTAGTGTATTTGAAAAATGGCGTGTCAAAACCAACCGTTTTGGGTGAGGTTGAAAGTGTGGCGCCACCTATAACGCGCTAGGGGGATAGGTTTGATATTAGGCGCTCAAGCGTAGGCGACGTACATCACCATCCACGATGCCGTCAATCGCACCCGAGGGTTCTAGATCTACGTGATATAGTGTGCGGGATGGCTATGTTCCTTTATTTTGTGAAAATGATTTTATATATATATATTTTTTATTGAAAAGGGGGAAGGAAAACACACACACACACCCCATAGAGATACAATAATCAAATGATCATAATACAATCCCAAGGACTGCCCCACAATTTGAACCAAGTCAAACAAATCAGCCTCTGCAGGTTGGCCAATCTTGTCGCACTACACAGGACTGAGAAGGCAACTTATGTCGCGTGACAAGGGAGGCCAAAATTCCATGATCTCAAGCAAACTGAGCCCCAGCCTCCAAGCAAAACATTCAAACCAGGCCTCACAGAGAACAACAGAAGCACACAATGGAGTACCAAGACAATAAAGCACATAAAATGTATTTAAACACATAAAATGTCACACAACAAAGCACACGCTCATGAATGAGAAGGATGTTGAACATGAATGAAAGCTTGACCCGCTTTTGAAAAAACAAGTTTCAAATGTCCCCAGGGGAGTCGCCACAGAATGTACGCTCGCCGAAAAAAAATAGAAATTTAGGAGTCGCCACGCCGTTTTTAAGGAAACATTGAAAACCTTTTGAGAGAAAAAATGGGTTCGGGGGTCAAGTTACGTGTTGGGAAGAACCGAGAGTTCACCCAACACGCCTCGTCCGTAGACGAGTCTTTCTATCATTCAACATCAAAATCATTCAAATGTGTGTGCGAAGTGTGTATGACAAGATATGTATAAAAATGCATTTTAATGCTTTATTGATAAACAGCGAGGATACAACTTGTGAGCCACTTATTTTGGGGGGCCACGTCCCGATTACAACGAGGCAAACGAAATACAAATGAAAACAGACCATCTGCAGTGTGACTTAGTATGTCGCGTGACACAGGACACACTTGGCCCGATGTGTCACGGGACATACTATGCCCTATATGCCCTATGCAGAGGTTTACAACTGATTTGATTACAGGAACGAGCCAATATCAACAACGAGGTAAACATAATGAAATTTAATGGCAACAACGAGATTGCAAGAGATGGAAAATTGTAACGAGACAATATCATCCTCTAGATATGAATAAACACACGAGAGATGATGAATATGATTGATTCACTCTCTATGCGGTGTTTAGACAAACCAAAATCAAACAAAGCCAAAGTATACAGATCAAAGCATGTTGGACACAAAATGGAATTATACCAATACCAAATATATCAGGTTCTAGCCTGAACAGAAACCAAGTATGGGCAAAACCCAATCACAGTGTCTGGGAAACAAATTGACATTATAAAAATGTTCATTCAAATCAGTTCTAGCATATGAACAACAATACCAACACGGCAAAATCTATGAATCAACGAGGAGGGAGAGAGAAAAGGATTTAGAAATTACCCTTGGAGTATCCACAATCTCTACACCCAGTTAGGTGTAGAGAGCTTTAAATCGGCTCCGGGACGATGAGAATTCTAGCTCAGCTTTGAGGCCTGGAATGAGTGTAACACGCAAAAGGGTCTGAACAGGGGTTGGCGTTGGTAGCTATGGCCGGCAATTATTGGTGGAGCGGTGGTGGCGATGGTGGTTAACGGCTTAGGGGTTGTTATTGACGCTGTTGAGGAGCGGTGGTGATGGATGGCTTAGAATCTGTAAGCAGGAGAGGAGAGCGATTGGTTGAGGTCTAGGTTGAGAATCGATTGGGGAACAAGGAGTAAGGTGATTTTAGTTGGTGTTGGAGCGATTTCTGTTGGCCGGAGAGATGAGTGAACGCCGATTTGGGTTGCGGTTTTGGGCAATTGAATTGAGAAAAAGGCGATTGTTGTTGGTGTTTGGGAGATAGAGAGAAAAGTGAGGGGGATTGGAAGGGAAATGGGTCGGAGAAGGAGAACTGAATCGCCGGCGAGGGAGATGATTGAGCTAGCAATCTCTGTTTCCGGCTAGAGAGAGAGAGGAGAGAGAGAGTGAGCTCTTTTGTTTTTCTATGTGAGAGAGAGAGAGTGCAGTGAAGTTTTCTTTACAAATGAGAGAGAATCCCTTATTTAACAACTTGGGATTTTAATTTATTGTGTCGCACGACCAATAAAAAATAACTGCCTTTCTTCTAGAAACACTGCCAGGTGGCGAAATCTGGACCCTTGGTAATTCCCAACAGGTCCAATCTGCATAATTCTTTTTAGGTCCTTCCTTAGCGGGAAACTTATAAAAAGCTCCCGAAAGTCTCGGAATGAATCGGAAATTTACCAAACGCTCCCAAGCGCACTTTTATTGAGTAAAAGGCACTTTTTATTGGGTCGTGAGTCGGATTGGGATACTCACAGTAGGGTGTTTTATTGCGGGGCTTCGGGATGACAAACGGTTGGATGTAAGGATAAAACAGCCTCGATCCGTGGCGGAAGCCATAGGCATAGCTCGATTGATTGAGGAGCACAACCAGCTCCAAAAATCTTCGGGTACATCAGAGCGGCAGCAGGCCGCCCTGGCTCAAAACAAGGGAACTGCTGGGCCATCGACTAGACTCTTGAGACCTCTACCGAACCAACGCGGGAAAGGCCAGACTACTGAGACACCCACTTTCAGATGACTCTCTGCACACAGGAAGCAAAAGAATGACGCGAGAAGGGATTGTGCTATTATTGTGATGAAAGGTTTGTTCTGGGGCACCGTTGTCAACGTCCGCAGCTTTTTATGATTGAGGAAGGGTTGCTCCAGAAACTTGCAAGGAGGAAACTAAACATGAACCGAAAGAGGGCTTGCCAGAGATCTCATTCCATGCTATCTCAGGGGTAACTCACCCGTGGATGCTGAGAATAAGTGGGATGATTCGAGGCTTCGAAGTAACGATCCTTATCGATGGGGGTAGCACCCATAATTTTATTGATCATGCCTTAGTGTTGAAGTTGGGCTTAATAGTTACAAAGGACCGAAAGTTTCATGTCACTGTGGCCAGTGGAGACCAAATGGAGTGTGTGGGACTTTGCCAGCAACTCACTCTTGATATTCAGAGCACCCTCATTACAGCCGATTATTATGTGTTGCCCATCGCTGCATGTCAACTCGTGTTGGGCATTCAGTGGTTACGGACGCTTGGACCCATTAAAACTGATTATGAGCGACTGACCATGGCGTTCAATAGGGACGGACAACGACACACATTTACGGGTCTAAATCCCAAACCCATGCAAGCTTTGAGTGACAAAAGGAATATAGTAATGTTAAAGGTATGGCTTATTTCCTTATGATTTCCCTTGTGCCTAATAATATGCCCACACAGCAGGAGCCATCAACAAACATGGAACAATTGCTCACCGAGTTCAGAGACATCTTTGAAGTGCCTGTTGGACTGTCACCCTCACGGCATCATGACCATCGCATCATTCTTTGGCCACAATCGGGTCCAGTGAATGTGAGACCATACCGTTACCCGTATTACCAAAAAATGGAGATTGAAAAGATGATGCGGGAATTATTAACCACTGGCCTATTCCGTCCAAGCCATAGTCCATTTTCACCGGTTTTATTGGTAAGAAAATCTGATGGTAATTGGCAATTTTGTGTGGATTACCGCGCCTTGAATCGGATCACTGTCAAGGACAAATTTCCCATTCCGGTCATCGATGAGCTCCTCGATGAGTTACACGGAACCAAGTTCTTTTCGAAGTTGGATTTGACTGCTGGGTATCATCAAATTCGGATGCAAGAGGAGGACATATCGAAGACAGCGTTCCGAACACATGAAGGTCATTATGAATTCTTGTTAATGTCATTCGGGCTTACCAATGCCCCGGCCACTTTCCAGAATCTCATGAATGATATTTTCAGGGTGTATCTTAGGAAGTTCATACTTGTGTTCTTTGATGACATTCTCATTTATTCCAAATCATGGGATGACCATCTTGCGCACCTTCGCATCGTTTTTGAGATTTTGCGGGTTAATAAATTATTTGTGAAATCAAAAAAATGCAGGTTTGGCGTAACCCAAGTTGATTATTTGGGTCACATAATTTCTGAACGGGGGGTAGTTGTCGATCCAATGAAGGTCCAATCTGTGCTTGATTGGCCCACTCCGTCCACAATGAAGGCAGTAAGAGGGTTCTTGGGACTCACTGGGTATTACCGCAAGTTCATCTGCAATTTTGGAATCATTGCAGCGCCACTTAACCGTCTCCTTTTAAAGGATGGGATTATCTGGTCCGAGGTAGCGGAGGCAGCCTTTCACAGTTTGAAGGAGGCATTGACCACCACTCCCGTTCTCGGTCTACCGTATTTTTCACAACCATTTGTGCTTGAATGCGATGCAAGTGGGGTGGGCATTGGGGCGGTTCTCACCCAACGGATCATCCTATTGCCTATTATAGTGAAGCTTTAAAAGGAAGGGCACTTCAGTGGTCTACTTACGAAAAAGAAATGTTGGCCATTGTGAAGGCTATCCAAAAGTGGCGACCATATCTCCTGGGCAAGCCTTTCGTTGTTAGAACGGATCATCGCATCCTCAAATTTCCGTTGGAGCAGCGAATTACCACTCCGGCACAGACCCGTTGGCTTCCAAAGATCATGGGGTATGACTACGATATTGTGTACAAAAGAGGGACCGAAAACCAGGCAGCCGATTCCCTATCCCGTATGGTTGAGTTTCAAGTAATCTCTCTCTCCGCACCCCGTTTTGATTGGTGGACACAATTACAGGCAGAAGTGGTTCAGGACTCTTTTTTTCAAGAGTTGGATGACCTCCCATACCGTGCTCAGTTGCAATTACGTGATGGGGTTTGGTTTATTCATGGTAAGATATTATTGAGTCCCACTTCATCCTTAATTCCCCAGATTATTGCGGATTGCCATTCGTCTTCGGTAGGTGGCCACTTTGGTTTCTTCTAAACCTTGAGCCACATCCATCTTAGTTTTCAATGGCCCCATATGCGGTGAGATGTCAAAGAGCACTTGAGGCAGTGTGCAGTTTGCCAACGGAACAAGGGGGACACTGCTAAGCCCGCCGGATTGCTCCACCCTTTACCAATTCCTACTCGGATATGGACGAAGATATCCGTGGATTTCATTGAGGGACTACCAGTATCGAAAGGGTATTCAGTTCTTATGGTGGTCGTCGATCGTTTGTCAAAATATGCCCACTTTGTACCCCTCAAGCATCCCTACACGGCTCTTTCGATGGCTAAGGCCTTCATCGCCAATATTGTTCGACTCCATGGATTCCCCGTGTCCATTGTCAGTGATTGAGACAGGGTTTTTATTAGTTCTTTCTGGAAGACCTTGTTTCAATTGCAAGGAACAAAGCTATGTATGAGTTCGAGCTATCACCCACAAACCGACGGTCAGACTGAGGTCGTCAATCGTACTTTCGAACAGTACCTACGGTGTTTTGCAGGAGACCAATTGCGGCTATGGTTCGAGTGGGTTCCTTGGGCAGAATGGAGTTACAACACTTCCCGTCACTCTGCCACCCAGATGACGCCATTTGAAGCGGTGTATGGGATTTCCCCCCACACATATTATCTTATACCCCAGGCTCTTCCAACCTGCAGGCAGTAGATGAGCAACTCCGTGATCGTGACGCCATCCTCATAGAATTGAAAACCAATCTCACGAATGCCATGCTGAAATTACCCGGATCCGAGCAGGCTTCGCAGCCCCGGCATCTGGCGTCTTTCGCGTTGGGGCGACGGTGTCTCGCCGTTTTTTGTTTTTGTAGAGTCGCCACGCCGTTTTTATTAAGCCCAAAACATTGAAAAAGGGCATCAGTTTAAAGATAATTTTAAACTGTTTTTTGTGTGATGAGATTTTGAGTTCGGAGGTCAGATGACTCCCCGGGAAGAGAATATTAGAATATTAGAGCTCACCCGAGTAGCCTCGTAAAACGAGTCTTTCGGATACCCCTAATATCCTTTAAATGTTGTGTGTGTGTGTGTGCTTTTAAAAATGCATGTTGTATCGGATGTCTACATTGTATGCTATGTATGAAAATGTATTGAAATAGTAATGGAAGGAAGCCTTACCAATGTTGGTTCGCGTCTGTCTTCCGCTGGGGAATGGTGTTTGAGGTCGGAGTAGCGTTCCGGTACGGATCGGGATTGCTTCGGGAGATGCCGGTTGTCCGCGGACAGAGTTTCGGCGTGAGTTGAGGTTGCAGGCCGTGTTCGGCGCAGGTTCGGCGTGCGTGGGGATCGTCGGGATCACTCGGGCAGAGGTTCGGCGTGCGTTGTGGTGGCGTGAGTCACTCGGGCAGTTTCGGCGTGGTTTGGAATCGTCGGTTTGACTCGGAAAGAGCCGGACACCGTGGAAAGACCAGTGCAAGGCCTCGGAGTACCACGAGGGGCCTCGCAGTACCTCGAGAGTGCCTCGGGGCAGCGCGGGAGCGTCTCGGGGAGCGCTCGGGAGGCTTCTGAGCACCACAAGGGAGCTCGGAAGGCCTCGAAGGATCCGAAAGGGGCCGGGTGTGCCTCGAGAGGACTTAGAGGGGACCCAGAAGGCTAAGGGAGGAAGAGAGAAGAGGGAGGTGTCCCAAAATGAGGAGGGGGAGCCCTCTATTTATAGTAAAAATTTTGGAGCAAAGAGGTCCGTACGGACCTCCTTGGTTATCCAGAATTTTGGATTTCCTCGATTTGAGGGAATGCGCAATGATGGTGAATATTACGGAATGATGATGTCCCCCATGCAAGAAGGTCCGTACGGACCAACTCAAGATGCAAAGAGGTCCGTACGGACCAACCATGCATTTGGGTAATCATTTCTTCCGGATTTGAGGGAATATTGTGGACTTTAAGGGGATTCGTAATTATGACGGCAAAGAGGTCCGTACGGACCAATATTGCTTTCCCAATTTCCTGAAAATTCCCAAAAGGTCCTTTTGTCCCTTTTTATCCCAGGAAGGCTCCTCCCTTGGTTTGGTTGGGGTTTGAGAGGGTTTTGAGAGGGTTTTGAGAGGGTTTTGAGTGCCGGAGGTCTCCGAGACTGCGTTGATGAGTCTGCGGTGTTTCCCGTGTGTTTGAAAAGGGGTGATCCAGATTGGGGTACTTACAGAAGCCCCTCGACGACGTCACTTATGAAAGAAGTGGGGTCGCCGATAAGATAAGGGTCCTAATCTGGATCGCGTGCTGGGAGAGGAAGTGACCGTGAGGGTCAATGTGAGGACGTGGTGGTGTCCTTTTGTGTGACCGTTTAGGTCAATAGCCGGACCCCGTGATAGGATTCCTACGTATCCTCGGCGGGAATCAAGCCCGGTCGTAGTTCGGGTGTGGGGTGAGTGTTTTGTGAATGCGGGCGTGGTGGTGCCCCGAAGTGTCGTGTGACAGCCGAGGTCAGTGGTAAGGACGTGGTGGTGTCCTGGGTGACCGCATAGGTCGATGGGAAGGACGTGGTGGTGTCCTGGGTGACCGTATAGGTCGATGGCTGGACCCTGTGATAGGATTCCTACGTATCCCTGGCGGGAATCAAGCCTGGTCGTAGTTCAGAGGTCGTGAATTTGTGAATGCGGGCGTGGTGGTGCCCTGAAGTGTCGTGTGACCGCCGAGGTCAGTGGTAAGGACGTGGTGGTGTCCTGGGTGACCGCCGAGGTTAATTGTGAGGACGTGGTGGTGTCCTGGGATGGAAATTTTACGATTTTCCCAATCGGGTGGTTTAAGGCCTTCCGGGCCGGAGATAGAGTGAGGACTTGAATCGTCTTCTGATTACGGTTGGTGCCACGCTGGTGTGAATGTGTGCCCCAAAATTTTTGTTTATTGGAATTCACGCGAGTTTGAAGACATCCGAGTTATTTGAAAAACGGAGTCGCCACGCCATTTTGATTACCTCAAAACTTTGAAAAAAAGGTTTTATGGGTTCGGAGGTTAAGTTACCCCTTGGGAAGAACGTTTGGCGTTCACCCAAAGTGCCTTGCCGGAGCAAGTCTCCCTAGATTTCATTAATCGTGTTTGCTTGCGTGCTTTCTTTGTGTGCATGTGTTTGAAAATAAGGGGGGGGGGGAATGTCCCAAGTTGTCTTCCGGACGTACAAACCATTTGTTGGTTGTCGCTCGGGATTCCTTGGAATTTATGTATTTGGGATTATGATCCCGTCCTCATCTTATGACTTATGATCATCGCATTTTAAACCTCGGGACCCTCGGGACTTGCGTGATCGAGAGAATGACTCTCTTTTGGGTCAAAGATGAGGTTCTTTAGGAAGGAATGTCCTTAGCCCATCAATCCTACGCTTTAAGACGGTCGAGCTCGTATAGAGGCTTCATACTCATTCTTAAGCGATAATTGGAGATATAGGGTTCAAGGTTATCCTTTTCCTAAAGAAATCATGAACCTTTAATGGAAGGAACGATGCAAAGATGAGAACTTTTACACCGGTCCGTTCCAAGGTTGGGGGAAAGGGGAAATGCATGATAAAAATGACTCTTTAATGAAAAGATGACATTTTGGTTTTAGCAAATGATGCTTTTTGATTGAAAGAAATGATCTTTATGCAAATGATGCATAAAGATAGCATTTTTATGCAAATGATGCATTAGAAAAGGGGGTTTTGATGCAAAGGATGCATTTTTATTGAAAAGATTGGATCTTTATATGCAAATGATGCATAAAGATAACATTTTTATTGGAAAATAGGGATTTTAGGTGCAAAGGATGCACCTTTATGAAAAAGACTACATTTTTATGACAAATGAGGTCTTAATGCATGCAAAGGGGAAAGGGGGTGATAAAGATATGATCTTTATGAATAAATGCCAAGTCCCAAGCAAGATATATGAATGCAATGAGCAAGTATATCAATTAAAATGCAAGGTTAGGGCGTGCGAGGTTACCAATCGTTTCCTTCGCTTCTTCGGACGGAGCTAGGAGGAGAGGTTCTTCTTGGGTCTTCAAGGAGGAGGGAGATGGCTTCTTGAGCTTCTTCTTCGCCTTCTTGAGCCTTCAAGGGTTTTCTTCACGTCCGGACCGCTATGGAGTGTGTGTGTTTGATTGTTTGTGTTGTTGTTGTGTTGAAATGGGTAGAGGAGGGCTCTATTTATAGGCAACCTGGATAAGGCTAATGAAGCCGTGCGGCCGCAGCCCTTCGCAAATGAGGCCGTGCGGTCTTATCCATTATGACTCAAAGCATTCTAGAACCATGCAAGGTGGCATTATTCTAGAAGCTTCTCCCTAATTAAGAAAAACGTGTTTTCTTAATTAGGAAGGCTCCTTACAGCCCTCTAATTTTAATTTGGGACTGCTCTAGGACATTTCCGAACACTAGGAAGGTCCGGGAATTACCGGGAAATTTACCGAAATGTCGGGAAAATTAACCTAAGGCATGAGCGATTTGGGTACTTACAGAAGCCCTCGGCAACGTCACTTGCAAGGCGAGTGGGGTTGTCGATAGAAAAGGATCCGATCTCGGCGAATGCCGAGACGGATTGGGAGACCAAGGTGGTCGAGTGGCCGAACCTTTGGAAGGCTACCTACGTATCCCTGAGGAATCAAGCCAGCCGTAGTTCGGGATTAGGATCCGCCGGGGAAGGAAGAAGAGAAACTGGTCTCTTGCCGGGAAAAAGAAGAGAAAATGACCTAGGAGGTCAAGCAATTGATCCTACTGGGGACATGCTAGGAGTGACCCAGGTGGTCGAATATTTGAACTTTTATGAGGGGGCGCTTTATCACTGAGGAGTGACAAAGGAACAGGGTGACCAAAGTGGTCGAATGGCTGGACCTTTTATAAAAGGCTACCTACGTATCCCGGAGGAATCAAGCCTTGATCGTAGTTCAAGCATCACTAGATAGTTAGGAACGATGTCTAAGATCCTTGGGATTTTGACAATTCGGAGGCTGTCACCTGATGAAGCTAGAGCTTATGGCACTATCTCTTTATGACGGAGATAGAGGTAACTTAAGTTGGGAAACTTGAGCGTACATCACTATTCGTGGATAGTGGTATCACAAGTTGAAATGATTTGGGCATACGTCACTATTCGCGGATAGTGGTAGCACAATTTGAAATGACTTGGGCATACTTCACTATTCGCGGATAGAGGTAGCACAATTTGAAATGACTTGGGCATTCGTCACTATTCGCGGATAGTGGTAGCACAATTTGAAATGACTTGGGCATACTTCACTATTCGCGGATAGAGGTAGCACAAGTTGGAATGACTTGGGCATACTTCACTATTCGCGGATAGAGGTAGCACAAGTTGGAATGACTTGGGCATACTTCACTATTCGCGGATAGAGGTAGCACAAGTTGGAATGACTTGGGCATACTTCACTATTCGCGGATAGAGGTAGCACAAGTTGGAATGACTTGGGCATACTTCACTATTCGCGGATAGAGGTAGCACAAGTTGGAATGACTTGGGCATACTTCACTATTCGTGGATAGAGGTAGCACAATTTGAAATGACTTGGGCATACTTCACTATTCGCGGATAGAGGTAGCACAAGTTGGAATGACTTGGGCATACTTCACTATTCGCGGATAGAGGTAGCACAAGTTTAGAGTTCTGACACTGAGGTTGTCACCTAGTGTTATCCCGTTATAACGGAATTAACGGAGGCGACTGGGAATAAAGCTTGATTGCTAAAGAGATAAGGGATATTTTCTGAAAAGATGTTATCTTGGTTAAAAGATAACGGAAATTGCATGCCCAAGTGGAAGGTCCAGGGCAGGATTGTAATTTCGCCGTAGCGAATGAAGCCGCCCGGCATGAGATGGAGAAAAAGAAGCCGTACGGCTAGAGACCTGTTTTTTCCAGATTATTTAAAATCAGGTTTTGAACGGGCATTGGGCACTTGTTGCCGCCCACTTCAGCCGAGAGAGAGAGAAGAGAGAGAGAATTTCGAAATTCTTCAACCCTTTTGCTTCTATCAATTGAGATGGATCCGGAGGGCAATCCCATACCGAGGCAAGCAAGGAGAAACATCTCGGCGGCCGCGAGAAGGAGGAGGAAGGAGCTCGTGCGGACGGAGAGGAAGTATGACTTCCTTACGCCTCCATCGGAGCTTTACCCGGGGAGAAGGGAGCACAAATCAACGAACCCGCGATCGGTTGGGGTAAGCATTCTCATTTTGCTCAAATCCGATGATTTTGCTTGATTTTTGAATGATTTAGGGCTTGACCCGAATTTTAGGATTTTGAATGATTTTTTTGAATGATTTTGAGATGCATGAACAACCTATGAGGCTAAGAATGTGCAATGTGCAACTTGTTTGATGAAAATTATGAGAATGACTCACTTTTTTTTCTCGCAAAATGAAGTAAGAATGAGATTTTTTTCAAAATATGAGACGGAGTTCTTGCCTTGTGCTAGAACTAGGTCAAAATTCTGATTTTCAATGAGAAACACATGATTTTGGGAGATGAAAATGATTCATGCATGCCATTTTTGAAAGAATAATGCTTATGTGCAAAGAATTGTGATTTTGTGCTTTATGAAAGCAATGACGCGTTTCAAGTGATGAAAGACACGTTTTTGATGCAAAAGATATGCTAGAAAAACTTTTATGAATGCTTTTCTTTTGAAAATATGTGCACTTTTGAATATATGCATGCTTTTGAAATGATGTGAAGGACTGACGCTTCTTTTTGATGTGCTTGTCTACAGGAGAACAAGTCTAGAGGACCGTCGGAGATTGCTCAAGCTGGGCAGAGGATGCCGGATTTTGAGAAGAATGGGGCAAATCCCAAGCAATGCGAGGGCTACCGGCCGGATGCATTTGTAGAGGCCATCGGCAGGGGTGTTCCACATCACCTCTAAGAGCAAGGGCTTGGTCCAGCCCTTTCGAGTTTCGTGGGACAAGTACACATAGCTTTCACCCGAGCCGGGAGAGCCGACAAAGGACTCGCCGATTTCACCGCCTATTATCGGCCTACAGCTCACCGGGAGGCCCGTGACTTGGAGAGACCATATTACGCCCGAGGAGTTCCGTGCTTTGGTAGGGTTTGAGCCGATTCCCAAGGGGCCGGGGATGGAGACACGGAACGTCGAGGTGGCAGCCTCGTACTTGCATGCGTAATTTTGCCGCTAATGATGTGATCGCCCAGCCACTGGCTAGAGCATTCATATGGTTGATGCTATCGTCACCATCTTTGCCAATTCTGGGACGATAGCTATGACTTGCCTCCTCGACTCTGGAGGATGTTGATGGGATTGGGACGGTCTCTTGGGGAGAGGCCGGATTGGCGGAGCTCTACTTCTCGTTGGACATGTACAAATGTCGGAACAAGGCCGCTTCGATGGATCGCTTCTCATTTGCCCTCGAGGTAGTCTCCTTTTTTTTCTTTTCTCTTTTCCCGTCTTGAGACTTTTATAAGAGAGAAAATGACCTTTGATGTTTTGAACATGCAGCCCGGTTTTGCGAGGTGATCGGGTTCTTCCCTTGGAACCAAAGAGAGCGATGTCACCATCTTCCCCGCTATGGTTCGCCGGAGGGGAGATGCGAGAGATAAATTCACGGGGAAGACCCGGATTACCTTCGACTACAAAATGGTGAGGCCGGTCATCACCGTGGACGGGCACGACGGAGTGGACTTCTACCCTCGGGGCGTATCCGTGAGATTTTGCCGGGAGATGCCATCGAGGTGACGAGGCGCAGGAGGTGGCTCACTGTGGCCGACATGTGATGTCATCTACTTGGGGACCGCTTCTCGAGGCAAAGATGGCCATGTCCCTCCACTGGATGCCATTACTCCTTCCGATCCTCCAAAGACGGATGCCGCAGCCTGTGGACCGGCCGAGGATGAGATAGCGAGGTACCAGTGTGCGTGGCCGCGGAGGAGTATTTTGACATGGACACCCCCTACGCCGTGTTTGTGGAGCAGCGCCGAGGACGCCACGTAAGCTAGTGAAGCCGGCGGTCACTGTGTGGATACGGGGAGGATGAGCCTATCGACCCGCCGATCCCTCCCGCGCATCCGTCCTATGTGGTCCATGGAGTGCCGAGGAGGATGAGGATACCTGTCCCCGATGCTAGGGAGCCCCAAGACACCTTGCCGCCCGATAGCACCGTAAGTGTACTTTTAGGGTCTTATTCCCTTTTTAGCTTTCGCATTTTCTCGCTTTTGCAATTTTCTCGAGATTTTCTCGAGATTTTTCTCTTCTTTTTTTCTCAGTTCCAGCTCGCACTTACGATAGGCCGGTCGTGCGTAATAGGGCCGGAAGGACATGTGCCTGCCTCTTCGAGGAAGCCGGCTCGCGCTTCAAGGCGGCAGCTGATGCACAGGAGCCCGGGCGCAAGAGACGGCACGTCGGGGGCACAGCCTACCTCATCGGCCTCTGAGTACTCTTCCAAAGGCCATGCCTCGGGGGCGGGGACCCAACGCCGACATTCGGGAGCAAACTGGCCGAGTACGGGCACGATAATGTCCATCTATCTCGATGTGAGCGACCAGAGGACTTGATGAGGGAGGCTAGCATTTATGAGCTGAGTAGCGATGAGTAGGAAGAAGAATCGGAGGCCTAAGAGGTCTCTAGAATAGATTTGGAACAAAAACAAACAATTTACAATTTTTATGCACAACTTGTTTATTTTTCGCTTTATTTGGGCGCCGATGGGGCGAAAACATTGTATTTATGTTTTATTTGCTTTTCTAATTCATGCTTTTTCAATTTGCATATTATCTGAGCCTTGGGGCAACTTTTTTTGCTTGGAATTGGGGCTGAAACTGGGCCAAAATGATTTATAATGGTGTATAAATGCTTGAATGGCTTCTGGATATGTTTTTGTACAGGTTTTGGTTGAAAAAGTGGGGTGAAAACTCCCTTGGGCAGCAATCTTTGGTTGCCGCAGAATTTTTTCGCAGAGGGCTAATGTAGCCGTGCGGCACGGCCTTGAGGGCAAATGAAGCCGTGCGGCTAACAGCTCTGTCTCGAGCCGGTTATTTTCTCGAATAAAAGCAAGGCTTGGCCATTTCATTTCATTTTCACTCTAGACTTGTCCCAATTGTTCCCGCAGCATATTTTGGACCTGAAAGCACCATCTTTGATCATTTTGCGATGGAGAATCCCGTTAGATTGCAAAGGGGGAAGCGAGACCATTTTCTATCCGGTCTTCAATCTTGGGCGAGACATAACTTCCAAAATCCCAAGGGACCGCTTGATTCTTCCTTCAAGATCAAGTCTTTATGGCATTTGAGGGATCTCCCGCCCGATTGGGATCTCGTTGAGAGCCGCAAAGAAAGTTCGGGACGTCCGAGACATGTTTATTACTTTTCTTACAACGAAATCGTCCCAACGCACGAAGACTTCGTGAGCCTTGATTGGGGGTCCCGAGACCGAGGCTATATCTATTCCGCTGATCGGAGACGTGCCGGTGACGGTAAAGCTTGCATCTTTTCTCGCAGATTCCTTTGGGAGAGGCCGAGAGGATGATGGTAGCCCCTGGATAGGATTGACCTTCGATATCCCGGTGTTTGGGTTTCCAGATATGGCCGCGACCACGGTGGCTATGGATGCTTTCATTCTCTCGCGTATTCTCTATTTTGTTCACCGCCGAGTCCGTGGGGATCTGCCATAGTGGCCTCTTGGACATGGTCGAGACTCGTGTGGCCGGGAAGGATATTGTCCCGCCGGTTTTGGGAGAGACATTTCATGGGATCGATAGGATGGCTCGGGAGACCGCTTTCATGAGGTCCGGGAGTCCGGCTATGTTGACTCGTGGCCGCAGGAGAGGCTCGGGCTTTGCCTCGGGCTTTGCCGACTCGGTGCCCTTGGGTGATTTCTGAGAGGTGCACCTAGGCAAACAGAATGTGGTAGCCGGGAGCCGATGATGGCTAGGCTATCCACTTCTGACATCCGTTGGTGGATACCACACCGGAGGTTGCGCATCAGAGGATATTTCAGAGTCTTATGCCGTGAGGGTTCCGTGATTCTCGCCGGTCGTCCTTCTACATACCCCGCTTGGTATCCAGCAGCTTGGGGCTTTACAGAGCCATTGAGTGATTGGGAGGACATCCGGACCACGGAGGTGGTGTCATTGGATATGAGAGATCCAAACAGCCTTCTCTTTCTTCTCGAGGGCTTGGACACATACCGCTTTCCCACCTGTGGCTATCTTCAGAGCAGGAAGAGCACCATCTTGACCACCGTCTACTCGACCGGTACGAGAGGGAGACGGGAGCGACTCAGTGCTATCTTGGAGGATAGACGTCGAGCTTTACTGGGAGCCGACCGTGACTCGAGTAGGACTCGAGGGAGACCGAGGCTAAGGCGAGTTGCCATAACCAATCGTGTGACTTGGTCGTAGATATGGAGGCTCTACAAGAGATTGTCCGAGGTCGCTCCTTCGACCGAGGCTCGAGGGAGGAGGTGCGGACTCGTGCTCGTATAGAGAGAGCGCTCATCGACACGGGGTTGGGTAGAGGCTCCAGCTGAGGATACCAGAGGTCGGGATGAGGGATACCGACATTATTGAGAAGAAAAGGAAGAAGACTCGACGAGGCCGAGGAAAAGGGAAGAAGATCGAAGAAAACTCAGCGAATGACGATCGACAAGTCTTTTCTCAAGATCCTCTTATTGCCATTTGCAAACACATTAGTTTATTTAGGCATTTTATTGTATTTTAGATCTTTTTAGCAGTTAGCAGAGTTAAGAGGTAGACCGTGCTTGAACTCATCAAGAAGTTTTTAACTTGTAATGAACAAGGCATATTATTTTAGAAATTAATCAAGACACATTTCATGGAAATTCAAATGTCTTTTTTTTTTTGACATATTTCATGGAAATTTAATCGTCCCTTTTTATTGTTTAGGACACATTTCATGGAAACTTAATCGTCCTTTTTATTGTTTAGACCGAACCATATATGGCCGCCTACGTTCCCCTTTTACAAGAAAGGCTAAGGGGCTCAGTCTTCGTAGTTCATTCCGGTGAACCAAATTTTTTATGTGCACTGCTTTTGCCTAGACCGCCCTTTTGGGGTTTTCACTTAGCCGGGCATTACTCTTTTTGCACTAAGATTTTTTTCTTTTTTTTTTTAATATATGTGCAACCCCGTCTTTTGCCTAGACCGCCCTTTTTGGGGTTTTCACTTAATGGGTATTACTCTTTTTGCACTTTTTTTTTTTTTTTTTTTTTTTTTTTTTTTTTTTTTTTTTTTATCGACATAGTATCTTCGGAGTTTATCACCGTTGACCGGGTGGACAAAGGGATTGCCATCCAAGTCTCGCAAGCTTCATTGCTCCTCCCGACGCATTTTCTCGCACCACATAAGGGCCGATCCAGACGGGTTCCCATTTTCCTGTGGGGTTGTCTCGGTAGGGGCTTTACTTTCAAAGCACTAAGTCGCCCTCTTTGATATCTCCGGCCTTGACCTTTTATCAAACGCCCGCCATTCGCCTCGGTAGGCTCGGGTGTGTTCCATGGCTTTTAGCCTTCTCTCGTCAAGGTGGCTAACTCATCATGCCGGCCGCGCAACCATTCCACTTCATTGACACTGTTTTCCAGGAGGACCCTTAATGACGGGATTTCCAACTCCACCGGTAACACCGCTTCCATCCCGTAAGTTAGGGCAAAAGGAGTTTCTCCCGTGGCCGTTTCCGACAGACGTTCAGAGCCCCGCAGTGCTAGGTGCAGCTTTTCGGGCCAATCACGACCACGGGTGGCCATCTTCCTGATGATCCGCTCGAGTGTCTTATTAGCAGCCTTCCACGGCTCCATTGGTCCGAGGTCCGTACGGGACGACTTGTGGCGAGTAACTCGAATTCTCGACAGTAGCCTATCGCAGCCTTCCTTCGAAGTGTGACCCATTATCGAAATGATCTCGCTGGGCACCCCATATCCGCACATTATGTTTTCTTTGATGAACTCGGGCCACTTTTCTCGAAGTGAGGACCTTGTAGGACTTGGCCTCTACCCACTTTTGTGAAGTAGTCAATGGCTACCAACACGAACTCGTGCCCATTGCTTCCTCGCCGGGATATTTTCCCTATCACGTCAATGCCCCAAGTTGCAAACGGCCAAGGAGTCGTCATGCAAGCATGTGTCATGAGGTGGGAGATGGTTGAGGTTGGCAAACCGCCGGCATTTGTCGCAGTTCGGACGTGCCGAACGCACCTGCTTTCCATGGAGATCCAAAGAGTAACCCATTCTCGAGGATCACTTGCATCGTGGCTCGCATTCATGTGAGGACCGCAGGGACCATTGTGGACTTCGGTCATCAACTCTCGGCTCTTTCTTGAGTGACACATAAGAGGAGTGGTCCTTGATACCGCTTCTTGTATAGGTTGCCTCCTAGAATGACATAATGAGAAGCCAACCTTTTCAGTGGCTTGTAAGCTCTTGGCTCGATACCTTCTTTTGGTCTACCTTCTTCGTCTCGAAAGCCGACTCTCCGTCTTTGAGGAATTGGTAACTGATTGTACCAAGGTTCCTTTATAGGCTCAGTCCTGTGTCCACTTCACAACGTAAAGCCGGGGCTTCTCTTCTACCCACTCGAAGGGCTTTATGGCTTTTCCCTCGGGATCTCTACCAATGAGGCTAGAGTAGCTAGGGCATCTCGCGAACTGTTCTTTTCCCTCGGCAAGTAGTGGAAAGTCACTTCTCCGAACCGTCCACCAACTCCTCCATACGGGCATGATACCGTTGTAGATTAGGGTCCACAGCCTTCCACTTGTTGGAGACTTGGTTGATGATCGTGGCCGAGTCTCCGTAAACTTCGAGCTCCTTGACATTTCTTTCTAAGGCAGCCTCCAAACCAAAGAATGCAAGCTTCATACTCGGCGACATTGTTCGTGGCAGAAAGTTCAACTTGAGGGCTATGGGGTATGCTCATCTTTCGGATCGACCAATAGCATTCCTACACCATTTCCTCTTTGTTAGCGGCTCCGTCAAAGAACAACCGCCATCTATTTTCGTGCTCAACCGCAAAGATCCCTTCATCTCGGAAATTGGGGTTCGTGCCCTTTGTCTTCATTATCGGGGAAATTCGCCAGTGATCTCGACAATGCTTGACCTCGATGGCCTTTCGGTCACATAGTTGATGTCGTATTTCGCCAAGAAGAAGGACCACTTCGCTAAACGCATCGAGAGGGAAGGCTTGTCAAAGATGTACTTGATGGGGTCCATTTTCGAGACCAAGTTCACAGGGTGGGCTTCGCATATAATGCTTCAACTTGCCGACTACCTGCACTCGCCTCCCGCACAAGTCTTTTCACACGCCGAGTAATTGAGCTCACTCCTGTAGCTTCCTACCGACAAAGTAAATGGCATTTTCTACCCGAGAGTCTTTCTTCTCCCGAGCAAGCATAGCCCCAACCGCCGTGTTCAGCGATGTGAGATAGAGCGTAAGAGGCTTCGTCTATGTGGGGGCATAGTACCGGGGATGTACTAAGTATGCCTTGATCCGGTCAAAGGCATCTTGGCATTCTTCGGTCCATTCTCGTGTCCACATTCTTCTTCATGAGCTTGAAGATGGGCTCGCACATAGTGGTCAACCTGATTGACGAAACGGCCGATGTACCGCAATTTACCCATGAAGCTTTTGACTTCCGTCCTGGTTTGAGGTGGCCTCATATCCATGATAGCTTTGATCTTTCTGGGGTCAACTTCTATACCTCGCTCCGTGACCATGTACTCCGAGCACTTTTCCCCTTGTCACTCCGAAGGTGCATTTGGCGTGGTTTAGTCTCATGGAATGATGTCTCAGCCTCTCAAAGAATTTTCGTAGGTCAACAAAGTGTCGCCCACCTTCTCCTTTGGAGTGGATTATCATGTCGTCTACGTAGACCTCAATCTCCTTGTGGATCATGTCATGAAAAAGTGCGGTCGCCGCCCTTTCGTAAGTAGCCCCAGCATTCTTGAGCCCGAATGGCATTACCGTATAACAAGAGGTTCCCACGGTGTGGTGAAGGCCGTCTTTTCTTGGTCTTCCTCGGCCATCTTGATCCGGTTGTAGCTCGCAAAACCATCAACGAAGGATTTGACTTCGTAGTTGGCAAAGTGGAGTCCACCAGATGTCTATGTTTGGCGAGGGTAGTCGTCTTTAGGGCCGGCCTTGTTCGCATCTCGGAAATCCACACAAAGAACAAGACCTTCCCATCGGCCTTGGTTACGGCCACGATGTTGGACAACCATGTCGGGTATTCAATAACTCGATGAACCCTACCCGCAAAGAGCTTCTCAATTTCTTCTTTGACCCGTAGAGACCATTCCGGCTTGATCTTTCTCGCTTTTGCTTTACCGGCTTAGCATCCGGTGCTAGAGGGATTCTGCGTGCTCTACTATCGAACCTGTCTAGCCCCGGCATATCTTTGTATGACCATGCAAACACGTCGACGTATTCTCTCGAGCGCCTCAATCAGTCTGTCCCTTTCAACCCCGGAAGAAGCTTCCAATCTGTGTCTCTTTAGGTTCCTCAATAGTACCCAAGTTCACACTTATCAAAATCTCCTCGGCAGCCTTGGGCCCGGTTTTCCTCTTTTTCGAAACCCGCTTAAAGATTTCTTTAATGTATTGTTCGTTTAGTGTGTTTGCATCTTGTTCAAATGATTCATTATTAACTCGTTGTTAAGTTTTGAGTTAATTTATCATTTGTTAAGTTGGCAATAAGAGGATAATCGTAAAGATTTGTCATTTCATTCAAGATAAGGGGAAAGATGACATCGATTACATTTTCATAATCCTCAGCGTGAGGCCTTCTGATGACTCTCGAGGACCGGAATTCGAAGATTCCCGACTCAACCGAATAGACAACACCGACTCGGACCCTACACTACTTATTGACTCGAGGGGGACTTGACAAGGGTTGGACCGGGATCTCACTCCTTCTTGCCGTTGCCCTCGGGAAGTAGCGCCTTGCAGCCGTTCTTCGTAAAGTTGGAGACTTCGAACCGATCAAAAGCTTGCCGGAAATCATTAATGTGCCGGTATCGTGGAAAGATGGTGAGGGGAACTAAAGTAACTTGTTGCAATCTTTCAGCCTAGCTCTTCCGTAGCGACCGGACTCATTGATCAAGGGTCTCGGCTCATCTTATCGATGCACCGCCGATAACTCATTTTCTCTTATCGATCTTGGACACCACGACCTTGTCAGCATAGCCAATGAAGGGTTGGCCTGGATAATGCCGATGAAGTCTTCTTCAGAGGGGATCTTAATTCTTCCTTGACCGGCTACGTATTCAATAGGCTTTCGTGTTCTCGCTTCTAGATCCGCTAGCTTCTCATCAACTTCACGATGGCCACAAATTCAGCACTTTCGCTTCAAGAGGATCACCGTACATGGGGATATCAGCCGGACCGTGCTTGGGGTGACGGGTTCCTTGACAGTTCCTTGGCATAACCGACATAGTAGTCGAACTTGCCCGAAGGCTCTCCCAAAGTTCCTACGCTCTTGTCCCCACCTTCGTATCTTCCTTAAGCTTCGCCGTGTGGACTTTCTCTTCTTCTTCTTCCTTGAAGGAGCGTCCTCATTGATCCATTCTTGATACTCATACTCTAGGCGCCTTCACAATCACATACATCATACCGTATGTGAGGCTTGGGTTGAACCGGGATAGCCCCTCCAACCGCTTGGTTATTACCGTTGTGGATTACCATGTTGGCCATTTTGACACCGAAAAGCCGACAAAACCGAGGATTCCGCGAACCGTCTCGAGGATTCTCGCGCTAACAAGTCGCCGACCCTGTTCTCACCCACTTCTTTCTCGCCGCGGAAAGGGATAGGAAAGGTTTAGACTCGGGGTAGGTGTTTAGCCGAAGGCTCGTGCAATATGCAAATTAGAATCTTCAAGTTTACTTAAAACAGTTGTCTTTTATTAATATCTATTTGGTTGGAAAAGGGGTTCGCCCTTCTTTTTCACAACTACACTAGATCCTCGGATCGCCGGGTTCCGTCACTACGTCTATAAGCCCCTCGTATTCCACCCGTATTTCGACCTCCCAGTGGTGGACAGCCCCGGCGAGGGTCCTATAGGGCACGCGGATCCCACCGACCGAGAGTAAAGAACGCTCCTATCGGGTCTAGCGGGTCATAGGACCTTTCAACGCACGAGCGATGCGGATTATAGTCAAGGCAATACCGGAAAGTCTCGTCTCTCGCCTCGACGGATCTTCGATGAGTTTCGCTTGAGCGAATGACGGTTTTTGACTTTCGGTAATGTCCGAGAATATAATAGGCATGGGTCGGGCGGCAAAAGCCGGATGACACAAAGGTCACATTGAACTTCGTTGCATACGCAAAGGCGCGAGTCGGAATCGAAGTCAATGCCGGCCAAGATCTTGCCAATTTTTCCTTGTCGGAATTTTGGCAGAGCTTCGCTTGAGCGAAAGATCTTTTATTTTGGCAAAGACTTGGTCTTGACTCTTACGCATTCCGTGCGGGTCAAGGTCAATAGTCAATGCCTGAGTCAAGATCCCACCGATTTTTCCTTGTCGGAATTTCGCAATTTCGCTTGAGCGAAAATCTTGGCTTCCGTTATGAGCTAAGGCTTGACCTTTACGTGGGTATGCAACCGGGCTATATGACACGGACTAGACCAAAACCAACCAAAAGTCACGGATTTTTGAAACGTGTGACACGGACCGTGCATTGGTCGACACCGGCCGCCATGGGAGGTTGGGATGATTCCGTGCGCGCCCGGAGCATCGTAAGGCCGTCCGTGATCGCACTGAACCACCCTCGGGTTTGAAGGACGTGCGTGCAAAAGTGTACAGATATATCAAAGTGCGCGTAGTGTGCGGTCTCCTAAAAATGTTCCTTTTTGAGTTAAAACAGAGATTTTCATAAATGTGTTTTAAAGGAATGATTTTCGGGACGGGGAAAATGCAACACATAAGCACGTAAATTTTCTCGGGAGCCCTGCCACCATGGAGCCGAATAGCCCCAAGTCGCTAGGACCGCAGATTAACCATGATTTTTCCCGGTGGAATTGCCACCGAGGTCGTATGGTCGAATCCTATGAGGATTAGCCGTACGACTGCATGGATCAATTTTCCAGGTTCCACTCCTTTTGCTATTTTTCGGGTTGTTTTCCCGTTTCAAAGTATGCACAGATTCCAAGATGCAAATGATGCAATGCATGGTAAAGAAAGCAAGCACGATTAATGAAATCGGCGATGGGAGTCTAACCCGCTCAAAGGGAAAAGCTTTTTGTATATTTTTTTTTCAAAAATTTTTTTTCGAAAAGGGATACTGGTACGTGGGATTGTTAAACCACCTTGTTATCCCAAGCCCCGGGTTAGGGAGCGATACAGGAAGGGTAAGTGGGGTCCACCTATATACCAAGTATCGACTTTTGTTTTTAAAATAAAGCTTTTCTCCTTTGGGATGATCCCCAGCGGAGTCGCCAAACTGTGAATGTGTGCCCCAAAATTTTGTTTATTGGAATTCACGCGAGTTTGAAGACATCCGAGTTATTTGAAAAACGGAGTCGCCACGCCATTTTGATTACCTCAAAACTTTGAAAAAAAGGTTTTATGGGTTCGGAGGTTAAGTTACCCCTTGGGAAGAACGTTTGGCGTTCACCCAAAGTGCCTTGCCGGAGCAAGTCTCCCTAGATTTCATTAATCGTGTTTGCTTGCGTGCTTTCTTTGTGTGCATGTGTTTGAAAATAAGGGGGGAATGTCCCAAGTTGTCTTCCGGACGTACAAACCATTTGTTGGTTGTCGCTCGGGATTCCTTGGAATTTATGTATTTGGGATTATGATCCCGTCCTCATCTTATGACTTATGATCATCGCATTTTAAACCTCGGGACCCTCGGGACTTGCGTGATCGAGAGAATGACTCTCTTTTGGTCAAAGATGAGGTTCTTTAGGAAGGAATGTCCTTAGCTCCATCAATCCTACGCTTTAAGACGGTCGAGCTCGTATAGAGGCTTCATACTCATTCTTAAGCGATAATTGGAGATATAGGGTTCAAGGTTATCCTTTTCCTAAAGAAATCATGAACCTTTAATGGAAGGAACGATGCAAAGATGAGAACTTTTACACCGGTCCGTTCCAAGGTTAGGGGAAAGGGGAAATGCATGATGAAAAATGACTCTTTAATGAAAAGATGACATTTTGGTTTTAGCAAATGATGCTTTTTGATTGAAAGAAATGATCTTTATGCAAATGATGCATAAAGATAGCATTTTTATGCAAATGATGCATTAGAAAAGGGGGTTTTGATGCAAAGGATGCATTTTTATTGAAAAAGATTTGATCTTTATATGCAAATGATGCATAAAGATAACATTTTTATTGGAAAATAGGGATTTTAGGTGCAAAGGATGCACCTTTATGAAAAAGACTACATTTTTATGACAAATGAGGTCTTAATGCATGCAAAGGGGGAAGGGGGTGATAAAGATATGATCTTTATGAATAAATGCCAAGTCCCAAGCAAGATATATGAATGCAATGAGCAAGTATATCAATTAAAATGCAAGGTTAGGGCGTGCGAGGTTACCAATCGTTTCCTTCGCTTCTTCGGACGGAGCTAGGAGGAGAGGTTCTTCTTGGGTCTTCAAGGAGGAGGGAGATGGCTTCGAGCTTCTTCTTCGCCTTCTTGAGCCTTCAAGGGTTTTCTTCACGTCCGGACCGCTATGGAGTGTGTGTGTTTGATTGTTTGTGTTGTTGTTGTGTTGAAATGGGTAGAGGAGGGCTCTATTTATAGGCGCCGGATAAGGCTAATGAAGCCGTGCGGCCAGCAGCCCTTCGCAAATGAGGCCGTGCGGTCTTATCCATTGTGACTCAAAGCATTCTAGAACCATGCAAGGTGGCATTATTCTAGAAGCTTCTCCCTCATTAAGAAAAACGTGTTTTCTTAATTAGGAAGGCTCCTTACACCCTAATTTTAATTTGGGACTGTTCTAGGACATTCAGGAACACTCGGGAAGGTCCGGGAATTACCGGGAAATTTACCGAAATGTCGGGAAAATTAACCTAAGGCATGAGCCGATTTGGGTACTTACAAACTGAGGACTTTGAATCGTCTTCTCGGCGGCGGTTGGTGTCACGCCGGAGGACTTTGAATCGTCATCCGGCGGCGGTTGATGCCACGCCGGAGGACTTTGAATCATCATCTCGGCGGCGGTTGGTGCCACGGCCCGGAGGACTTTGAATCGTCTTCTGGCGGCGGTTGATGCCTCGCTGGAGGACTTTGAATCGTCATCTGGCGGCGGTTGGTGCCACGCTGGAGGACTTTGAATCGTCATCTCCGCGGCGGTTGGTGCCACGCTGGAGGACTTTGAATCGTCTTACGGCGGCGGTTGGTGCCACGCCGGAGGACTTTGAATCGTCATCCGGCGGCGGTTGGTGCCACGCCGGAGGACTTTGAATCGTCTTGGCGGCGGTTGATGCCACTGGAGGACTTTGAATCGTCATCCGGCGGCGGTTGGTGCCACGGAGGACTTTGAATCGTCTTCTCGGCGGCGGTTGATGCCACTGTTGGAGGACTTTGAATCATCATCTCGGCGGTTGGTGCCACGCTGGAGGACTTTGAATCGTCATCTGGCGGCGGTTGGTGCCACGCTGGAGGACTTTGAATCGTCTTCGGCGGCGGTTGGTGCCACGCCGGAGGACTTTGAATCGTCATCGGCGGCGGTTGGTGCCACGCTGGAGGACTTTGAATCGTCTTCCGGCGGGTTGATGCCACGCCTGAGGACTTTGAATCGTCATCCGGCGGCGGTTGGTGCCACGCCGGAGGACTTTGAATCGTCTTCGGGCGCGGTTGGTGCCACGCCGGAGGACTTTGAATCGTCTTCTCGGCGGCGGTTGGTGCCACGCCGGGAGGACTTTGAATCGTCATCGCGGCGGCTGGTGCCACGCCGGAGGACTTCAATCGTCTTAAGGCGGTTGATGTTATGCGCGAGGACTTTGAATCGTCTTCTAGCCGCAGTTTGATGTAATGCGCGAGGACTTTGAATTGTCTTCTAGCCGCAGTTTGATGTAATGCGCGAGGACTTTGAATCGTCTTCTAGCCGCAGTTTGATGTAATGCGCGAGGACTTTGAATCGTCTTCTAGCCGTTAGCCAGGAGGCGTGGCTGCCTTGTGCTTCGAGAGGCGTAGATGCCTTTGTGTTTTTGCATGTTGAGTAGAAGGTTGGACTTACGATGACTGCCGGTGCTTGCGCTGCCGTTGAAGTGGGCAAGGATGACGGCCGGTGATTGCTTCCCCATTTGGTGTTTTGGAGGCGCTTCGTACCTTGGGACTTGTACTCGGAGGTGTTGGCTCCTTTTTGTGCTTGTTTTGCCGTTGAGTGGGCAAGGATGATGATCGGTGCTGGGGATATGCAGTCTTGTATGACTTCCCTTTGACTTGTTGGGGAGGAGCTCGGGCTTACTTTGATGGCCGGTGCTTGCGCTGCCGTTGAAGTGGGCTAGGACCGGTCTTACGTTGATGGCCGATGCTTGAATTGCTGGGGATGCATGACCCTGTAGGGGCCCTTTTCTGTTGGGAAGATGACTTCGGACCTCCAGTGGTTGAGTTGTCGTTGAGCGTTTGGAGGCGTCTTGTGCCTTGATATTCGTGCTGGGAGGTGTTGGCTCCTTCTTGAATTGCCGTTGAGCGGGCGTTGGTTGAATTGCCGTTGAAGTGGGCGAGGACCGGTCTTACGTTGATGGCCGGTGGTTGAATTGCCGCTGGCGGGCGAGGACCGGTCTTACGCCGACGGCCGGTGGTTGAATTGCCGTTGAAGCGGGCGAGGACCGGTCTTACGCCGACTCGCCGTGGGTTGAATTGCCGTTGAAGTGGGCGAGGACCGGTCTTACGCTGACGGCCGGTGGTTGAATTGCCGTTGAAGTGGGCGAGGACCGGTCTTACGCTGACGGCCGGTGGTTGAATTGCCGTTGAAGTGGGCGAGGACCGGTCTTACGTTGATGGCCGGTGGTTGAATTGCCGTTGGAGTGGGCGAGGACCGGTCTTACGCTGACGGCCGGTGGTTGAATTGCCGTTGGAGTGGGCGAGGACCGGTCTTACGCTGACGGCCGGTGGTTGAATTGCCGTTGGAGTGGGCGAGGACCGGTCTTACGCCGACGGGCCGGTGGTTGAATTGAAGGGTTAGGGACCATTCTCGCACTTGGATTTTTGGAAAAGGCCTTAGGACAGCCAGGGGCAAAGATTATAAGGGCAGGAAAGTAATTTGGCCACCCCTTGCAAAGAGGTCCGTACGGACCAACCTGGTTGCAAAGAGGTCCGTACGGACCACCTTGGTTTTTTACAGTTCCCAGGTTTTGACCAGGTTTAAATGCCGAGCCCTTCCCCACTTCTTCTTCCTCAGTTCGTGAACCAGGCGAGAGAGAGGGAGAAAAAATCCTCCATTGTTAACCAAAATCAAAAAATTTTGCTTGAATTGCTTGCCATGGCTGAAGGATCTCGAAGGAGTCGTCGTCAACGCAGTCAAGAGGTGGTCGAGCAACGGATGGAGCTCCAAAGGAATTGGATTTCGTTCGTTCCATCTTCGAAGAACCCGGATGTTTTGTATCAGAATCCGGAGGTGCACAATCGTCGCTCTATGAACGTCGGGGAGGTAAGAAATCTGTTCCGTCTTGATTCCCTGCTCGAATTTTTGAATGCTAGAACTAGGTTTTAGTTTTTCGCATTTTTGAATTTTTTGTTATTATTTTATGCCTTTTTGTGAAATTCTTGATGAATTGTTGAAAATGGACATGTAAAAATTGTGGGTATGTGTATTTTGTGCAGAAATGTGTTGATTAGCTTTTATTTGTGAAAATAAAGTGCTTCTCTAATGAAATGCATGCTTTGGTGTTTTGTACCGTATGCTATTTATGAATGTACATTATGAGAAAAATTATCGTGTAGTGATAATTTTTGTGAAAAAAATGTGACATGTGCCGTGTTTTGTGACGGGTTATATGTGAAAGTGTGTGCCGTGTAGGGACGGATTTTTTTTTTTTTTTTTTTTTTTTTGAAAAATGTGTTATGCATATGTGTCGTGCCGTGTGTGCCATGTTTTTGGGTGACGGACTTTGTGGGGAAAATATGTGCAATATGTGCCGTATTTTTGTGACGGGTTATATGTGCCTTTGCCTTATTGGGACGGACTTTTTTTTTTTTTTTTTTTTTTTTTTTTTTTTTTTTTTTTGAAAATGTGTCGTGTAGGGTTTAATCCCTTTTTTTTTTTTGAAAATGTGTACAGTGTGTGCCGTGTTTTTGTGACGGACTGCATGGGAAAAATTATATGTATGTGAAAATTATGTGCAATATATGTGCCGTGTTTTGTGACGGGTTATATGTGCCTTTATATTAAGTACTGTGATTGACGTACCTTTGCTGTGTTTACCTGTAGGATGCGGGGCTTATGGCCGGGAAGGCCAAGAGGATGAAGACTCGGGGATCGCTCGAGGCCAGTTGTTGAGCCGTGGCAATGCGGATGCCCGATATTTCGTGGACGGTAGGCCGAGTCCCCCGTGAGGCCGGTCTACGCTTCGGCCCGGGGTGTTCGTTGAGAACCCGGGTCGGGTTTTCGACACGAGGAAGAACAAGAGCGTCTTCCTTGGCCTTTCTCGAGTACCGGTGGGATACCACTCACACCTTCCATCCGAGCCGGGGAGAGGTGACGGTGACGCCGACCGACTTTGCTGCGACACGGCTTTCCTTCAAAGGAGGGCCGGTACGGTGGAGAGATATGATCTCCGATGTTGTGTTGACCGAGTTGCTGGGCTTTGAGCCTCGTCCTCGCAGGGGCCTGGGCATGTTATATAGCGACGTGGAGCTGAAGATCACGGCCAGCATTGGGGCCTATGTTCGGGGGACCGGCCAGGTGACGGCGGAGCTTGGCGCGGCCTTTTTGTGGTATGCACCGTCCGAGACTTTGTTCTCGAACCACGCGACCGCGGCTCCCTTTGCTCGCCGGAGAGTTTGATTGACTGGATAGGGTCTCGTGACATTGCTTGGGGCGAGGCAGCCCGGCCGAGCTCTACTTCTCCTTGGACCGGTTTAGCCTGGGGTGTGGCGCTCGTTGGCCTGCTTTTGACTTTGCTCGGAGGTATGAGTTTATTGTCGTTTTTTTTGATTTAGCAACTTGTCTTTTCTCCGTTTTCTTTGCACCGAGCCTTCTCTCGTTTTTGTCACGTGTGTGGTTTTATGAGGTTTTCCAGTGCTTCCCGTGGGATAGAGATCCGGGGTCCGTCGCGTATCCCGCTATGCCGGGCCGGGCTCGTACGGCGAGGAAGAGGAGGACCCGGCCAGGGGGAAGCTCACCATCGCCTACGGGGATGTGCAGGAGCTGCCTGGAGAGGTAGCTGGAGGGGTTCGTCTTGTTCCCGTGGGCTCTGTATGAGGGGGATGAGTTTGAGGGGGCTCCCGAGGCGACAGCCGCGGAAGATGCCGCGGGGCTTGACTTGTGATGTCATGTATCCGGGAGAGCGGGTCTTCCGGGCAAAGATGGCCCCGGTGTGCTTCCCGTGGCTCCGAGGGACCCTCCCTTTGGGATGCTTGATTCCCGGACATGGACGTGCTCGATTTCGAGAGGTACCTCGGCGGTGCTCGGCGCCGAGGAGTTCATTTTATATGGAGAGGAGTACGGGGCCTTCGCGAGGAGGAAGCCGAGGACGCCGCAGTACCGGCGCGAGAGAGAGAGGGCCGGCCCGCAGCTCCCCTGCAGGTTCCGATGCCGGACCGGATTTCACGTACGTCCGCGGGGACGGATCGAGGAGGAGGGTGTCTCAGACTCGCCTCGAGCAGAGCTCCCCGCCGCATACAGAGTGGACCCCGATAGATCGCGAGAGTGTGCTTACTCTTTTCCATCTTGGCATCTTTTCCGTATTTTTCTTTTTGTTGTTGAGTATAACCGTATTGGCCGAGCGTTTCCTTGGCTGCTTGCTGGTGCAGGTCCCGGGGAGAGCCTATGATATGCTGACTCGCCGCTACGTGGCGATGAGGTCGTTTGCGAAGAAGATGGCTTCGAAGATATCTTGCCGGTCTTCGCGACGCGTGCCGGCGTACGAGCCTATGCCTTCGAGGCACTCAGAGACGTTCCTCCGCCTAGAGCCGAGCCTGAGCCGCAGCAGAGGGACCTTCGAGGGGCGGCATAGCATGGATGCCGGACATCTTCTGAGAGGCCTTCGAGGGAGCACCCTTTTATCGCTTCTTCCTCGGCACGATGCCCAGGGCGAGGGTTCCTCGTGAGCCTTCCTTCTTCGATCCTTTCGCCGGATTTGATCCTTCGGATTATTTTGAGTGGCAGCCTCGGCGGGAGCTCGGTACTCTGATGACGAGGACGTGACGGGCGAGTTCGCTGGGATGCCCGACTTCTCTCTGGAGGACCTTGGCGAGGATGATGATGCTGAGGAGTCTGATTAGTATTCGTTTGCTTTCCCTCTTTTCATATCCATCTTTTTTTGTTTAGCAACAGACATTTTTTGGTACCTGTAATAAAACACTTGCATTTGCACGGCAAACAGCATTTTATTTTAAGATGTAATGTCAATTTTGTGATTCCCGGGAATTGTCCTAGAAATTGTTGCTATTATTATTTTTTTTTATTTTCAGGCATGCCACGTGAGCCGAGAGTGCATTTGTGGGTAGTGTATGTTTGCCGGGAATGGCTTTGGCCGTTGTTTGGGCGCTTTGGAGCAAGGTTTTGCCGAGGACAAATGCTTTTGTACCGTTTGTCGGGGAAATGGGTTGTTTGCAAGGAGGTCCGTACGGACATACTTAGCATGCAAAGAGGTCCGTACGGACCAACCTTGCTTTGGGAAGGACATAAATGCTTTCCAAAGTGTCCGGTTCTTCCTCATTTCCCCATTTGCAGCCATTTTCGAGCTTTCTTCCCCATTTTCTCTAGGAACCTCCATTTTTGCCATGGATTCTTCGTACGTCCCTAGAATTTTGCCGAGGCTTTCGCAGAGAGGCAAGCACACTTCCTTGAGCAGCTGAAAACGTGGATGCGGCGTCGTATGAGGCATCGAGACGGGCTTTCGAGGTAAGGTTTCGTCTTTGCTCGATTTGGTCTTTTAAGGAGTTGGTTCCCGATTGGGATTTGTTATGGCCGCCGCGAAGTTCTGGGATGTTAGGAGGCATGTGTAATGTTTCTCCTATAATGAAATGGTGCCCACTTTTGAGGATTTTCGGGCTTTGATTGGAGGACCGGAGGTGGAGGCCATCTCGCTTCCTTTGATTGGTGGTGCCGCGTGAGCGTGAAGCTTGCAGACTTTCTTCGTACTTCATTGGAAGAAGTGCAGGCATGATCCTTGATTCGGGTCATATCGACATTTCCGAGCCGCCTGAGCGGTTCATGGTTGATGATGAGAGTGACGTCTCTTGGGATGTATTTGCCTTGCGCACGATAGCGACGCTCTTCATGGTCGCCTCCTCGGCATTTGTGATGGGGCTTTGCATAGATGTGGTAGGGCACCGCAGAGCCGGAGAGGATATTGTCCCGTTGGTGCCGGGGGAGACTCTTCATGGTATCGACCGTCCGGCGACCGGGGATCGTTTTATGAGAGGGGGAAGCCCCGTTTTGCTCACCTTGTGGCCGCGAGAGAGACTTCAGCCATGCCCGAGGCTCCGACGTCGCTTAGCCCGTGGTCATTTGCTCGCCGACCTCTTGTGTTAGATATGGATCACCCGCCCGGGAGAGATGGATGGCACAGCCTTGGTACGCATCGATCCGCCATTGGTGGGTTCCGCACCGGGAGGATTGAGACCAGTGAGGGTCCCAGAAGGGTCCTACGTTGTCGAGTTCCAGGTTTGTCTTGGTCCTCCTTCTATATTCCGTCGCTTGTTTCCTACAGTTTGGGATGAAGCAGGAGCCTTTGTTGGCCGGGATGACTTTGCTATCGCGGAGGTAGTTCCTCTTTGTATGGCGGCCTTCAGTGCCTTCTTGTATTTTCCGAGGGTATGGAAGTATTCCGCTTTCCCTCCCGTGGTACTCCTTAGACGCTTCTGGGAGCGTTGTATTGACGACTCGCATCCGGCTCCGGTATGAGCAAACAGTGCCGGGCAGTCCCAAGTGGTGGTCTCGGGAGAGCAAAGGCCAGTAGCGATTCCTGGGACCCGGTTGCCGTAGTAGCTATTGCCTTAGGAGTTCCGAAGCCTGGTCCGACCCTTCGACGTGACGGGAGACACTTTGTTTGACTACGAGACTAGAGTTGACCGACCGACAGGGAGAGGTCCTCTTTGCGCACTCGCAGGAGGAGATCCGAGCCGAAGCACGGCGAATGAAGCCCCGAGAGCTACCGGATTGTTTGACTCTACTGGGAGGACCCCAGCATCTCTGACCGAGAGACGCAGAGTTGGTTCACGTGGAGCGAAAGAAGACTCGCCGGGGACGAGGGAAGAAAGGAAAGAATGGCGAGGGGACAAGCGCAGATGGCGCGGAATGACCTCCTAGGTATCCATTCATTGCATTTGCAAACACATTATTTGTTAAATGTATTAAGCTGTCTTTTAGCATGTTGTGAACTTGAGAGTAGACCGTGCTTGAACTCATCAAGAAATGTTGTAACCGTTAGTGATTTGTGATTTACTTTTAAAGCTTTATCGAGACGCAAGATCTTTTGTTTGCCCTTGCTTCTGTTGTGCACTTTGTCGGCGTCCGTCCTTGAACTTTTCTGTTGCATTTGTGGACTGAAGCAGTCTGGGCCATGACGGCAATCCCCTTTGCTGAGGCTTTGTGCATGGCTGAGAGGTTGAATGCTTCCCTGACAAGTCGTTTTGACGGTCTTTTTTCGTAGCTTCCTTGCCCTTTGTTGGCGTCGGGCTCTTGACCTCAATTTCGCAGCTTCTGCTTGAGCTTCTTTTATTTATTGTTTTTTTTTGTGAGCCCTTGCTCGAGCTCTTTTTTTTTTGTGAGCCCTTGCTCGAGCTCTCTTTTTTTTTATATTTTTTTTGTGAGCCCTTGCTCGAGCTCTCTTTTTTTTTTTTTTGAAGCGCGTGAGGGCGAAGACAAACCCCTGGCTTGGAAGCAGACATGAGTCAGTCGTTTGATGCTGAGTGACCCTCGGACGTCCTTTGATGTTGCCGCCGTCGTTTGATTTGGTCGAGGTGACTGTTGGGGCGTGTTCTTGAAAAGTGCGTATCTTGAGGGAGGTCTTGATTGACATTCAAACTTTTGACTTTTTTTGTGTATTTTTAGACCGGACCAATTAAGGTTGCCTACGTTCCCCCGGACTAGAGGGCTCAGGTCTGCGTAGTTCGACACTACATGGAGTGCCAAGAGATGCACAACTTGTTCTTCTTCAGGCGAAGTATCTGCGAAGTTTGCTTCCGTTGACTGGATTCATGAAGGGATTGCCGTCTAGGTCTGTCAGCTTCATGGCGCCTCCGGAGAAGATCTTTTGAACCACGAAAGGGCCGATCCATGTGGGTTCCCATTTTCCCAGTGGGTTGGTTCGAGTGGGAGGCTTTTCTTTGAGTACAAGGTCACCTTCCCTGATGTCTCGGGATTTGACTTTCTTGTCGAAAGCTCTAGCCATCCTGCTTTGATAGGCTCGGACGTGTTCCATGGCCTTTAGTCGTCGCTCGTCTAGCAGAGCCAATTCGTCGTGTCGACTTCGGAGCCATTCGACTTCGTTGATGTCATTTTCCAGCAGTACTCGGAGTGAGGGAATTTCCAACTCGATGGGAAGGACTGCTTCCATCCCGTAGGTCAGGGCAAATGGGGTTTCTCCCGTGGCTGTTCTGACTGATGTGCGGTAGCCCCAAAGTGCAAGGTGCAGCTTCTCGGGCCAATCTCGTCCTCGGGTGGTCATTTTTCGGATGATCCGTTCGAGGGTTTTGTTTGCTGCTTCCACGGCGCCGTTTGTTTGTGGCCGGTAGGGAGAAGATTTGTGGCGTGTGATCTTGAATTCAGCCAGCAGTCTGTCGAATTCTCCTTCGAAGTGTGAACCGTTGTCTGATATGACCTCATTTGGGATGCCGTATCGGCATATGATGTTTTCCTTGAGGAAATGCGCGACCTTCTTGGAGGTGAGTACCTTGTAGGACTTGGCTTCGACCCATTTGGTGAAGTAGTCGATGGCTACTAAGATGAACTCGTGACCGTTGCTGCCTGGCGGAGCGATTTTCCCGATGACGTCAATTCCCCAAGTGGCAAAGGGCCAAGGTGTAGTCATGCAGTAGAGATCGTGGGGCGGCAGATGATTGAGGTTGGAGAACCGTTGGCACTTGTCGCAGCTTCGGACAAAGTGGATGCAATCTGCCTCCATGGAGATCCAGTAGTAGCCCATCCTGAGAATGATTTGCATCAGGGCTCTGGCGTTCATGTGGGGACCGCAAGCCCCATTGTGGACTTCGTTCATGAACTTGTCTGCTTCTTCTTGACTGATGCAGCGTAGGAGTGGCCCATGGTAGCGTTTCTTGTATAGCATGTCCCCGAGGATGACGAAGTGAGAGGCGAGGCATTTTAGGGCCATGATGCTCTTGGTTTTGACCCCTTCTGTGTGTTGACCTTCCTTGTTCATGAAGGCGGTTTCCCGTTCTTGAGGTATTGGAAAATCTTGGTTTTATCTTTGGAAATGGCGTCGAACTTGCGTCTCTTTGGCTCTTCACAATCTTGCAAATCGTTGTGATTAAAACCTTCTCGCAGCTTGGGCCGGTTTTTCTCTCGTTTGACAACATGCTTAAATGTTTGCTTGATGCATTTATTTAATTAATGTGTTTGCCTTTTTTATAGATGAATTTAACTGTTTTGATTAGTTAATGTCATCATTTGTTAAAGATGCAATGAAATGATTTTTAGGAAGGTCGGACCTTTTATTGAAAGCGTGAAAGGCCGTACATTGTTGACCAAAGATTCACAATCGTCGGGCGTAAAGCCGTCAAAAGACTCAAAAGATGTGAATACACAGACAACAAGACTTGAAGCTAGACTATAGGCGACGAGGGATTGGACCAGGCTTCATTACTCTCGGATGGCTGTAGCTCTAGGGGGAGTGGTCTTTGGTTCGGGTGGCCAATCTTCCCTTGGCATGAGTCCCGGAAAGTAGCTTGCATGCGGTTCGATTTCAAACCGGATCGCGGAGGTTTTTGGCTGCTCCTGATGATGTCCCTCCATTAGTGTTGCCACCAGTCCTTGGGGGTTTTTGATGATAGAAGTCGGCGAGGGCCACTTCTAGAAGGGCGAAGCATTCGGCGGTCGGAGTGGATTCTTGCGATGTTGATCACTTTCATAGAATCTTCTTCTTTATCTCGGGATTTTGCTTGGACGACGTTTACAATGTCCGATTCGAGCGGGCATGCTATATCTCCCTCCACTGATTAAGCCTTGGAGGAGGTTGCACCACTGTTCGTCCGGGTCGGACACCGGAATGTTGAATTGAACTAAGGCTGTGATGGCTGTCCCCATAAGATCCGAGTGTCGGCTAGAGGGTTGTCTTGTACCGGGGATCGGTGATGAGCCGGTTTGCAAGAGGGTTTTCGGCGAAGTAAGGGTCTACTCCTCGATCAATCTCCATTAGGGCACCCATCTCTTGATCCTCTCTCAAGCATTCTTCACGATCGCATATATCGAGTTGTCATCACGACCCATGAGTTCTTCAATTTCCGGTTCGTCGCGGCTTAGAGCGTGGATGTAAGGATCCACTTCGTAGCGGGACGGGGTAGGAGAATCATGGAGAAGAGTATTCGGTCATGTCGGGACCTTCTTACAGGTCATAGCTTGCTGGCCAAGCACTTGCCATTGCTTGCTTCCGCGGATCACTTCGATCGCTCCGTTGGCATTGATGAATTTCACGCATTGGTGAAGAGTAGATGATCTTGCTTTCATCCGATGTATCCAAGGCCGTCCCAAGCGAGAGAAGGTTGGTTTGATTTCCACGACTTGGAACTCTACCCGAAGCTCCGGTTGTACGTCGAATTGGATCCTCAAATTGATGACTCCTACGATTGGTCGTGCGGTGGAGTCGTAGGCTCGGATTACCGAGGTGAAGGCCTTATCGAAGAACGGTCGATGCGGAGTCGTTTCGGTGTGCTTAAAGCGATGATGTTGGCTGCGGAGCCGTTATCAATCAAGACGTTCGGGAGGAAGAACATCTCTATTTTTATGAGGATGAGGAGGGCTTCGTTGTGCCGATTCTCACATATTGGCAAGTCATCGTCAGTGAAGGCTAAACCGCTTCCCGTGCTACCGTTGGACTCGGTCTCTCGGGGAACGTTCGATCCATCCATTTGTATGCCTTGGGCTGGGGCAAAGATCGTAGGGAGACAGTGGCCCTTGGGCGTTCTTGTCGGAATTCCCGGTCACGAGATCTTTTGACTCTGGTTTCACACTCCCGATCGTAGCGGGACCGGCATGCGACGGTCTCGGAAATTGCGGGGGCTGCTCTCGCTTGGAGTTTCGTCAAAGGCTATTGAGTTTACCCCGTCGTTTCGGGGAATGGATTTCCGATGGTATTGGGACCACGAGGGCGTTCCAATTTTCCCTCCTTAATGAGCCTGGACCACTGCTTGAGTACGAAGCAATTGTCGGTGGTGTGGCCGGGGTAGTTGTGGAAGGCGCAGTGTTTGCTCATATCCATGTTGGGTTTGAGGGTCTTCGGTTGGAAATTCTCGAGTGGTTTGAGAAGATTTCGCTTCACCAAAGCTTCAAATACTTGACCCAAGGGCATTTCCAGGTTATCTAAATCTTTGGAACTGTGGGAAGCGAGGGGGTTGCTATTCTTTGGGGTCGCTTGATCGCGGTTTACTTGAGCTCCGTTACGAATGTAGTGCACTGTTCATTTGCTTCCTTTCCTTTGGTCGGGCGGGAGTTGAAGTTGCCGGGTTTGTTCGATAGCGGTAAGATGAGGCGGGGGTTCTTTGTTGCCTTTTGAAGACTCAGAGTCTTTTCAAACTTTGTCCCAGCGTTGACCATGGCACGGAGATCTGGGTAGAAATGGTGGCTGATCAAGGTTCTCAAAGATGGCTTGAGGCAGGAATGGAAGATGTCCATCTGCTCTTCCTTGGAAAGCGGATCCATTATCTCGCTTAGCTTCCAGTTCCATCTTTTGTAGAATTCGCCCACGGTTCGTCATCCTTTTGTTCGGTGGCTTGCGAGGTCATGGCGGTTTGTTTCCCATTCAAGATTGGCGCGGTACTTCTCGAAAGATTTCACCGATACGATCCCACGTGGAGCGGTTTTACGCCTTCACATTGAGGAACCACCTTAGTCTTTGTGGATTTGAGGGAATGCTGAAAATGATCGCCATCCGTTGAGGGGTTGCCCCTTTGGCTCTCATACCCAGGACGTAGGTGTCGATGTGGGTTTTGGGCATTACATTAGTCAAACTTTTCCATTTCCGGCATCCTGAACTTTGGAGGGAGAGGGACCACTTTGTTCGGATCGGTAGGCGGGAGGGAGTCCTTTCGAGAACTAGCTAGCTTGCCTTGCATGTCTTTCATTTGTTCGATCAGCCAAGCCATGTGAGGGTCAATTTGTCGAGGTGGGTTACCGTTTTCGGGAACGGAAACCGAAGATTGAGGTGGATTGGGCGATGGGATCGCCATTCGGGAGTCTTGGGGAGGTAGTTGAGTGTATACCAACCCATACCACAGGGTGTTGAAGTTGAGGGCGTGATTGCCGGGTCAGCTAAGGGTTGTGTTTGGGAGCTGGGAAATGATTCGTTAGCCCCAATTGGCGGGCTAGCGGGTGGCAAACTTGAGATGTCGGGGTATCCGCTCGGGATGCTGTCCACTGGTAAGAATGGGGACTTTTGATTGTGGTTGCGAGGCTCGTATAGAGGCAAAGGATTGAATCCTGGGGATACCGAGATGCATTGGGATACAGCGGAAGCGAGTACGTATGTGTCTTTGTTGGTGCGAGCTTGATGTGCGTGCGAGCCGAAACGGCTGAGGCGGGCATGTCGCCTGAGCCGCTTGACCGACACCCGAGAGGGAGCTTTGAGCGAGAGCTGCTTTGCGTTCTGGGATCTCGTAGCTTAGCGGAGCGGGACTCCGCTGATAGCTGAGAAACCGGGGAGCCGTATGTTCTTCTATGAACAAAGGTTCCATCAGGTTGGGAAGCTGCGACTATTCCTCGAAGACGCGGGGTGTCGACGATCCAGGCTTGCTGTTCCTCTTGGCGCTTCTTGATGGTTTCGAAGGCTCGCGGCACCTCCTCCATTGTCTGGAGGTTCCTTAGTGGCGGGGTTCCGTTTCCCTCACTGTTATCTGTTGATCCCGTCATGGGGGAGTATCGGACGGTGCGGACCGTTGAAGCTGGAAGGAGCTATCGGACCTTGTGACCTCGATGCGAAAAGGCGGCTTTCGGGGATTCTCAACCACTCTCGGTTATTTGGAGGGGGTGACGGGCAAGGTTTAGACGCGGGAATGGCCTAACGGGATAAAAGGGGAAAGCTCACGTGGCATGCAGTTTCCGTTTCTTTTTTTTTTTTGATTTTTTTGTTGTTTTGATTTACTTAAAACATGTTTTCTCAGAGTCCTAGGTAGGTCGGAAAAGATTGCTCTTCTTTTTCGCAACTATGCTAGATCCTGGGTCAGTGGAGACCATCTGTGCGGCTATAAGCCCCTCGTTTTGCACCTGTATTTCGACATCCCGGGGTGGGCGGCCCAGGGCGAGGGTCCTATAGTGCAAGCGGTTTCCACCGGCCTAAAAGAAAAATCGAACCTAAGGACCGAGCCTGTCATGTTCGTTTTGATGCGTTAGCCATGTGAATAGTGAACCGAGCCGGCCACTAAGTCAAGATCAGGTCAAGAGTTCGGCATGACCTCTCTTTACCTTGCTTGCGCAAAGGATCTGTGACGTTAGGCGTTGGCTGGGTCATATCGTCATGGCTGACGTATCAAAGGCGTGATGACATGGTGTCATGCGAGCATGGATGTATATCCGGGACGGAACATCGTGCAGGTGTAGCTTCGAAAATCAAGATCGGGTCAAGATTTTAGCATGACCTTTCATCACTTTGCTTGCGCAAGGGATCTTGAGTTCCGAGCCTTGACTCGAAAATGGCCGGCATGGTATATGTATCAGTGTATGACACGAGCTGGGTAAAAACCAACCGAGTCTGGACAGAGTGTGACTCAAGACTCAAACGTGCAGGGTTGACGCTTGGCTAGGATGGGATGTTTGGAATGATCCCGTGCGCATCCAAGAGGCCTAGGAAGACCTAACGGACTGCAACTGAGACCACTCCGGGTTGAGGGTTGTAGTGTGCAGTGTATCCGAGGCGACGGTGCGAGTAGCGTGCGGTGTAGGCGACGGTGCGCGTAGTGTGCGGTCTCTAAAATTCTTTTTCTGAGTAAAACAGAAGTTTTTTTTTTTTGAAGAATTTTAAATGTATGCACAGATGTATATTGATGCATTTTTTTTGTATTTTTATTTTTTTTGTAAAATAAAAACGAAGCACGTGCACACACACATAACAGTTAAAGGAAGGGGTAAAATGAAAGTTTGACCCTCATCATCGTTTTAAAAATCTTTTGTTTTGTTTAAAAGTTTTTAAAACAAAATATTCCCCAGCGGAGTCGCTAACCGAAATTACCCGGATCCGAAGCGAGCTTCGATCCGGCATCGGCGTCTTTCGCGTTGGGGGCGACGGTGTCTCGCCGTTTTTGTTTTTGTAGAGTCGCCACGCCGTTTTTATTAAGCCCAAAACATTGAAAAAGGGCATCGGTTTAAAGATAATTTTAAAGCTGTTTTTGTGTGATGAGATTTTGAGTTCGGAGGTCGAGATGACTCCCAGGGAAGAGAATATTAGAATATTAGAGCTCACCCGAGTAGCCTCGTAAAAACGAGTCTTTCGGATACCCTAATATCCTTTAAATGTTGTGTGTGTGTGTGTGTGCTTTTAAAAATGCATGCTTTGTATCGGATGTCTACATTGTATGCTATGTATGAAAATGTATTGAAATAGTAATGGAAGGAAGCCTTACCAATGTTGGTTCGCGTCCGTCTTCCCGGGGAATGGTGTTTGAGGTCGGAGTAGCGTTCGGTACGGATCGGGATTGCCCGGGAGATGCCGGTTGTCCGCGGACGAGTTTCGGCGTGAGTTGAGGTTGCGAGGCTGTGTTCGGGCGAAGGTTCGGCGTGCGTGGGGATCGTCGGGATCACTCGGGCGAGAGGTTCGGCGTGCGTTGTGGTGGCGGGAGTCACTCGGGCGAGTTTCGGCGTGGTTTGGAATCGTCGGTTTGACTCGGAAAGAGCCGGGACACCGTGGAAAGACCAGGCAAGGCCTCGGAGTACCACGAGGGGCCTCAGAGTACCTCGAGAGTGCCTCGGGGCAGTGCGGGAGCGTCTCGGGAGCGCTCGGGGAGGCTTCGGAGCACCACAAGGGAGCTCGGAAGGCCTCGGAAGGATCCGAAAGGGGCCGGGAGTGCCTCGAGAGGACTTAGAGGGGAGCCAGAAGGCTAAGGGAGGAAGAGAGAAGAGGGAGGTGTCTCAAAATGAGGAGGGGGAGCCCTCTATTTATAGTAAAAATTTCGGAGCAAAGAGGTCCGTACGGACCTCCTTGGTTATCCAGAATTTTGGATTTCCTCGATTTGAGGGAATCTGCAATGATGGTGAATATTCTGGAATGATGATGTCCCCCATGCAAGAAGGTCCGTACGGACCAACTCAGCATGCAAAGAGGTCCGTACGGACCAACCATGCATTTGGGTAATCATTTCTTCCGGGATTTGAGGGAATATTGTGGACTTTAAGGGGATTCAGTAATTATGACAGCAAAGAGGTCCGTACGGACCAATATTGCTTCCCCAATTTCCTGAAAATTCCCAAAAGGTCCTTTTGTCCCTTTTTATCCCAGGAAGGCTCCTCCCTTGGTTTGGTTGGGGGTTTGAGAGGGTTTTGAGAGGGTTTTGAGAGGGTTTTGAGTGCCAGAGGTCTCCGAGACTGCGTTGATGAGTCTGCGGTGTTTCCCGTGTGTTTGAAAGGGGGTGATCCAGATTGGGGTACTTACACATGCATCGGATGAAAATCCACGCTAATCAACACAGGCGAGAAGTCTCTTTTTCGGTAGGGGACAAAGTGTATAAGCTCCAGCCCTATCGACAATCTTCGGTGGCTTTTCGGGCATCTTTGAAGTTGGCTCCCTGTTAATTTGGACCCTATCCGATTCTGGAAAAAATTGGACCAATGGCATATCGTCTTCAGTTGCCACCTGGGTCCCAAATCCACGATGTGTTCCATATGAGCAAGCTTCGCAAACACCTGGGTCCTGTCCATGAGGTCGTACCTGGTCCGCTTCCTCCCATAACGGAGTCATCTACTCTGCTTCCAAAGCCTGAAGTGGTGCTAGATCAGCGAGTTGTACAAAAGGGCAAGTACCGACCCAAGACCGAGTGGCTTGCAAATGGAAGGGGGCACCTATCGAAGATGCGACGTGGGAGACACAATGGCATTTTCTCCGAGCTTATCCAGACTTCATCCTTGCGGACAAGGATGATCCAAGGGGGGAGGAATGATATGAACTTGGCGTGCATGGTTAGGCCAATAACAGCAGTAGCAATTTATTTCTTGTTAATTAGTTAGCTTCTTGTTAATTAGTTTTCCTCTTGTTAATTAGCACTTAGTAAGTTAGTAGGCAGTTGAATAAGGAGATAGTGGGGATCATGGTTTGGCATCATGGCTCCATAATCCGTAGTCTTTGTTTTGGTTGAAGCTGTTGGTTTATAAGCCTACAGTTTGGAAGGGAGAAGATATACAGAAAATTGCCCAAACTCCTCTCTCTCTATCTTTTCTATTTTTCTGAGTATCCAGTCTTATCAAAATGGCGTTGATAGTTGATCGTCAGAGGGGTATAGACGGGAGGGTGAGGCGCCAGGGGAAGGAAGGGCTCAAGGGACGAAAAATAAGGGAGTCGGAGCGGGTGATGATGGAGAGAGAGAGTGTGAGTTGGTTTATAAGGAATTTTTATTTGAGATTTGGAGGTGGGCTTTAGTAAATGAGGAGGGTTTTTATAACCTTTTGTTTGGGTCGAAGGGGCTAGAGAAATTAAACTATTGAACAATTACATAATCTAATGAGAACCTTCGCCTCGCGGTAAAATGCGCACACACACAAAGTTCATCGAGGTACTGTACGATACAATTATTGATGATTTAAACATTGTACATTTTTGTACTAAAAAATAACTCTCCTGAAAAATGCATTTTTCCTATTGATCAGGAAAAACGTATTTTTAAATGCGCAGTGTCATTTTGAAAATAACTGATACTTTTTAAAAAATGTGCGGTAACATTTTTATAAATAATCGGAACATCTCAACACTCACTGACACTCTTCAACATACAAACTGATCATCTCAAACATTACCACCGACCATCATTTAACACTTCATTTATAAAACTTTAATGCTTCATTTATAAAACTTTAAAGGCCCGTTGAGGGCCTAAATGATGTATTTCGGGAATTTTAAACCTTATATCAAGGGCGAAGCCCATAACTTTTGTAGGTCTTGAAATTTTCTTTGATTTGATAAGATGTGCATTCTGTGATTCATCATGAGTCAAAAGTCACGCTAATGCCGCACATATGCTAAAAAACTCCAGTAACTCAATTACTTATCCAGAAAGCTTTGTTATTGATATCCAGAAACTTTTGATATTGGTATCTAGAAGGTTGGTCGACCATGATTACTTAATTTATATCCAAAAGCCTTTGATATTGATATCCAGAAACAAATAAAATTGATATTAAAAAGGTTTGTTGGTCAAGATGTATTCAAATTTGATTGTTAATTTATATACATAAGGCTTTATTATTGATATATAGAACCCTTTGAGGTTGATATCCAACATGTTTGTTGGCCATGACATTGTTCAAATGTGCTTGTTAATTCATATCCAGAAGACTTTATTATTTATATCCAGAACCCTTTGAGTTTGATATCCAGAAGGTTTGTTATCTATTGCCTTGTTCAAATGTGCTTGTTGATTCATATCCAGTACACTTTATAATTCATATCTAGAAGACTTTATTATTTATATCCAAAACCCTTTGAGTTTGATATCCAGAAGGTTTGTTTTCTATTGCCTTGTTCAAATGTTCTTGTTGATTCATATCCAATTGTGAATGTGGGCCCCCTCAGGATTGAACCGTTTTATGGGTCGCCGTTCACCTCAGTTTGAAGACACCGGTTTTATTGAAAAAACGGAGTCGCCACGCCATTTTGATTTCCTCAAAACTTTGAAAAAAAGGATAAGGGTCCGGAGGTTAAGTTAATCCTTGGGAAGAACGTTTTGCGTTCACCCAAGGAGCCTTGCAAAAGCAAGTCTTCCTAGATCCAAAGTTTGTGCTTGTATGTGCGCTCGTGTGTGTGTGTGTCTGATTTGAAAAGGGGAGGGAATGTGCCAAGTTTATCTGCCTGACATATAAACCATTTAAGTAGGTTATAGCTCGGGATTCCTTGGATTTGATGTTTTCGGGATTTTGATCCCGTGCTCATTTTGGACTTGTGATCTCATTACGGGACCTTTCTACCCCCCTCCCCCCCCGTTAGTTAATCAACCATGGTAGGCGTAAGAGCCTTGGTATGTCTTAAACCAATGTTCTTAGGGGATTTGGTCACATGTGATCGAGAGAGGGACGCCTTTTTAAGTCCAAGAATGAGACTATTTAGAAAAGGAGGAATCTTTGCCCATCAATCCTACATCTTGAGACGATAAAGATTCGTAGGGACATTTTATGTTCGTCTCAAGTGATTATCGGAGATATCGGGACTAGGAACCGTCGGTTTCTAAAGGGATAAAGATTGTGGCATTTTAATGGCATAAACGATGTAAAGATGGAGTCTTTACACCGATCCTCACCACGGAATGCTCCAAGAACCAAGGAACTAAGGGAAAGGGGTATAAAGATTGGATCTTTATACTCATCCTATGTCTTTCGTGCCTTAAAAGGCTATTAGACAATCCTCGAAGAGAGATCCATCTTTTAGGGACATGGGGAAAATGACATTTAAAGTAAAGATTGCATTTTAAGGTAAATAACACAATGAGCATTATTAAACTAGAGAAATAATGTAAAAGGGATGATCTTTATGGCATTTCCTATGTCCTTTAAAACCTCATAAGGTGAACAATCCTTGGAAAGCTAGATCAAGGGAAGGGGATGACATAATATGAATAAAGATTGCATTTTTATGTAAAAAGGAAAAAGGACATCACATCATCATGTGGTAGATCTTCCCCAGAACAAGCCACTTGTGAAATCTTGTTCATCCTTGGGAGAGGATCTCCAATGAATCCTTTGTGTAGGGGTAATGGAAATATGATATTTACATTGCAAAGATAAGATCTTTAAGACAATAAATCAATATAAATGGCAAGTAACAAGAATATAAATGACAAATAGTAAGTAAAGGCAAGGTAATATGAGTAAATCAAGTGGAAAGGAAGGAGAGATTACCAATGTTGATTCTCTCTATCTCCCAAGGTGATTTTCCTATTTAGGAATAGATTAGGATGAGATTTGTGTATGAGGGAGGTGAGTTTTGAGTGTTTTTAGTTTCTGGAAATTCGTGTATTGATTTGGGGTAACAGTGCTGAAAATTGTATATCAAAATGAATAGAGGAGGCCTCTATTTATAGGCTGCAGTGTGCTTCCTAAAGAAGCCGCCCGGCGTTAATCTGCGACAAAAGAAGCCGCCCGGCTTTATCCTCTGTCGTGTCAGCATGTTTCTAGATTCATGCAAGGTGGTAGCTAGAGGCTTCTTTCCAGCGAGGTCCTGCTTGGAATTTTAATTCCTAGCAGGTCCTTCCTCCCTTGGAAAGTTTGGAAAAGTTTCCGAATTGCCCCTAAACTTTATGAAAGTTTGGGGAATTGCCAGGAAATTTAATCGGAAGGCATGAGCCAATTTAGGTACTTACAGAAGCCCTTCAGCAACGGTACTTGCAAAGCAAGTGGGGTTGTCGATAAAAGTGAGAATCCAATCTGGCGAACTGCCGAGATGGATTGGGATTGGGTGACCAAGGAGGTCGAGTGGCTGAGCAGGTCCTTCCCCCCTTGGAAAGTTTGGAAAAGTTCCCGAATTGACCCTAAACTTTATAAAAGTTTGGGGAATTGCCAGGAAACTTAATCGGAAGGCATGAGCCAGATTTAGGTACTTACAGAAGCCCCTCAGCAACGGTACTTGCAAAGCAAGTGGGGTTGTCGATAAAAGTGAGAATCCAATCTGGCGAACTGCCGAGATGGATTGGGATTGGGTGACCAAGGAGGTCGAGTGGCTGAACCTTTGGAAGGCTACCTACGTATCCCGGGGGAATCAAGCCATGATCGTAGTTCTGGGTCAACTGGGGAAAAGGTTGTCATATGTGACAGATTGGCTGAACCTAAAGTAGGCTACCTACATATCCCGGGGGAATCAAGCCATGATCATAGTTCAAATCTACTGGGGAATGATGAAGCGAAACTGGTCCCTTGCTATGAAGATGGAAAGGAGGTGACCTAAGAGGTCGAATGGCTGGTTCTACCGGATATGACAAATGACGGGAGTGATCGATGTGGTCGGATGGTTGGACCTTTTGAAAGGCGAAAGCACTACTGAGGAGTGGTGAAGAAAGGGGGTGACCAATGTGGTCGGATGGTTGGACCTTTTGCAAGGCTCATGCACCATTGAGGAATGGTGAAGAAAGGGGGTGACCAATATGGTCGGATGGCTGGACCTTTTGAAAGGCTACCTACGTATCCCAGAGGAATCAAGCCATGATCGTAGTTCGGGATCCACTAGACAGTCAGGAACATGTCTAGGATCCTCAAAATTTTGACAATTCGGAGGCTGTCACCTTAAAAATCTAGAGCTTACGTCGCTAACGCGGGGATATAGGTAGCTAAAGCTGGATTTTGACAATTCGGAGGATGTCACCTTAAGAAGCTATAGCCTACGTCGCTATCGCGGAGATAGAGATAGCTAAAGCTGGATTTTGACAATTCGGAGGATGTCACCTTACGTTATCCCATTTGGCGATAACGGAGATTTCTGGTAAGAGGCGTTATCCCATTTGGCAACAACGGAGATATCTGGTAAGAGACGTTATCCCATTTGGCGATAACGGAGATTTCTCGTAAGAGACGTTATCCCATTTGGCGATAATGGAGATTTCTCGGAGGAGACGTTATCCCATTTAGCGATAATAGAGATTTCCCGGAGGGGACGTTATCCCATTTGGCGATAACGGAGATTTCCCAGAGGAGACGTTATCACATTTGGCGATAACGGAGATTTCCCGGAGGAGACGTTATCCCATTTGGCGATAACAGAGATTTCTCGGAGGAGACGTTATCCCATTTGTTGATAACGGAGATTTCTCGGAGGAGACGTTATCCCATTTGGCGATAACGGAGATTTCTCGGAGGAGACGTTATCCCATTTGGCAATAACGGAGATTTCCCGGAGGAGACGTTATCCCATTTGGCGATAACGGAGATTTCTCGGAGGAGACGTTATCCCATTTGGCGATAACGGAGATTTTCCGGAGGAGACCTTATCCCATTTGGCGATAACGGAGGATTTTTGGTTAAATGGAAAGTCCAGGGGAAAAAATGTAAATTTAGTCTAAGGCAAATGAAGCCGCCCGGCATGAGATGGGGAAAAAGAAGCTGCCCGGCTTGAAACCTAATTTCACCAGATTGTTTAAACAGAAGGGGAACGGGCAATAGAAGCCATTATTGCTGCTGTTGTTCTTTGAGGAGAGAGGAGAGAAAAGAGAGAAAAATGCCAAGACTTTCAAATCTCTAGCTTCCTATTGCTTAAAATGGACCAAGAAGGAAATATTTTGCCTCGCCAAGCGTGTCAAACTTTGTCTCAAGTCGCAAGGTTGAGACAGAGGGAGTTTGTGAGGACCGAGCGGAAGTATGACTTCACGGCGCCCACTTCTGAGTTTTATCTCGGTAAAAGGGAGCACAAGTCTATGAGACCTCAATCGATTGGGGTAAGCACTCTCGATTTACTTGATTTCATCGATTTTAATTGATTTTTGATTGATTAGGGCTAGACTCGAATTTTGGGAATTTTTGGATTTTCCTTGTGATTTTGTTGATGATTTTATGGATTTGGTAATTAACCTACATGGCTAAGGATATGGATAATCATGCATGTGCAATTTATTTGAAAAAAATATGAGAATGACTCATTTTTTGAAAATAAAGTGAAAAAAAATACCTAAAATGGGACGGAGTTCTTGCATGTGCTAGAACTAGGTCAACTCCTGATCATGGATGTGAAAACAAGATTTTGGACGATGAAAATGATTTATGCATGCCATTTTGAAAGATTAAAATTTATATACAAAGAATTTTGTGAAAACTAGAATTTTTGTGCTTGGGAGAGCATGTGCTCGGGGTGACGTGTTTCAAATGATGAAAGACACGTGTTATAGGCAAATGATGCTCGAAAACTTCTTATAAATGCTTTTCTTTGGCAATGTGTGCATTATTTTGTGCATGTATGCATGTTTCTGAGATAAGCTGAAGGACTAACGTACCTTTGCTGTGCTTACCTGCAGGAGAGCAAATCACGGGGACCCGCTGAGATAGCGGTGAAATTGTGGGAGAGGATGCCCAACTTTGAGAAGGATGGCCACAATCCTAGGCAGCTAGTGGTGGTGACGGGTCTCCATTCTTTTGTCAAGGCTATCGAACGAGGCATTCACGCGACGTCCAAGTGCAAGGGGCTGATCCAAGCTCTTTCTGAGTTTTGGTGGGACACCACTCACAGCTTCCATCTGGGCTGGGGAGAGGCTACGGTGACTCCCGCCGACTTTACAGCTATTACTGGCCTGAGGTTTACTGATCGGCCTGTGACCTGGAGGGATCACATTTCTGAGGCTGAGTTTAGGGACTGTGTGGGGTTTGACCTCCATCCGAAGGGGCTAGGGATGGAGACTCGGTTGGTTAAGATTCAGATTTTGAGGTGTATGGAGGGATTTGCAGCTAATGAGGTGACTGCCCACCATCTCACGAGAGCTTTCTTGTGGTTGACTCTATCTGTCACCATTTTTGCCAATTCTGGGACGTTGACGATGGTTTGTCTGTTGGACTCTTTGGTTGACTTGGCTATGGTTGGATAGGTCTCTTGGGGTGAGGCCGGATTGGCGGAACTTTACTTTGCTCTGGATTTGTACAGTGTTGAGGTCGAAACCTAACCGTTTATTTAATATCCGCAAGCGCACGGGCTATTGCAATATAGCGGGTGCAAGTACGGGTCGATCCCACAGAGACAGGGTTTACTTAGGAATTATTTTTGTCTTAATTAAAATTATAGAATAGATTGGGGGAGATAAAGATTGGTTTTTGGAAATAGAAAGAAACATATACAGAAAATACTTTAATTAAGAACTTTATATAACAAAGCATTCTCAGGATTGGAAATCATACACATAATTTGTTCATCAAATAGTCATTGTCTTAGGAAATAAAGGTTTTCATAAAAATCAAGGATGGTATATTAAGCCTACACTACTTCGGGTTAAGACAGTAGCGTTTGTATTCTTCAATAATTATATCCTAACTGTTTGAGATTTTCGTTTATGGTACTCCCGCCCTGTCACAAACCGGCATTCCGGCTTATCTCTAGCTGACCATAATTAGTAAGAACCCACTAAGAACGAGAGTCAACATACTTTCCATTAAAGGAACATCCATAGGCCGTTGAACTACTTTCGTGATCAATGGAATCCAGTTTCTTTATATGGTTTCGTCAATCGAGATTCTCCGCTAGGTCCTTCTCTCAATTGACTGAATCATACAAGTTGGACGTCTCCAAAATGTAAGACATTTAGAGATTTATATAAAGAAATTGTTTAGATGAAGATAGAAGACAAGACTTTCATAATTTTAAGATGATGAACGGTTTATGCTTTGAGTTTCCAACCCCAAGAACAAGGGGGATTACTCACTAGCCATGTAAAATAGATAAGAAATAATAATAAGAATAGAGTAAGAGAAACTTATGATGAAATAGAAGATGAATGGCTGGAAATAATGCTTCACTTTATTGCTTCTTTTCCAAAGTAACTTCAAGAGCCACTTGAATCTTCAAAGGATCTTTGGAAAGTAATGTAACAAGTATTTGTCTCTAATCTCTAACAATATCTGATGTAAATACTCTCAAAATTTGGTGTGAAAGACTGAGTACAATGGGTCTTTCTATAATGAGGAGGAAACTCTTCAAGAAGGTGCCTTCAAGAGGTGCCTTTTAAATCTGCAGACGCGACTTGCACGGCCGAGTCAAGGGTTTTGCACGTCCGTGCTCCCTTGGGGCCAAATTTTTATTTTTGAACATGCAATTTGCACGGCCGCTCTGAAGGCTAACACGGCCGATCACTTTTCAAGACACGGCCACTCTGCGTATTGGGGCAAAAAATGGCCTAAAAATGGCTAACTGCACGGCCGCTCCCTTTTGGCTGCACGACCGCTCTGTCTGAAGTTTGGCTTGTGTGTTTGATTTGTTTGTTGCTCCTCCATGCCTTTGCACCAAAAGTGTCTAAGCATCCTTTGATCATAATAGACTCCAAAAAACCTGTCTAAAATGCATAGACTATACAAAAAAGCGTAAAATCTAATAAATATGAAAAAGGAACTAAAATGGACTTAAAATGAGATGAAAATGGTAATTTAACTAAGTAAAAGTGTATAAAAACTTAGGATAAATGACTATATAATAGTCACAGCCGGAACAAGGCTGCTTCGATGGATTGCTTTTCTTTTGCCCTGGAGGTATTCTTGTTTCTCTTTCTCTCTTTTCCTTCTATGTCCTCAAGATTTTGCGAGAGAAATGACCCTGATGTTCTGACATGTAGGTCTGGTTTTGCGAGGTGATTGAGTTATTTCCCTGGAACCAACAGAGCAATCCCGCTATCTTCCCGGCTATGGTGCGCTGGAGAGGTGAGGCTAGGGACAAGTTCACCGTGAAGACCCGGATTACTTTTGACTATAAGATGGTGAGGTCTGTCATCAACGGGGACAGTTATGAGGGGGTGAGCTTTTATCCTTGGGGGAGATATCCGGAGGCTCTTATGGGAGATGCCGTAGTTGTGACTCGACAGAGGAGGTGGTTGACAGGCTTGACCTGTGACATCATCTACTTGGGGAACCGGTTCTCCAGGCAGCACGGTCATATTCCTCCTTTGGGTGCCATTACTCCTCATGATCCTCCTCCTTTCATGCTACAGCCCAGGCACTGGTCAGAGGATGAGAGGGACAGGTATAAGGTTGGTTTGGCAGCCGAGGATTATTTTGATCATGCCACTCCGTATGTCACCTTTGTGGAGGAGCGTTTGAGGACGCCACAGAGGTTGGTGAAGATAGCTGCTGCCCAGGGGTACGGGGAGGCAGAGCCAATCGATCTATCTGTTCCTCCATCCAACCTATCTTATGTGGTGAATGGGGTGCCGAGGAGTCTGATGGTGCCGGTTCCAGGCACGAGAAACGCCGAGTTCACTTTGTCAGCTGATACTATTGTAAGTAAACTCTGGATCCCTTTTCTTTTCCTGTTAAGGCTACTTCTGCGATTTTGGATCTTTTCCTGAGATTTTCTGAGCATTTCTCTTTCTCGCAGGTCCCTGTTCGTACTTATGACACCCTAGTGCGACAGAATAAGGGTTGGAAGCAGCTAGCTCGGTCTCTCCTGAGGAAGCTGGCTTGCGCGTCGAGGGCTGCGAGAAATGCGCAGGAGCCTGAGCGCAAGAGGAGGCATGTCGGGAGCACGACTTCTACATCATCAGCCTCGGAGTACTACTCATCCTCTACTAGTGGCATGCCTCGGGGGCAAGGGCCTAACACTAATATCCTAGAGCAGCTGGCGAAGTATGAGCATGTGCCCGTCACCTTGACCGTCGTGAGCGATGACGAAGACTTGCTAAGGGACCCCGAGCTTTACGAACTGAGCAGCGACGATGAGTCAGAGAATTAGGGTTCTTTTGATGCACATTTAGAGAGGGAGAGAGAAAATAATGAACAAATGATGCACACTTTGTATTATTATTTTTTATTTGGGAGCCAATGAGGCAAAGACATGTAATGATCTCTTTGTTTTTTTTATATTTATCATTATTGGTATTTTATTGTTTGGCAAATTACTTGAGCCTCGGGGCAAATTTTTGCATGGAAATGGGGCGAAAATTAAGCCGGAATGTGTTATGGTGGTATATGAATGTATGAATGGTGTTTGGGAATGTTTTGGTGCAAGTTTTATTGAGAAAGTGGGGTGAAAATCTCACTTGGGCAGCAACTTTGACTGCTGAGATTTTTTTTCTGCAGAAGCGAATGAAGCCGCCCGGCTAGGACCTGAGAAAAAGAGGCCGCACGGCTAGGTGCCTTGTCTGAACTGATTTTCTGCAAATAAAACCAAGGGAGGGTCTTTTCATTTCATTTTCAACTTTGGCCATTCCCAGTTAATTTCAAAGCACATTTTTAACCAAAAATTTGCAAGTCCGATCACTGCTATGGAGAAACCAGTCCGATTGCAAAAGGGGAAAAGGGATCGTTTTCTTTCAAACTTCTAGTCTTGGATGAGACACAACTTTCAATCTCACAAGGGACTTTTCGACAACACCTACAAAATCAAATATTTATGGCATTTGAAGGATCTTCTACCCGATTGGGACCTTTTGAGAGCAGCAGCAAGATTTTGGGACGTCCGGAGACATGTTTACTGCTTTTCTTACAACGAAATCGTTCCATCCTTCATGGATTTCTGGGCATTGATTTGAGGTTCGGAAATTGAGGCCATTTCGATTCCTTCGACCGGGGATTTGCCAGTGACCATAAAGTTGGCATCTTTTCTGCAAATTTCTTCGGAAGAATCCCAAGGGATGATGATAGCTCCCGATAGGATCAACATTTCTGACATTCCGAGCAGATTCTGGTCTTCGGGTACTGCAGGGACCACGATATATATGGACGCTTTTATCCTTTGTGTGTTTTCTTTCCTATTCACTGCGGAGTCCTTTGGAGTGTGCCATAGCGGCCTTTTGGACATGGTCAGAGACTGCAGGACTGGGAGAGATATTGTCCCACTGATTTTGGGAGAGACGCTGCACGGCATTGACAGGATGGCTAGGGGGACCTTTTCATGCGGTCTGGGAGCCCAGCTGTACTGACTTTATGGTTGCAGGAGAGACTCGGGGCTTTACCTGGGGCTTTGCCTACCCAGTGTCCTTGGGTGATTTCTCGGAGGGGTGCACCGAGACAACATGATCAGGGTAGCTGGGAGCTGATGATGGCTCAGCTGTCTACCTCGGATATTCATTGGTGGGTGCCTCACTGGAGGTTGCAGACTCGTAGGACATTTCAGGAGTCCTACATAGTGAGGGTTCCAGGGCTATCTTTGTCGTCTTTCTACATTCCCTGCTTAGTGTCTAGATAGTTCGAGACCTTGCAGGAGCCATTGGACGACTGGGAGGACATTCGCACCATGGAGGTGACACCGTTTAACATGAGAGGTCCAGATAGCTTTCCCTTTTTCTCGAGAGCATGGACATATGCCGCTTTTCCGCCCAGGACCATTCTCAAGAACAATAAGAGTACCATTTTGACCACGGCCTACTTGGATTGGTACGAGAGGGAGATGGGGGTGACTCAGATTGTTTTGGGAGAGAGGTGCCAGGCCTTATTGGGTGCTGATATTGACTCCAACAGGACTTTGAGGGAGACCGAGGCAAAGGCTTGTCGCCATAACCAGTCGGGCGATCTTATTAGAGACATGGAAGCCCAATATGAGAGATTATCGGAGGTTTCTCCTCTCACCGAGGCTCAGCGGGAGGAGGTAAGAACTCGTGCCAGGGTAGAGAAGGCACTTATTGACACGGGTTTGATGGAGGCTCCAGTGAGGATTCCAGAGATAGGGATGAGGGAGACCGACATCATTGAGAAGAAAAGGAAGAACACTCGACGAGGTCGAGGTAGAGGAAAGAAGAGCAAGGAAGACTCTGTTGCTGACAACTGATAGGCCTTTTCCGAGTATCTACTTATTGCCTTTTGCAAACACATTTAGCTGATTAGGCCTTTTATTGTATATTTTAGTCTTTGTAGCAGGTTAGGACAGTCAAGAGTGGATCGTGCTTGAACTCATCAAGAAGTTTTTAATTTATAATAACAAGAGATATTATCTTAGAAATTGTTCAAGACACATTTCATGGAAACTTTGAATGTCTTATTTATTGCTTAGATCGAACCATTTCTGGCTGCCTACGTTTTCCTTCTACAAGAAAGGCTAAGGGGCTCAGGTCTTTGTAGTTCATTCTAATGAACTTTTGAATTTTTGTTTGTTTTTGTTTTTTTTTGTTTTTTTTTAATTTGTTTTTTTTATGTGCAACCCTGTTTTCTGCCTAGACCGCCCTTTTCAAGGTTTTCAGCCTAGCTGGGTATTACTCTTTTTGCACCATTTTTCTTTTTTTTTTATGTGCGACCTCGTTTTCTGCCTAGACCGCCCTTTTCAAGGTTTTCAACCTAGATGTGTATTACTCTTTTTGCACTATTTTTCTTTTTTTCTTCTTCTCTTTTTTTTTATGTGCGACCCTGTTTTCTGCCTAGACCGCCCTTTTCAAGATTTTCAGCCTAGCTGGGTATTACTCTTTTTTCACTATTATTTTTCTTATTTTTTTTTATTTTAGACATAGTACCGGCGGAGCTTGTCACCGTTGACCGGGTGAACAAAAGGATTGCCGTCCAAGTCTGCAAGCTTCATTGCTCCTCCCGATAGTATTTTTTGTACTACGTATGGGCCGATCCAAATAGGTTCCCACTTTCCCAAAGGGTTGTCTCTGGTAGGGGGCTTCTCTTTCAGTACCAAATCTCCCTCTTTGATATTTCTGGCCTTGACCTTTTTGTCGAATGCCCTAGCCATTCGCCTTTGATAGGCTCGGGTATGCTCCATGGATTTTAGTCTTCTTTCATCAAGTAGAGCGAGCTCATCATGTCGGCTACACAACCATTCTACTTCGTTGATGCTATTTTCCAGGAGGACTCTTAGTGACGGAATCTCCAATTCTACCGGCAGTACCGCTTCCATTCCGTAGGTCAAGGCGAAAGGGATTTCTCCCGTGGCTGTTTTGACAGAAGTTCTGTAGCCCCAGAGTGCTAGGTGTAGCTTTTCGGGCCATCCACGACCGCGAGTGGCCATCTTTCGGATGATTCTCTCAAGTGTCTTATTTGCAGCTTCTATTGCTCTATTGGTCTGAGGCCTGTACGGGGATGATTTGTGGCGAGTGACTTTGAATTCTGACAACAATCTATCGCAGTCTCCTTCAAAGTGTGTCCCATTATCCGAGATGATCTCATTTGGCACCCCATATCTGCACATGATATTTTCTTTGACAAACTGGGCCACTTTCTTGGAAGTGAGGACCTTATAAGACTTTGCTTCCACCCATTTCGTGAAGTAGTCCACTGCCACTAACACAAACTCATGCCCATTGCTTCCAGCCGGGGCTATCTTGTCACGACCCTAAACCTAGGCACCAATTTGGTCACGTGTTGAGCACGGTGAGAGGGGTGCGTAGCATTTTACTTTATGCAATTTATAATAAGTGGGATTTTTATATGTTAGTTTTAACATTTTAATAAATTATTTGAAATTTTAGTTATGTTAATAAATTGTGGGATATTTTAAGTATGTTAATAAATTAATTTAATTATTTAATGTTTAAATGGAATAAAAAGAAATTTTGTAGTAAAGTAATAATAGTGAAAATATTAATTAAAAGCTTTATCAAAGGTGGAAGGGCCTAAGAGTCAAAAGTAAAGTTTAAGGTAATAATTGAACTAATTCGTCCTTGAAGGGTTAAAATGTAAAATGGATTAATATAAAACATACCTTTCTCCAACCTTCCATTTTCATTTTCCATTTTCATTCCAGGCGTGCGTGAGGCGTGAGAGAGAAAGAAAAAAAAAGAGTATTTCCTCCGTTCCAAAATGTTTTCCAAAAATTCTATAAAATCAACCGTTGGTCCGATTGACGATCCGACTGCGGCGGAGCGATCAGGAAGGCGAGGAGAATGTTTAGAGCCGATCAGATTCTATTTTTATTCCGGCACATTTTTGGGTAAGTTATTATGATTCCCTTCTATAACTGTTCATAATATATATAATGATGATATTATGCTGTTATAAATAAGTTTTGATAATTTTGGGTATGATTATTTGGGTTTTGGAAGATGGAAATAGGGTTTCGGAAGGAAGTAGAGTAAAGGGTGATAATATGGGTGAGGTTCTTTATAATGAAATTATCTAAGTTGTAAAGTTGTGATTAAATGTGTTGTATGATGTTGTTATTACACTATAAATGATTATTGATAAATTGATTGGCTTTGAAATGATTTTGAAAGTAAGTAGGAAAAAGGGTGTAAAATGATTATATGACATGGAGGAAAATTTTGGGTATTGAATCGGGAACTTATAATAAAGTTAGTTAAGGTTGTATAGATAGTGTTGAAATGAAAATGATATGGTGGTTAATTATATATATATATATATATATATATATATATATATATATATGTTTTATGGCATGGGGAAAATATAGTTGTAGTATATGTGTATATATATCTATATATATATAGAAAAAGGTTTAGTTGAATGAATTGGGATCTTGACTTGAAGGTTAGAATGGAAATGGGTTGAAAATGATAAAGTTGATGTTTTAATGGTTGGGAGTGCTAGAACCATTTTTTTTGTTAAGTTGGAATCATCATATCATATGAAGTTAAAGGGTGTTACAATGTGTTATTACTATTACTTAAATATGTTGGATTATTTGGCTTGGCTTGGAACGGATGAGAAATGGTTAGTGGTAGATTGGTAGGTAAAGAGGGAACTTATAGTTGGGTACTATTTGAATGAGATGGGAAGAATGATATAGAGTATGGTTGTGGTTTGTAAGTTGTTATGATTCTTTTCGATTTTGAGCATATGAAGTTATATAATGTTGAAATATGTATAAACCATGTTTGGGACTTGATTTCTTCCTTCTTGGCTTAAGAAAATTGATTAGTGAAGAATTGGAGTTGAAGAACATCTAATGGGTAATGGAATAGTGGGTCACCTTTAGGATTAGTGGAGTATAAATGTTATAAACCATGGATTGAGTGTTGTTATGAGTTAAAAATGATATCTAAACTAGTTTTGGTATGATTGGAACTGGTATTGGCCTTGGAAAAACAGAGGAAGGAGGAAGAAAAATGGACTTGGGTAGAACATTTCTGATGTCTGCGATCTGGTATCTGATTTTGGCCTTGGCACGAGTCGTGCCAAGGAGCACGAGTCGTGCCCTTCTTGCCACTCGTGACAACGAGTCGTGAACAATGGTCCAAGTCGTTCTGAGTAACATGAAGAGAAAAGGCACGAGTCGTGCCAAGGGGCACGAGTCATGCCCTGCATCAGAAATTCTGAATTAACTTTTAAATCTTAGAAACCTATTCACTTAGAATAAGATTGAACCCTCTTCAGCGTAGGATGAATTAGAACACTTTAGCTACATAATGAGGTCTCACGTAGTCAAAATGAAATTGGGGAAGTAGTCTAAATATCGCGTTGAACCGGGTTGAAAGTCATTGTGGTTTGAGAGCCAAAGTTTATAGAAATTTGGTATTTGATTATGGAATTTGAAAAGGAAGTCGTGAAATGTGATATTGTGAACGCGTAGAGTACTTGTATGTTGTTATACCCTACGTGATTACTTTGGAAATGGTTATATGTTAAGTTGGTGCGTGAAATATTTGTTGCACGTCATCATTGTATTGTTTATGAGCATACATGCCATAAGTGGATTATATTGACTCGTTAGTGTTTATATATATGTTACACTAATTGAGATCTAAACATGAGTAATTGTACCATGTTGTATATGTTGTAAACATGAGTAATTGTACCATGTTGTATATGTTGTAAACATGAGTAATTGTACCATGTTGTATATGTTGCTAACATGAGTAATTGTGCCATGTTATATACGGTTATCCCTATGTGTGGATTTAAATTCAAGTAACTGTTATGTGCTTGAATGTGATTATGATTATGTTTAATATCAGCTGATATTTCGGGGGTATAATGGAATACGACCACTTATGAGAAGTTGTAACATAAGGTGCTCGGGTTTCATTATACCTGTGTCCGTTTCCACCCCACTGTGGCCACAGTTTGGGGCTCAGTTACTATGGATATGCCTAAGCAGTTCATAGGATACTGATACCTTACATGGTTCCCTGAAAAATGGGTCTTGTAAGGCGTGAATAGGCCTAAGCCGTTCACACATATAGAGGATGGGTTCCCATGAGGATGCATGCCCATACCCATGTATTACGACTTATTGTTCAGACGGGAAAAGGTAAGGTCAGGTAACGTAATGTGTTTACCATATTCCAAATATGATGTTGAACAACTTGTTTATGTGTTGCATTTTATTTGGCATCTTGCTGCATAATAGCTTACTGAGATTCTTTCTCACCCCGTCTCCCTTTAATTTTTTTAGTTTCAGCTGAGACAGGTAGACCAGACCGGTGAGGCCGGAAAGGAGTTGGACCGTCTTATGGGTGTCAGGGTATGTGTACTGTTTGGGAGTTGGGAATAAGTGTGGTTATTATTATATTGAGAAAAAGAAATATGTATAAAGTTTTATAAATATTTTCAATGAAATGTTGTAAATTAAAACAGGTTATAGTTTGGTTTTCGAAAGTTTATTCCACTCTTAAATTATTTAAATGAAAAGTTTTAATTAATTAGGTGGTGGTTTGGGGACCCTCCAGCTGGGGCACGAGTTTATAGGTCCCGGGGTTGGGGAGGCCCGACATATCTTCCCTATAATGTTAATGCCCCAAGTTGCAAACGGCCAAGGAGTCGTCATGCAGTACAGGTCGTGAGGTGGGAGATGATTAAGGTTGGCAAACCGCTGGCATTTGTCGCACTCTCGTACATGCTGAACACAGTCTGTTTCCATGGAGATCTAGTAGTAGCCCATTCTGAGGATCACTTGCATCAGCGCTCTGGCATTCATGTGAGGACCGCAGGGACCATTATGGACTTCGTTCATTAGCTCTCTTGCCTTTTCTTTGGTGACACACAGAAGGAGTGGTCCTTGGTATCGCTTTTTGTACAGGTCGCCTCCTAGGATGACATAGTGAGAGGCCAGCTGCTTCAAGGCTTGCAAGCTTTTGGCTTTGATGCCTTCGTTCAGCTTACCTTCTTCGTCTCTAAAAGCTGACTCCCCATCTTTGAGAAACTGGTAAACTTGATCGTATCAAGGTTCCTTGACAAGCTCAGGTCCCCATTCTATCTCACAACAGAAAGCAGGGGCTTCCCTTCTACCCACTCTGAATGGTTTTACTACCTTTCCCTCGGGGATCTCTACCAATGAGGCTATAGTAGCTAAGGCATCGGAAAATCTATTCTTGCCTCTTGGCATGTAGTGAAAGGTCACTTCTCTGAACTGCTCTGTCAATTCTTCCATATAGGCATGATACTACTGGAGGTTAGGATCAACAGTCTTCCATTTGTTAGAGACCTAGTTAATGATCAGGGCTGAGTCTCCGTAGACCTCGAGTTCCTTGACATTTCTTTCTAGGGCAGCCTCCAAACCAGCTATACAGGCTTCATACTCTGCCGCATTGTTTGTGACAGAGAAGTTCAACTTGACGGCTATTGGCGTATGCTCATCTTTCGGGTCTACCAACAGCATTCCTATGCCATTTCCCCTTTTGTTAGCAGCTCCATCAAAGAAGAGTTGCCATCGATTCTCAGGCTCAACAACGAAGATCCCTTCATCTGGAAACTGGGGTTCAGGCCCTCGGTCCTCATTGCTAGGGAAATTTGCCAGATGGTCTGATAGTGCTTGACCCTTGATTGCCTTTCTTGTTACATAGTTGATGTCAAACTCTGCTAGGAAGAATGACCACTTTGCTAGGCGCATCGAAAGGGAAGGTTTGTCGAAGATATACTTGATGGGGTCCATTTTCGAGACCAAATTCACAGAATGGGCCTGCATGTAGTGTTTCAGTTTCCCGACCACCCAGACTAGTCATGCACAAGTCTTTTCACATGTCGAGTAATTGAGCTCACTTCCTTCCAGCTTTCGACTAACAAAGTAAATGGCATTTTCTACCCGAGAATCCTTCTTTTCCTGGGCCAGCATAGCCCCAACTGCCGTGTCAGTGACAGTGAGATAGAGCAGAAGAGGTTTCTGTCCATGCGGGGGGCACAGTACTGGGGGATTTACTAGGTACGCCTTGATTTGGTCAAAGGCATCCTGGCATTCTTCATTCCATTCTGTATCAACGTTTTTCTTCATAAGCTTGAAGATGGGCTCACACATGGTAGTCAGCTGATTGACGAAACGACTGATGTACTGTAACTTGCCCATAATGCTTTTCACTTCTGTCTGGGTTTGAGGTGGCCTCATGTCCATTATGGCTTTGATCTTTCGAGGATCGGCTTCAATGCCTCCCTCTGTGACCATATACCCAAGCACTTTTCTCCTTGTTACTCCGAAGGTGTATTTTGTCGGGTTCAGTCTCATAGAATGTTGTCTTAACCGCTCAAAGAACTTTTGCAGTTCAACAAGGTGTTGTCCATCCACGCCTTTAGAGTGGATAATCATATCATCGACATAGACCTCGATTTCCTTGTGGATCATGTCATGAAAAAGTGCAGTTGCTGCCCTTTGATACGTAGCCCCAGCGTTTTTTAACCTAAAAGGCATCACCATATAACAGTACGTCCCCCATGATGTGGTGAAAGCTGTATTTTCCTGGTCCTCTTCGGCCATCTTGATCTGATTGTAGCCAACAAAACCATCAACGAAAGACTTGACTTCGTAGTTAGCCGTGGCGTCTACCAAAATGTCTATGTTTGGAAATGGGTAATCGTCCTTGGGACTGGCTTTGTTTAGATCCCCAAAATCCACACAACAGCGCACCTTCACGTTGGCTTTAGTCACAGTCACGATATTCGATAACCAGGTCGGGTATTCAATAATCCTGATGAATCCAACCCGCAACATCTTTTCAATTTTCTCCTTGACCTGCAGAGACCATTCTGGCTTAATTTTCCTTAGCTTCTGTTTTACCGGCTTGGCATCGGGTGTCAAAGGGATCCTGTGTTCCACAATTGAGCTGTCCAGCCCCGGCATGTCCTTATAAGACCAGGCGAACACATCCACATACTCTCTGAGCAGAGCAGATCAACCAATCTGTCCCATTCAGCCCCTTGAAAGAAGTTCCCGATCTGTGTCTCTTTAGGTTCTTCGATAGTACCCAGGTTAACACTCGTCAAAACCTCCTCGCCAACTTGGGCACGGTTTTCCTCTTTATCAGTAACCTGCTTAAATATTTCTTTAATGTATTGTTCATTTAGTTGTTTGCATCTTGTTCAAATGAATCATTATTAACTGTTGTTAGGTTATTAGTTATTTTATCATTTGTTAAGTTGGCAATAAGGGGATACTCGAAAAGATCTATCATTTCATTTAATGCAAAGGGAAAGATAACATTGGCGACACACTCATAATCTTCAGGCATGAGGCCATCAGATGACTCAGAGGACTGAAATTCAAAGACTCCTGACTCTAAAGAGTGGATGATAGGGTGTTGGACAGGACTAGACCGAGAGGGACGGGGAACCAATCCAAGCTCCGTGATCATTTGCTGTCGACTGGCTATTGGCCCTGAAAATGTCTTCCAATTCTTCAAAGGCATCTCTGTCTTAGTCACCAGAGTGCGGGGATCAAAAGGTTCTTCACTGCCATCTCCAATTACCGCAACTGTCTTATCATCTGAGTTGAAGACGATCAAGTCAGGAATCTGTGCTTCTTCATCAAACAACTTCTGTAAGACTGGCTCACTATCCTCACTGCTGGCAGCTTCTATCTGGCTGATCTTCGGGAGGGCTAACTCGAAGGTGGAAAAACCCATTACCCCTGATGGGAAGAGTGCTGGCTCTTTGAAGCAGTCTGGGCTTCCTTTGAAGACGTACTTGTTCTGAACAGTGGTGGTAGCCCCAGGAATATTCGACAAGTCCAAAAACATCCTCCGAATGGGATTGGCTAGCCTTCCACGAGCCTTTTCGAGGTTTTCCAGAAAACTTTTCCTCAAGGATTGCTGACTATCACTCTCATCATACTGGGTCTCACCTTTTATGAAGTACTGGGCCAGAGATAAGTTGTAAGGACGGAGACGAACCCCTTCATTTCGCTTTTCCAGAACTATTCCCCCAGCTTTTCTGTAATCCTGAGGATGTGGTTTGTAGCCTAGACCATGTCGGGTGGTTTGTTCTCTTGCATCGATGACAGTGTTGCGACCCTGAAGCCTTTTACCCAATCCAAGCCCCGGAAGATAACTCATCTTTCTCATCATTCGCATGGCAGGAGGTATTTTGTCGGAGGTAGTAGTGAGGTCTGCACAGCACACTTGCACCTTAGAGGTGGCCACAGAGAAGCCGGTTAAGGTAAGCCCTTCATCATCATGTTTGATCTCCAGTATCGGAATACCTCCGGTGTTGGTCCCTTCCACAGTAACACTGTCTCCATAGATAGTAGTGATAGTTCCATCATCGGACTAGAACTTGACGCACTGGTGCAAGGTAGAGGCCACCCCATTTATCTGGTGGATCCAGGATTGTCCTAGCAAAGCGGTAAATGAAATGGGGATGTCAATCACCTGAAAGTCTACATCCATGACCTTCTTTCTGAACCACAATTTCAGAGTCGCAATCCCCAAAAACTGACCGAGCAGTGGAATCATAGGCCTTAATAGTCTGACAGGACGACTTTAAGTTTGTGGGCTTCAAATCCAGCAAGTCCATCATTTTCGCTGGCAGGACGTTCATTGCAGACCCTCCATCGACTAACACCCATGGTAATCGGTGTTCTTCCAACTGGACAGTGATGTAGAGCGGCTCAGTATGATTAGCCCCATATTTCGGTAAATCCAGGTCAGTGAAAGTGATGATGTTCCCATAGTGAATGTTTTTGATCATTTGGACGACCTCATCTGGGGTGACATCTATAGGCACCATGGTCTTGGCCAAGCTTTCTTCTAACTTCAGTTTGTGAGGATAGGAGGAGGTTAACAGGGACCAAAGGGAAATATTGCTTGGGTGCACTTCAGCTGAGTCAACATCGGGTCTTCCTTCTCAGAATCTAAATTTTTGTTTTCGGCTTATAAGGCCTCTTGTCTGCCTTTGGTTCGGAGCTGATATTTCTTTTGTCACCCTTAGGTAGCTCCACATTCATCTTCCCAGACCGAGTCATCACATAGACATTAGACTTCCCCGAGTCATTAGCCCTATTGGAAGATTCCTTCAGATCCTTCAGGGTTAAAGGTAGGCTTTTGCTGGCATACGACCAAATCTGCTGATTGATTTGGTTCACAGCATCACCGGAGGTATAGGCAGCTTCACGAATCTGATCCCAGGTTACAGGCTTTTTGGCTCTTTCTGGATTCTGAGTCCCCCATTGATTTAGTAACTCGCTGATCTCATTTTCTTCTTCCTTACTCAAGGCCTTGACAGTTTCATTCAGGCTTTTCAGAGTCAACATGCAATAGGAGTTATCATTCCCGGGGTTTAGAGGTTTGCCAGTGGCTTCATCATCTTGCCATAGCAGCTTCTTCAGCAACGTAGGCTCACACTCCTCATCACTATCAAGCATATCCCTTCTTTCTTTCGGGGTCAACCTTTTGACGGCATCTTTGACATTGGCCAAACACTTCCTGAAGTAAGAGATTCCATCATCGATAAGGGCTTCTTCAGGATCGAACCTTTTGACAAGTTCCAGGTCATTTCCTTCGGGAGGGTTTTCTGGGCTAGTTGGCTTTTGGGCAAGTCATTCTTCTACTGTCACTTCCGGCATCTCAACCGTGTCTTCCTCAGTCTCACTACAATAGCTTCCCTTGAAACTTTCATCCTGACTCTGATGACCAATGGCGGCAAAGGAAGGTCGGGATATTTGACGCCATATAAGGGGCGCTCTGGGCTCTTCCTCTGACGTAGGGATTACCAAGAAAATGTCATCGTAATCATAAGATAGGAAGGGGACCGGGGTCGCCTCAAGCTTTAAGACCCTTTCTAAAGCTTCCATACATTCTCTCTTGGATAATGGTTCAGGGGTGACCCTTAATACTGCAATAGAGTCCACCCTTCCTGGCGGAGGCTCAGTCTCAATGACGCTTACATATTCTAGTTCAACGGGTGGATCCCAATTCCCTTGTTCAGCTAAAGCTTCGATCAAGTTTCTCCATTCACCAACCAGGTCTTTATAAGGAGTATTGAATTCTAAGATGCTGAACTCATACCCTTCCTTATCTGAGCTTGCGTCCATTTTCTCCTCTAATCTTCTGCAAGAGTGACAGTCGCATTTTGAGGTAATACCGTCCTCATTCTCAGGCCTGTGGTTTTCTACCCCATCCGGTCCTTCGGGTTTCATTCCCATTGGCTCTACGTTCATACCCTCTACCGAGCTGTCATCGTCACTGTAAATTAGCCCATTCATGTTCTCATTTCCGACCGACTCTTCGCTGCCGCTGTCTGTGAGAGAGGCAAATTTACCGGCGTTGACAAAGTTGGAAAGGTCAAACTGGTCAAAAGCTTCATTGGGGTTATTTGCGGATCGATACCTGGCAAGGATGATAAAGGGATAGTTAGACTGGTACTGGAGTTTTGGGATAAACTGATTTGGTCTGTACTGAGGAGGAGGGATGAATCCCATGGGATTATGCAGAGACTGAGAGACTGGGGTAGCTGTAGCATTTGTTCTCTGTTGGTAGTGAATAAAGCTGGGTCTTATCTGATGAGGTGAGGGCGTTGGAATCCTGATGGCTTGGGGTGTTGGAAAGGACTGAAAAGGGGTAGTCCTTTGTAAGGGATCATATGTGGATGGAGGAGGGCATTGGTTGTAGGATGGAGGGGCTGAAATCACTGTTTCCGGGGTTTCATCTTCCACCATGACCAAAGAACCATTGGCTTCAACCACTATCTGAACCCCATGACTGCGGAGAGCATCGATGAGCATGGCTTGTTGTTCTTCATGGACCTTACGTCTGTTTTCGCAACTACTCTAGATCCTAGATCAGTGGGCTCCGTCACTACATCTATAAGCCCCTCGTTTTCCACCTGTATTTTGACATCCCAGGGTGGACAGCCCAGGGCGAGGGTCCTATAGGGCACGCAGATTCCACCGATCGAGAGAGAAGAACGGTCCTAGGGTCTAGTGGATCATGGGAATTTTTAACGCACGAGCGATGCGGATTATAGTCAATGTTAATGCCGTGAAAGTCAAGTCTTTTAGCCTCAATGAAATTTCGGCAGAGTTTCGCTTACGCGATAGACGTTTTGACTTCGGCATTGTCCAAAGAAAATAATAGGCATGGATCGGACGTTAAAAGTCAAATGACACGGCGTCACATTGAGCGTTGTTGCATACTTTATGCAAGTCAAAGTCAATGCCGGGGTCAAGATTTTGCCAATTTTTGCCTAACGAAATTTCGGCATGGCTTCGCTTGCATGAGGAATCTTGATTTTTTTGGCACGGGCTCGGGTTTGACTCTTACATACCCCGTGTGGGTCACAGTCAAAGTCAATGCCGGGGTCAAGATTTTGCCAATTTTGCCTAACGAAATTTCGGCATGGCTTCGCTTGCGCTAGGAATCTTGACTTTTAGCATGGGTTTGGGTTTGACTTTTATGGGGGTATACAACGAGGCTGTATGACACGGTCTAGACCAAAAACCAATCAAAAAGTCACGGTTTTAAAAGTATGACACAGACTAGTGCATTGGTCGACACTGGCTGCCATAGGGAGTTTGGTGCGCGCCCAGGAGCGTCGTAACACTGTCCGTGACTGCAGCTGAACAACCATCCCGGGTTAAAAGGACGTGCGTGCAAAGTGTACAGGATATATAGTGCGTGTAGTGTGAGGTCTCCTAAAAAAAAAATTCTTTTTTGAGTTAAAATAGAGATTTTCATCATGTGTTTTAAAAGAATATTTTTTTTTGGGGACGAGGAAAATGCAACACATAGGCACGTAAATTTTCTGGAACCTGGCCAGACTCAGGACTGAATAGCCCCAAGATGCCATGGCTTCCAGATTAACCTCAGAAAAGTGTCCTGGTGGAACTGCGAATGAAGCCGCCCGGCTTAGATCCAGGCAGATCAAGCAGTCCGGCTAGATCCAACAGTTTTCCAGGTTCCAATTTGCTTCATTTCCAGACTGTTTCTCCGGGCATTTTTGGCAACTTTCAGCTTCAGAATGGCACCTGTTCATTATTCAGAGTATGCACAAACCAAAAAAGAATACAAAGATGCATGAAAAAAAGAAAATCGCACAAGCACAAAAATCGGACCCGAGACGGAAGGCTAACCCTCGTAAACATTTCCAACGCTTCTTATGAAAAAAGAAGTTTGGAAAACATTTACAGATCCCCAGCGGAGTCGCCAAACTGTGAATGTGAGCCCCCTCGGGATTGAACCGTTTTATGGGTGGCCGTTCATCTCAGTTTGAAGACACCAGTTTTATTGAAAAAACGGAGTCACCACGCCATTTTGATTTCCTCAAAACTTTGAAAAAAAGGATAAGGGTCCGAATGTTAAGTTAATCCTTGGGAAGAACGTTTTGCGCTCACCCAAGGAGCCTTGCAAAAGCAAGTCTTCCTAGATCCGAAGTTTGTGCTTGTATGTGCGCTCGTGTGTGTGTGATTTGAAAAGGGGAGGGAATGTGCCAAGTTTATTTGCCGGACATATAAACCATTTAAGTAGGCTATAGCTCGGGATTCCTTGGATTTGATGTTTTCGAGATTTTGATCCCGTGCTCATTTTGGACTTGTGATCATCATTACGGGACCTTTCTACCCTCCCGTTAGGTTAATCAACCATGGTTGGCATAAGAGCCTTGGTATGTCTTAAACCAACGTTCTTAGGGGATTTGGTCACATGTGATCGAGAGAGGGACGCCTTTTTAAGTCAAAGAATGAGACTCTTTAGAAAAGGAGAAATCTTTGCCCATCAATCCTACATCTTGAGACGATAAAGATTCGTAGGGACATTTTATGTTCGTCTCAAGTGATTATCGGAGATATCAGGACTAGGATCCGTCGGTTTCTAAAGGGACAAAGATTGTGGCATTTTAATGGCGGAAACGATGTAAAGATGGAGTCTTTACACCGATTCTCACCACGTAATGCTCCAAAAGAGACATAGGATTTTAAATTAATGAAAACGAGAAAATAATTGCAAAAGTACCCTTATACAATTATCTTGTCTCAAAAGAGACAAAATTCAAACTAAAATTTGTTAAGTTAGAAAACTTAAATGAAATCCTTAGATGTGCGGTCAAATTGGTGGAGCCAATATCGACCGTATAAAAGAATTCTATAAATCATATATCTTTCGTGGCAAAGTTCCCATGCGGTCCATTAATGAAGTGCGGTCGATGTCAGCTCTAGGAATGGACCGTAAGTACCTACCTTTAAAGTTTGAACTTACAAAATTCAAGCCATTAGCAATCAAAATAATATGAACAATTTATTTAAATTCAAGCATACCAATTTCTTCTCTAAATTACATGAATCTCTTTGTGTCAAGAGACTTGGTGAGAATATCTACAATTTGATTGTAAGTACCCACAATAATGGTCGTAGGTTTGACACAGAGTTTCATTTGGTAGTCTGATGAAATTGTTGAACTTTCTTTTGATTGCAAACCTCTTTTTTTCCTTGCACAATGCATCACCTTCAAGGTAGCTTTTAATGGCATCCCATATTTGTTTTTCAGTTTTGCACTTTATAACTTTCTGATGGATGGATACGCTTAAGGTTGCTAAATTGATGTTTCTTGCTTTGCTATCCAGTGCAACATATCTTTTCATTTCATCTCTCCATTCTATTTTTAACTTCGTAATTTCTGGAATGGTAGTATTGGTAGTTGTATCAGGATTGACCTTTATTGGAGCGTATGGGTCATTGGTCACACAATCAACCAGTATTTCATCAATTGACTCCATATGGATCAACATGTGAGCTTTCCAGATATCTAAGTGGTCTTCATTCAACATAGGAATGTGTGAATATTTAACCGTAGCCATAGACTTTGAAGTTGCCATGACAAATCGGCACTCAAGTTGTTAAGCTTGAAAAACGGAAGATCGTTTTATAATGGTTTTTGCTATGATACCACTTGTTGGTCCCACATGCACAACAAGGGTATGAAAAACAACTAGAGAGGGGTGAATAACAATGTTAAATTTTTAAACCCTTTTCAAAATTCAACCAAGTACTTAGACTTCTTAAGTGGGGTCAGTTATATGAGGCACATACAGAAGGTGTAAAATTCACAATGAAAGTTTGTCTAAGTAAAATAAGTGCGGTCAGAAATATGTTTGACCGAAAGTGCGGTAAAAATAAGGTTTTAAGGCAACATCAACTAAAAACACAATTCACACAAGTTTGGATATCTGCAAAGATCAAACACAAACAAACAAAAAGTAAAAAAAAAAAAAAAAGAAAGAACAATGAAAGTATAGTGCAGAAAGTGTGAACAAGCTATTTGAAAATGTTCAATCGTAAATGATCTACGTCCTCTAACAAAATGTTTAATCTTGAATTTTTTAAGTGCAGAGATTATATTTGATGTTGAGAAGCTTTTACAAGATTACAATGAATCACTCAAACCTAACTATCTATTCTATAAATCAAATCTTAGACTATAACTAGTATTTCCCAAGTGATACAATTTATATGATTGAATTCAAGGGGTATGTGTGTGTTCAAGAATCAAGAACTCTTTATAATCTATATGATTTAGAGCTTGATGAATCTATAAGCCAATTTTGATGGGACTTAACTAAAAATTGAAGTATATTACTTCTTACATAAAGTCCTAAGTTCCATATAACGATAAAAATAGATTATGATGTCAATCAAATCAAGTAATAGTAGAGGGTTTATAATGAGCATACCCAATAGGTTCAGAAGGCTTGTTAGCCATAGACTTAGCCACAACCTTAAATCACAGCGCGCGCAAAATTTCACTTATTTACAAAAATGCCACCGCGCACGAAGTTCCTGTTATTTACAAAAATGTCTCCACTCATTTAAAAACACGTTTTCCGTAATCACTAGGAAAAATGCAGTTTTTCCTAGGTTTAAAAAAAAACTCAAATCTTAGATTTTTTCGAGTTTGATTTGATAACTCAATTAAGTTTATTTTTAATTCTCAAGCCAAAACCTATCGGCTTATTTTATTATCCGCAACTGCACGGTGTGATGTAGTAAAGATGAAGACAAATGCGGGTCGATCCCACGATAACAAAGTCTACTATGTAAAATATTTGTTTATGTAAGTAATAATAAAATAAAAGTTGATTGGGGAAAATTGTTTTTATTATGAATATCTAGATTAAGGCAAACTACTCTAACTTGAATTGAACTTTATAAGATGAAGATAGTTCTGGGATTGAAAATTGAACAATCATGCATTTATCAACAAATAATCATGCTTTAGACAAAAGGTTTCTCCAAAATCAAGGATGATACGCTATTCGGGCTAACTCCTCACGATCAAGCAAGTATAGCACATGTATTTTAAGATTAACACGGCCTTTCTATCGATAGTTCTGTTCATTAACCAAAATCCATTAGGTTCATGTTAAATTCCATGTATTTTCCAATTAACAATCATCCCTAGGCAATTAATCTACTCTCGTGATTAATAGTGCCTAGTTTTGTAACGACCCCAAATTTCCACAACCATAATAGTACTTAATTGATAATAAAAAACCTCCAACGGCTACTAAAACCATAATTCAAGCACTAACCAATATTTGAAATAACATAATGCGGATAATGGTAACAATTTCAACGGCTAGTACAATCCATTAGCTCAACAAAATCTTTAAAGTCTTATAAACTCTCAAATAACTGCAATAACTATCTAAAGAGTCTAAAATGAAATAAGCTAAAATAATCCTTGAACTCCTTATGAATTGCTCCCGAACCGTTTCACATTCTTCCTAGATGAAATCTGGAAGAAAAGAAGATGAAAGGGTGAGCGAACAATGCCTAGTAAGTTCATATATAACCCCTTCGGTTTCTAAGGAGGAGTTGACCTGAAGGAATATCAAACGATACAAATTTCAAATAACAATCGAAGACATAACGGAACACAAATTCGAAATAGTTGTTTACCAAATCTCAAACCAAATGTCTTTCAAAATCTCAACGGTTTCACAAACTGAGTTGACAAATATTTTGGAGTTTCAAATGATGACGAAATCGATTCAAATTGACTCGAATGATTTACTTAATTAAAACCGTCCCATACCAGTTTTAACTAACTAAACCACTCACATATTATAAGAAAATTCAAAGGACTGATAAGCTGAACAAAGTTGACTCGAATGATCTAGTTATCTACAAACGTCCCATACCAGCTGTAGATAATCAAATCATTCACAGACATCATGATCACATAAGTGGTCCACTGACCTTATCAAACCAAAATCCCATAAAGGGAACAAAATGACTCCGCAGAGTCCTAAACAGTGTATCCGGAACACCCCACCACTAATTTGAAGTGGTGTACTAAGTTTGCCCGAAGGATAAATATCAAATATACCCCGCCGAAGCAGGTTGTCTAACTTAGCGATCATTGATGGAACAAAAATCATATCATATCAAAACTCATTTTTTATACAGAATACGAACTTTCACAATAACAATAAAATTCTGTATTTACGAACCAAAAGAACGATTTAGCAAACGAATAACAAAAGATTAGCAAATAACGGTAAGCGAGGGAATCAAAACAAATACTGACGCGAGGTCAGCTTTTACGTATCAAAGAAACGTACATCGCCAAGAAATATGCGGAAGCCTAAATAATGAAATGGAGCGAAAATCAATTAACTTAAAGATGTATAATCCCTTACCTTAGCGTTGCTTAGTACTTCCAACAATGCTTCACGCGCACGAATCTACAATCATTGCAAAAAGGTTTCTTAGGGCACAATAATGCCTAATTACCTAACCCGAACATTTTTTAATCTTTCTTATTACCTATAAGTTAATCTTTCATAACATCTTCTTAGGTTAACCCTGTTGGATTTTATGGGTCCATGCGCAGCGGAATTAGCATCTAAATAACACAAAACCTAAAGCCCTAAGATCCGTTCTATACGATTAAATTGAATTCCTATGAGATAGAATTTTTCCAACCTTAGTTGCTTTCTGGTCTAGAGCTATCGAACAATTTATCGGTGTGATTTTGAATCACAACCTTCGATCTTCAAAACCTTTGAACCTTCAGATTAGACCCTCTAGTAGTATCCACACGTTAGAATGAACCAAGAATCGTTCTTGAGAATTGCTAGATTCTTAAACCTTGGAGAGAATATTGAGAAACATTTTGTTGTGAATTTTCTATTGAAAAATTCGGCTAGTCTGATTAGGGTTTACAGAGTTTATATTTATACTACATTAGTATAGGTATATGTCTCCTAATCATATTACGAAAATTTCTGTCAAAACCGCATCGGCCTTGTTATGTCGCGCGACTCGACGAGTCATTTGGACAAAGTATGTCGCGCGGCTATACAAGCCATATCAGGAACTCTCAATCATTCTTCCTTTGGTTTAATAAATTCATTCTAATTGTGTGTGACCCAGTAGGATTATATTATATTGGCAATGATCTCGATCATATCGATCCTCATAAGACATAAGCGAACTCTAGCAAGCCATTATGTCTACCCAAATAATATAACGTAAGAGTTCACGTTTCCAATGGTACACTTCCATTTCTCCCTTTGTCTCACGATGTTATATTGAACACAAGTCATGGTCCACGTCAACTTGTATTTGTTCAATGCTTTCTCGATCTTGAGTATAATGATAATCCAATCGCATTGGGGTGTGGCCACACAGTTTCATCATTATCACTCATCAAGGGGCCCAAGCAGAACATCTCTCTTTCGAGGGACAAATTCCATCTTGACTTATCATCCTTCTCATCATGAATCCGATCATGCCAAAGATAGCCTTTATAAATATCGTGTTAAGATATCGTTTGACTAAAATCAAACATGACTTTCATCATATGTAAGGTCGTGATAATCTCAAGTCTATGGACTAAATGAAGTGACCATATGACATTTTGACCATGACATAAATCTCATACGGGTCAAGTCCAATCACTTGTTCACTAACAAGTACCCATAATTTCAATGTGCATCTCTATGCATATAATCATCATATGATTATCCATTGACAATTATACTAATTATTCTCTTAATAATTAGGGACGGAGATTATTCCAATAAATATGCAAAATATATAATAATCAAATAATAAACTTAAACGATAAAGATGATACATAACGATTTTAAGTTAAACATAACTAAAGCCTAGGGCATTACACCAACAGTCTCCCACTTGCACTAGACTCCATCTATGTATCAAATACCCATGGATTTAACATGACCATCATGCTTCTGCCTGTGCTAGGGTCTTTTGTAAGTGAATCCCTAATGTCATCATCGGTTGATACTTTGCATATTTTAACGTCTTCTCATTCTTTATAAATTCCTCAAAAAACGTTTAAGTATGTGTTTGGGTCGCTATTGTGAACTTGGTTCCATTGTTTGCACAAATGGCACCACAATTGTCACAACAAAAGTTCCATCGATTAGTGATACTTGGAACATTTCCAAAATACTAATGAACTATTGATCCAAACTGCCTCTTTTAGCCACATCATATGTTACTAAAACTCGGCCTTAGTAGTAGAATCGGCTACAATATTCTGCTTGGAACTCTTCCAATCAAAACTGCACCTCTAATAAGCATAAACACAAATCCTAATTGCGATTTTAAATCAACTTTGTCAGTTTGGAAGTTAGCATCTATGTAACCCTTATAACAAGATTAACTTCCAATCTTTCAAATACCAAGAACGTATCCTCAGTTCTTCTTAAGTACTTAAAGATCATCTTGACTGCCATCCAATGGTTTATATCAGGATCAGATTGGTATCGACTCATCATGCTCAAAGCATATGAGACGTCGAGTCTAGCACAAGTCATGGCATACATGACAGATCCAAATGCCGAAGCATATAGACCTTCATTCATTTCCCTTTTGCTCATCAGTTGTCATAAGACAATGAGTATTGCTAAGAGAGACACCATAACCCATTAACAAGTTGCTTTTCTTAGACTCTTCTAAGAACCTTGTCAATGTGAGTATTTTGACTCAAACCAATTTATCCTTCTAGATCTATCTCTATAGATCTTGATGCCAAGGATGTAAGCAGCTTTACCCATATCTTTCATTGAAAAACCTTTCCTTGACCAAGACTTGACAGTCTTAAGTGTCGAAACTTCGTTTTTCCAATGAGTAAGATATCATTGTCATAAAACAATAGAAATAATACTATGTTCCCACTGAATTTCATGCATACACAAGGTTCATCTTTATACTTGATGGAATCAAACTTTTGACCGATTCATCAAAATGAAGATTCCAATTCCTTGAAGCTTGCTTCAACCCATCTTATGGATTTTTGCAACATGCATACTTCATTAGAATTTCTTGAATCGACAAAACTCTCGGGTTGTGTACTATACACATCCTTAAGAAAGTCGTTTGACATCCATTTGTCATATCACATAGTCATAATACGCGATCATGACAATTGAAATTCTAATATACTTCGACATTGTAACTGGCGAAAAGGTTTCAGCATAGTCAACACTATGAATTCGCCTAAATCCCTTTGCTACAATACTTAATCATGAAAGTATACACCTTCTCATCCATGTCGGTCTTGAAGACCTACTTGCATGCCTTTAGTTTTTACACCTTCAGGTAGCCCAATCAAGTTCCAAACTTGATCATCAAACATGGATTGCAATTCGGACTCTATGGTTCCCAACCATTTATCCAAATTAGGAGTGGACATCGCTTCTAGATAGGAAGTAGGATTGTCATTCTCAATGACTTCCACTTCATTACTTTTCGATACAAGAAATCAATATTTCTTGAGTTCGGATCGTAACCTATCCAATCTACGATGGACTTGTGCATCTTGAACCGGTTCCACAACTCCTCGTGAACTTGGTTCCGTCTCTACTCTTGGTTCCATATTATTTTCGAGTTCTTGAACTTCTTCAAGATTAATTTTACTCCCACTAGATTCTTTATTGAGAAACTATTTCTCAAGAAACAAATCGTATAGAGCAACAAACGTTTTGTTCTCTTTTGTGGTTATAAGATTAATTTCCGAAAATAACCTTGTCATATTTGGTGCTAACTTATAAGAAACATGTCTCTTTACATAAGATTCGCAACCCCAAATCTTCATGAAAGACAAACTAAGTTTTCTTCCATGCCACATCTCATGTGGGGCCTTAGGAACCGATTTAGTAAGGACTCAATTCAGTGTAACCGCATCATTTCTAATGCATATCCTCAAAAGGAATTAGGAAAGTCAACTTGACACATCATCGAACGAATCATGTCTAACAAGCCTTAATTCCTCCTTTTAGACACACCATTCATAGTGGTGTTCCTTGTTGAGTCAATTCTTGAAACAATTTCACAGTTTTTGAGATGATTGTCAAACTCTTGGCTCAAATATTCACCACCTCGATCCAATCGAAGTACTTAATAGTTTTACCAAGTTGTTTTGTACGTCATCTTGAAATGTTCGAAACATCTCAAACGATTCACCTTTGGACTTCATCAGACAGACATAGTCATATCTAGATAAGTCTTTAGTGAAATGTGATGAAATACTGAAGTCTTCCCCTAGCAATGCTACTTAATAGTCCACATACATCTCATGTATAATGATCAATAAGTCACTAGCCCTCCCACTACTCTTAGTGTAGGGTGGTTTGGTCAATAATCCCAATAAAGAAGATCCACATTCCTCAAATGATTCATGGTCATATGAGTCTAAAAGTCCATGTTAATGGAGTTTAGATATATGTTTCTTATTTATTTGATCAAGCCGACAATGCCATATGAACGCGTTGCTCATATTGTTCGGTTTAGATTTCCCATTTATATTATAGATATCTTCAATATTATTTTGTTTCTCATCCTCAAGGATATGAAGACCATTCAATGACATATGCAATACAATAAGGCATATCATTAAATAAATATAAAACTTCTTATTTTCAATAAGAAAATTATATCCTTCATCATCCATTTAAGAAACGGAAATAATACTCCTACTCAAATCCGGAACGTAGTCATACTTGTTCAAAACAAGTACTAGTCCACAAGGTAAAGTGACTTCATAAGTCTCTATGGTTAATGTAGCAATCTTGCTCCATTCCCACGCATAGGTTTAATTCACCTTCTTTGAGCAGCTTTCTATTCTTTATTCCTTGCTTTTAAACAAATGTGGGATCCATATCCGGTATCATATACTCAAGAACAAGAAGTCGAGAGGAAAATATCTATCATATATATACTTGAAGTAGTAGCAATCATATTGCCCTCCTTCACCTTTTAGGCCTTCCTAATAAGCCTTGCAACTTTGCTTCCAATGACAATTTTATTGCAATGATAGCAAACTGCATCCTTTTGAGACACTTTGGGTTTAGCCTCTTCGGCTTTGACAACTTTTGTCCTAGGTTTAGCAACCTTTGCTTTACCTACTTTTCCTTCCCTTTTGAACCCCTTTCTTGTGTTAACCATTAACACACTTGCGGATTGCTCCTTTTTGCATCTCATGCATCAAGACCCTTCACCACAACATACATCTTTTGCCTAGCTTGCACTTGAAACAATTCCTTTGTGTATTGTGCTAGAACAAAAACAGTTTCCATGTGTTCAAGGTTCTTCATAGGAGCCTTTAAACACGGTGGCAAGTATAAGGCAAGCAATGCTATTAGAATCATTAACATGTTTCTAATGTTGCTCCTTATTTGCCCTTTGCAACATTTGCAGTGGGTTCAACAAGAATGGATTCGTCAAGAACGTGCACATTTGCCTAAGAACCATTCTTTAGGCTTCTGATCCAATCAGAATTATTTGTATCGTTCCTTTCGAACTTTGTCCTTCATAAGGACGAATCGCAATTATCATTATGTAATGCTACTTCTACAACAAAATATACAAATTATATGAACACTTATCAATACCAACACATTTATCATTTAAGAGCAAATAATGTATTTTACAAATACTCTCACTAAATCATACACCTTCCAATGCAAATAAGCATAATATGCATTTAGTGGGCTAAGATCCAACTTTAATTTAATCTCAAGTACGCTATGGCGCACCGCTCAAGATTAAATTAATTAGGTAGAAAGCATCAATCATATCGTATATGACTCTTAGATCTTTTATGAAATTTATTTAAGACATCATATGTCTAAGCATATTTTAATCTCATCTTATGCCTTGGGTCCAAAACCATTTTCATAACCAATTAAGTTTATCCAGTTTAAACGTATAGGAACCACCATTTCCTCATCTTGCTCGCAAACGAAATAGAATCAAAGCACCTTGCTATGGCAAGCCCACCCAAAACTATTTGAGTGGTCTCAAGTGTTTTAATCATGGATTGGCATAATGAACTTAAAAGTTAAATGAAGGTTCTTTAAAGCAGATTATAAGCATATCAACAAAGATAGTCATAATCGTACACCAGGTAAGTTCTCAAGAAAATAGGTGAGCCACAAGGACTGCTTAAGTACCAAATCTTCCTTTGACAGAACTCTCCTAGTCATGCACAATTATAATACCAATTTGAATGCAACATAATCAATACTTTGTATACTGACTTGTTTCTCATAAACAATTAGACTCGTCAACTGACTTGTTTCCCATAAACAATCAGATTCCTTCAAATTTTGCGTAAACTGACTTGTTTCTCATAAACAATCAGAAAACCAAAATTTAATGTTTCAACTAAACATTTAGGAAATTATGAATTAATGTTTCAACTAAACATCTAATAAAATTCTTAACACTTAAGAACATATAATTCATGCATCGCAACAATTAATAAAAATACATTTAAATTAATTAAGCATGCATAAATAATGAATTAATCTAGCATAGCCCGATAAATTTAATTTACATAAATTTATAGCATCCAGATTAAGACAAAAACATATCAGATTATAAACATAATCAAAAATTAGCAGAAAAATCAACAAACTGATTCTGCCCAGATTTTGGCAAGTTCTGTCGCGTGACAGAAACTTCCATGGGCCAGATCTGTCGCGCGGCGACATCAGCCAGAAGGCCAGATCCGTCGCACGACCAGACAAGCTCCTCTGACTGCCCACGGCCTACTATGTCGCACGACCAGAGTAGCCAGTCTGGCAGATTTTCTGAACTTCAATCAATTCCAATCATAAAGCAATTAAATCAAGTAAACAGCTTTTATAGATTTAATTCAGCATAATCAGAAAACGATTTTCACATTGTTTCAACCAAACAATTCAAATTCTATCGCATACAAAAACATGCAATAAGCATATAAACAATTTATATCTTGATTCTAGCATGTTAATTCAAACTTAACCATACGAACGGAGCTCTGATACCACTGTTGGGTTTTATGGGTCCATGCGCAGTGGAATTAGCATCTAAATAACACAAAACCTAAAGCCCTAAGATCCGTTCTATACGATTAAATTGAATTCCTATGAGATAGAATTTACCAACCTTAGTTGCTTTCCGGTCTTGAGCTATCGAACAATTTATCGGTGTGATTTTGAATCACAACCTTCGATCTTCAAAACCTTTGAACCTTCAGATTAGAACTCTAGGCCTTGATCGACATACGAGCGAAGACCCTCTAGTAGTATCCACACGTTAGAATGAACCAAGAACAGTTCTTGAGAATTGCTAGATTCTTAAACCTTGGAGAGAATATTGAGAAACCTTTTGTTGTGAATTTTCTATTGAAAAATTCGGCTCGACTGATTAGGGTTTACAGAGTTTATATTTATACTACATTAGTATAGGTATATGTCTGCTAATCATATTAGGAAACTTTCTGTCAAAACCGCATTGGCCTTGTTATGCCGCGCGACTCGACGAGTCATTTGGACAAGTTATGTCGCGCGGCTACACAAGCCATATCAGGAACTCTCAATCATTCTTCCTTTGGTTTAACCAATTCATTCTAGTTGTGTGTGACCCAATATGATTATATTATGTTGGCAATGAGCTCGATCATATCGATCCTCATAAGACATAAGCAGACTATAGCAAGCCATTATGTCTACCCAAATAATATAACGTAAGAGTTCACGTTTTCAATGGTACACTTCCATTTCTCCCTTTGTCTCACGATGTTATATTGAACACAAGTCATAGTCCTCGTCAACTTGTATTTGTTCAATGATTTCTCGATCTTGAGTATAATGATAATCCAATCGCATTGGGGTGTGGCCACACACTTTCATCATTATCACTCATCGAGGGGCCCAAGCAGAACATCTCTCTTTCGAGGGGCAAATTCCATCTTGACTTATCATCCTTCCCATCATGAATCTGATTATGCCAAAGATAGCCTTTATAAATATCGTGTTAAGATATCGTTTGACTAAAATCAAACATGACTTTCATCATATGTAAGGTCATGATAATCTCAGGTCTAGGGACTAAATGAAGTGACCATATGAGATTTAATTATGACATTTTGACCATGACATAAATCTCATACGGGTCAAGTCCAGTCACTTGTTCACTAACAAGTACCCATAATTTCAATGTGTATCTCTATGCATATAATCATCATATGATTATCCATTGACAATTATACTAATTATTCTCTTAATAATTAGGGACGGAGATTATAACAATAAATATGCAAAATATATAATAATCAAACAATAAACTTAAACGATAAAGATGATACATAACAGTTTTAAGTTAAACATAACTAAAGCCTAGGGCATTACACCAACAAACCCATCCCCCATATATTTTACCAAAATACCCCTAGGGTTTTTCTATACTCAAATCCCAATAATACTCTCTAATTCACAATTACACACACTAATTACACCTTTTTCAGCACACACTAACACACACACGCACTAACCCTAACACCCTACACACACCAGCCGCACCACAGACACTGCACGGTTGAAACACACCCACCCACTGCTGAAAACACATGCACACACACGCAGAACACACTGCAGAAACACACGCACACACTCGCAGAACACACACACACGCAGAACACACACACACTGCGATAACACACGCACACACACTGCACACACCATACACACGGCTGGACACACGCCCACAGACACAACACACACATTCTGCAAACACAACAGACACACACACACGGTACACACAACACACAACACACATCACAAACCCTAATATCTCGCATAATCCTTGGCATGCATTAACACCAAATTAAACAAATCCCAAACCCTAATCTTAATCTTAAAGGACCTAGGGTTTCTTAGGGTTCTAATCTAAAAATCAAAACAAGAAGAATTGATATTACCTTAGCTTGGACCTTGAACACCCAAACAATGGAGTCCTCCTTCTTCTTCCTTGGATGCCGCCTCCCTCTCTCCTTCTCTCTCTCTTGCCGCCTCGGCTGCCCCTCTCTTTATCTCTAGGGTTTTTGAAATCACAATGAGGCTTCTAGGGTAGAAAAGGATATTTATAAATGAGTTTTACTAAGCCTAAGCCCAATACCAAAGCCCAACTTATCTAATCCCAATTTTAATAAACTAAACTCACTTAACCTAGTCCATTTAGAAAAAGATAAACCCAATAAATTAATTAACCTAAATAACCAATTTAGAGAATAATAATTACTAAATAAATGAAATAATATTCGGGTTATTACATTCTTACCCCCTTAAAAGAAGTTTAGTTCTCTAAACTTAACGTACCTGCCACTGTCCACTTTGCATCCTCATCATCTCTAGCTTTCATAGTATAGACTCTTCATGTACGCTTTGAATTTGAGTCTTCCTTATTGTCCTTACCCTTGTCCTTGTTCTCACGATCCTTTGTGAACCTCTCTTTAAGTGGTTCAAGGCAATCCTTAATCATATGTCCGGTCTTCCCACAGTTGAAACGCGCCTTTAAGATTCTATAACAACGTTGGGTTTCATGATTACCCCCACACTCACAACACTTGGCACCTTCAGCACGTTGTGTCACCTGTTTCTTTGCCTGACTTCCTGAATCCTTATTATCCTGAAAACTGCTTTGTTTGTCTCTCTTTTTATGCTTGTCATCCCAATCTGCATGCACTTCGATAAGACCTCTTTCCACTAGCAACGCCTTGTTTACCACGTCCTTATATGTCTTAAGCTCAAATGGTACCAATCCCCTCTTGATCGCAGGCTTTAACCCCTCTTCAAACCTACGCACGCGATTTTCTTCAGTTGCCACGTAAGTAGGGGCAAACTTGGCAAGACGTGCAAACTCAGCCTCATACTCAGACACCGTCTTGTCCTTCTGAACTAGTTTAATAAAGTCATTCTCTCTCTGAATTTGCTCACTCCTAGGAAAATACTTCTCATAAAAGGCTACCTTTGAAATCTTCCCAAATAAACAAAAACTCGTCATTCTGATGTTTACGCTTCTCCATAAGCCACCAATCATAGGCCTCCTCCTTCAACATGAAGGTGGCACATGACACTTTGATACTCTCACGACAACGCATCCCCTCAAATGTCTTTTCCATTTCTTGTACCCAATCCTCCGCTGCTATAGGTCCCCCAATACAACTAAAGGTTGCGCTAGTATGCTTTTTAAATTCTGCTAAATCACTACTATGCCTAGGTGGGACACCACCAACCTCTTGCCGCTGCTGAACCTATTGTTGCTGGATTAATCCTGTAAGTGCTTGCAACAAGGGAACTAATTCTGCCATTGGCGCTACTGGTTGATGCACTCCCTGACCATTACCCCCATTAGCTTGATTACCATCCTGAGCATTTTGGGTATTCTCAACCCTATGATTAGAACTATTCTCAGCTGAAACCTCATGGTTATCATTCTCAACATGATCCTCTTCCCTCACATCATTAGTCTGATTCTGTTGTCGACCTCTCCGGTTTTGGATCCTTGCACTCACTCTTCTTTTCGCCATTAACCTAAAATGGCAAAAGGGAAAATAGTCATAATTCCAAATAGATAAGCTATTGACATGCTAGGAAATAAAACATTATCAACTTTCATAATTCGATAAAGCAACTAATGTTATCATATCAATCTATATTAAACACTCCAAGAATGACATTGAGGTCAAACCTAAGGCTCAAATCAAACTTATTCTTACACATCCTAAACTCTCAAAGATCTAAAGCCAAAGCTCTGACACCAACTGTAACGACCCCAAATTTCCACAACCATAATAGTACTTAATTGATAATAAAATAATCTCCAACGGCTACTAAAACCATAATTCAAACACTAACCACAATTTGAAATAACTTAAATGCGGATAACGGTAACAATTTCAACGGCTAGTACAATCCACTAGCTCAACAAAATCTTTAAAGTCTTACAAACTCTCAAATAACTGCAATAACTAATTAAAGAGTCTAAAATGAAATAAGCTAAAATGATCCTTGAACTCCTTATGAATTGCTCCCGAACCGTTTCACATTCTTCCTATATGAAATCTGAAAGAAAAGAAGATGAAAGGGTGAGCGAACAATGCCCAGTAAGTTCATATACAACCCCTCCGGTTACTAAGGAGGAGTTGACCTGAAGGAATATCAAACGATACAGATTTCAAATAACAATCGAAGACATAACGGAACACAAATTTGAAATAGTTATTTACCAAATCTCAAACCAAATGTCTTTCAAAATCTCAACGGTTTCACAAACTGAGTTGACAAATATTTTGGAGTTTCAAATGATGACGAAATCGATTCAAATTGAATCGAATGATTTACTTAATTAAAATCGTTCCATACCAGTTTTAACTAACTAAACCACTCACAGATTATAAGGAAATTCAAATGACTGATAAGCTGAACAAAGTTGACTCGAATGATCTAGTTATCTACAACCGTCCCATACCAGCTGTAGATAATCAAATCATTCACAGACATCATGATCACATAAGTGGTCCACTGACCTTATCAAACCAAAATCCCATAAAGGGAACAAAATGACTCCGCAGAGTCCTAAACAGTGTATCCGGAACACACCACCACTAATTTGAAGCGGTGTACTAAGTTTGCCCGAAGGCCAAATATCAAATATATCCCGCCGAAGCAGGTTGTCTAACTTAGCGATCATTGATGGAACAAAAATCATATCATATCAAAACTCATTTTTTATACAGAATACGAACTTTCACAATAACAATAAAATTATGTATTTATGAACCAAAAGAACGATTTAGCAAACGAATAACAAAAGATTAGCAAATAACGGTAAACGAGGGAGTCAAAACAAATACTGACGCGAGGTCAGCTTTTACGTATCAAAGGAACGTACATCGCCAAGAAATATGCGGAAGCCTAAATAATGAAATGGAGCGAAAATCAATTAACTTAAAGATGCATAATCCCTTACCTTAGCGTTGCTTAGTACTTCCAACAATGCTTCACGCGCACAAATCTACAATCATTGAAAAAAGGTTTCTTAGGGCACATAATGCCTAATTACCTAACCCGGACATTCTTTAATCTTTCTTATTACCTACTCCCTCCGTCCCGGTAAAAATCAAACAGTTATTGTTTACGCGTAAATTAAGGAAAAAAATAATGGAGAAAGTGTTGTGAATGTAAAAATAAAATAGGAGAGAGAATGAGTAGAGAGAATAGTAAATTATAATGGTGTTGTGAGTATTAAAATAATGTAGGAGAGAGAATGAGTGAAAGAAATAATAAAGATTCTTTGTCATTTTGGGAAGTGTGTGATTTGTAGCAGGACGGAGGGAGTATAAGTTAATCTTTCTTAACATATTCTTAGGTTAACCCATCCCCCATAGGTTTTACCAAAATACCCCTAGGGTTTTTCTATACTCAAATCCCAATAATACTCTCTAATTCACAATTACACACACTAATTACACCTTTTTCAGCACACACTAACACACACTAACACACACACGCACTAACCCTAACACCTTACACACACCAGCCGCACCACATACACTGCACGACTGAAACACACCCACCCACTGCTGAAAACACATGCACACATACGCAGAACACACACACACACACTGCAGAAACACACACACACACACGCAGAACACACACACACTGCAAAAACACACGCACACACACTGCACATACCATACACACGGCTGGACACACACCCACATAAACAACACACACATTCTGCACACACAATAGACACACACATACGATACACACAACACACAACACACATCACAAACCCTAATATCTCGCATAATCCTTAGCATGCATTAACACCAAATTAAACACATCCCAAACCCTAATCTTAATCTTAAAGGACCTAGGGTTTCTTAGGGTTCTAATCTAAAAATCAAAACAAGAAGAATTTATATTACCTTAGCTTGGACCTTGAACACCCCAACAATGGAGTCCTCCTTCTTCTTCCTTGGCTGTCGCCTCTGAATGAACGCTCGCCCGAAGAAATATCGATATCATTTTTCCTTTTAAAGGGTTTGTGTATTGTAATGATATGATAAGTTTTTGAAAACTTCGGTTTTGGGAGTCGCCACGCCGTTTTTAAAGAAAAACATTGAAAAACCTATTTTTAAGAGTATTTTGGGTTCGAGAGTCTGGTTACGTGTTTGGGAAGAACTAGAGAGTTCACCCAACACGCCTCTTTCGAGACTTTCAATCAACATTGGACAATTTTGGACATTCAAAGTGTGTGTGCAATATGTGTCGATGAGCAAGGCATGCAAATTTGGCATTTTTCATTGATAATGTATAAGCTGGATACAACTTGTGAGCCATGACAGGGGGCCACACCCTTTACATATTATTTTTCATAACAAGGCAGAAAGGTAAGACAATCTGCCCAGAGAGCTCTGATGTCGTCTGACACAGGACCTCTCAGAAAGAGGGTGTCGCACGACATGATGCCTCATGGTCAGATTGTCTTTTACAATGACCAAGCTATTCTGGAATTGCAATGACATTTATTTGACTCATTGGAGACACTATTTGAAGGTCTAAGCCTAGTTTGGGATTGACGGGAGTGAGCAAAGTCACGATAGACTTTGAATGATACGGATGTCATATGACATAGAACATCCGAAGTTATTCATGTCATATGGCAAACCGCCTTCAATAAATCGCACCCAAACAGACCTTAGGCACCCAAATGGTGGCTTATGAGCCACAATTGCTTAGGCAAGCTTCAAGTTACAAAGGGTGATTAATCACGACAGATCTGAAGTCCAAGAACAGCTTTGCAGCCTTCTGGGATCCCCATGTCGCATGACACAGGATCTCTTGAGAGTCCTGTGTCGTCCGACAAGGGTAGGCCATTTCTTTGCCCTTCAGACTGTTTGATTTCACCTTTTGTTCCAAAGCAAACCAAGCAACTTTATGAACTGTAGACAGTAATATAACAATATAATATGAGTATTATGGGAGGATCACATGGCTTTAGTGGCCAAATGTGATAAATCACATGTTTATGGCCACTTTGAAGTAGCCATCACCTCCTAACTCAATGCAAATGCGTAAAGATTCAAACTTTATTGATCCTAATATGACCAAATGTCCAGATCTGAGGTGGGGAGAAGTGAATATTGAAGATTCACTTCTCCACCACCTTTATCATGCAAAAATCCCGATTTTTACATAATATTGAACCAAGTATGCATGCAAAGGTAATATGAATGAATTAAAAGGCTATTTAAAGAGAGAGAAGGGTTTAGTGGCTACCTATTGTAGTCCACAAGGTAAGATCACCAGTAGTATGGTGTCCACCCCTTCTACACACCAACAAAGGAAGGCTTCTTTGGATCTTGGCTTTGTAGTATGTGTGTGTGTGAGGAAGGAGGTGAGTGTGTGTGTGTGAGAGAGAGAGAGACTCTTTTTGGACAGAGTTTTCCCTCTATTATACTGATCCTCCCAAATCCTCTCTTCAAGTCCTCCAAAATGATCAGCCATGCCTTGTATTTATAGGCAGGCTGATGGGAAGGCCTATGTCGTCCGACAGGGGCAGTTAAACCGCCTTAGTGTCTTTCCATGTCGGACGACAGCGTACATCTTTTTGACATACTTGGGCCGAATGGCTGGCAGGCTCAATGGGTTGGATGGGTGATAAGTGACTATTATATAGTCAATTATCCTAGATTTTATATACTTTTACATAAATAAAGCATCATTTCTTATTGTATTTTTAGTACTTTTTACTTACTTTTTCTATTTTATTAGATTTTACGCTTTTGGTATGTTTCATACATTTTAGACAGGTTTTAGGGTCTTTTTATATCAAAAGGATACTTGGACAATTTGGTCCAAAAGGATGGAGGAGCACCAAGCAAAATAAACACACAAAGCTGAATACCAGGAGGAGCGGCCGTGCAGCGAGTTCAGGAGCGGCCGTGCATCATAGGCCATGGCCGGCCATCTTGGCCCCAAAATCCATGGAGTGGCCGAGCACTGAAGTGTCCTGGCCGTGCCAACCTCGGAGCGGCCGTGCAACTATATTCGGAGCGTCCGTGCAAGTCTCCAATTTCAAATTCAATTCTGGCGCCAAAGAGTACACGGCCATGCAAAATCCTTGACACGACCGTGCAAGTCGTGACTGCAGATGTAAAGGCACCTTTTGATGGCACCCAATTGAAGATTCCCCTCCCAATTATAAATAGGACCCTTGTAATCAGTCTTAGATACGAAATTTTGGAGAGAAAACACTGATACTTCATAGATAGAAAATACAAATACTTGTGACAACAATTTCCAAAGAGATTTGAAGATCAAGTTCATTGTTTGTTCTTGAAATTACTTTGGAAGAAAAGCAATAAAGTGAAGCACCATTTCCAGCATTTGCCTTCTATATTCATAAGTCTTTCTTACTCTATCTTTTATTTTAATTGCTTATTTGTTATAAATGGCTTGTGAGTAATCCCCCTTATTCTTGGGGTTGGAAACTCAAAAGCATACTTGTTCATCATTTAAAATGAAAAGTCTTGTCTTCTTTCTTCATCTAAACAATTCCTTTATATTATTCTCTAAATGCCTTACATTTTGGAGATGTCCAATTTGTATGATTCAGTCAATTGAGAGAAGTACCTAGCGGAGAATCTCGATTGACGGAACCATATAAAGAAACTAGGTTTCATTGATCACGAAAGTAGTTCAATGGCCTAGGGATGTTCCTTTAATGGAAAATATGTCGACTCTCATTCTTAAAGGGTTCTTACTAATTATGGTCAGCTAGAGATAAGCCGGAACGCCCGTTTGTGACAGGGCGGGAACAACGTAAACGGAAATCTCAAACAGTTATGACATAATTAGTGAAGAATACAACACTACTTGCTTGACCGTGAGAAGTAGTGCAAGCCGAATGTATCATCCTTGCTTTTTATGAAAACCTTTTATCTCTAAGACAATGACGATTTGATGAACAAAATTATGTGTATGATTTCCAATCCCGAGAATGCTTCGTTTTATAAGAATTTAATTAAAGTATTTTCTGTTTATGTTCTCTCTATTTTTCTGAAAACAAATTTTATCTCCCCCCAATCTTTTCTATAATTTCTAAAGACAAAAATATTCCCTAAAGTAAACCTTGTCTCTGTGGGATCGACTCGTACTTGCACCCGCTATATTACAATAGCCCGTGCGCTTGCGGATATAAATAAACCGTTAGGTTTCGACCGAACAATGGGCTGTGGGATAATTGGACTTAATATTGCATTTTAGCAATTATATAAGCCCAAAAATCAATTAAAGTGGACCCAAACATGAGTTCGGATCGGGGTACTCACAGAGCCCCTCGGCGACGTCACTTCCATGGGAAGTGGGGTCGTCGACACAATGAGAATCCCGAGCCGGACACGAACGGCGGGAAAGAGATGACCAAGATGGTCAAGTGGCTGGACCTCTTATGAAAAGGATTCCTACGTATCCCGTGGGGGAATCAAGCCGAATCGTAGTTCGTTAAAGACGGGGTGCCAAATGAAGGGCTACGAGTTTTTGTACCCGAAAGTGACTGTTCCAAGGGGAGTCACCCCGAAGATGGGCGTTTGTACCCGAAACTGACTGTTCCAAGGGGAGTCACCCCGAAGATGGGCATTTGCACCTGAGATCGACTGTTCCAAGGGGAGTCACCCCGGAGATTTGACTTTTTTCTTTGGGAGTCACCCGCGAATTTGACTGTTTTTGGTGGGGAGTCACCCCGAAGATGGGCGTTTGTACCCTGATATTGACTGTTCCAAGGGGAGTCACCCCGAAGATGGGCGTTTGTACCCGAAACTGACTGTTCCAAGGGGAGTCACCCCGGAGATTTGACTTTTTTCTTTGGGAGTCACCCGCGAATTTGACTTTTTTCTTTGGGAGTCACCCGGGAATTTGACTGTTTTGATGGGGAGTCACCCCGATGATTTGTACTGAGTGGGAAATATGTACAGTCTTTCCGGACCGGGTAGTTTATGGCCATTCCGGGCCATTTTCTGTGTTGGAAACTGTACGGTTTTTCGGACCGGGTAGTTTATAGCCATTCCGGGCTATTTTTTTGTGATAACCGAGAGAGGTGGGCCTTTGAACCCAAATAAAATGGTGAATTTTGATGATATGCAGTCACGATAGGCTGACAAAATTGACCAGGGGCAAAAGGGGAAAATCACCCTTCTGGACCATGGATGTCGTCCAGACAGGGGAGGTTCAGTGCTGTTTTATTTAAAACAGTAGGTCGTAAGACAAACCCTCACAACAACAGTGTGCCACCGAGCTTAAAGAGAGAAAGAGAGAAATTTTTTTTGAAAAATTCTTCCTCAATTTTGATTCAAATCAAGAATTTGATAATGCCTCCGCGAGCCGAATCGAGAAGGAATGTGCAACAAGTTTTGTCCGAGAGGAGGAGACTCGTCGATCGGAACAAGCGAAAGAGATTTCCGGAGGGGAATGGGCTCTACCCGAGCCTCGATTTTCATACTTCCACCATGGAACAAAAGGGGGTAAGTATTTTAAAACATTAACCCTTTCGAAATTTGATTTCTAGGGTTTGAGATTGAAATTGGGGGAAATCGCACCCCAGGAGGAATTGCATGCTTGGCATGAAATGCATGATTTTGAAAGATTTTTCTTTTTCTGTTTTTCTTATTTTAAAAGAATTTAGTGATGATTTTTTTGAAAAATGTGCACATATTGTAATGAGTATGCTTTTGATACATGTGCTGTGCTTACCTGCAGACTTTGCGGACCAAGGGATCCCCTGAGGCGATTGCGACCATTTGGGGCCTTCTCCCGGGCTCTTCTGATTTGCCGGACAGTCCTAAGGGCCTGGTCTTTGATGATGGTCTTGGACCATTTTCCTTCTTGTTGGAGATTTCGGGGACACGCCCAGGAGTGTGGAGCTGGTGCGGGCCTTCAGGCAGTCTTGGTGGGACTCTACCCACACTTTTCATCTATCCTGGGTGGAGTCGACCATCACCCCTTATGACTTCTTGCTATCGTGGTCTGCGGTTTACGGGCGAGCTCATCTTTTACGAGGACCCGGTGTGCTGAGCACGGATGCTATTAGAGCATTGACTGGGCTGACCCTTCGCCTGAAGGGCAATGGGGTTCCATTGGCGGATTTGCACTCGGCTTTGACGCATCAGTGCCGTCTCTTTGATGAGGGTGAGGCTGCCGTTACGGTGGCAGGTTGGCGAGAGCCTTTATGCAGGTTGGATTTTCGACACCACTGTTACAGTAATGCCTCTACGACGGCATTGACCCTTCTCTTGGAGCCTCTAAGAGATTGGAGCCAGGTGTCCACTTTTTCATGGGGAGAGGCTGGTTTGGACCAGGTGTATAGCGGCCTGGATGAGGTGAGTAGAGGCAGTGTGACCTCTTTAGATTTTTATCAGAATGTGCTGGAGGTATGCCCTTTACTTTTCGCAACTTGACTATTGCATTGACCTTTTTGTCATCATTCTTTTCTTGTTGTTCTTTGCTTGAAAACTTTCGTTTTTGATTTCGAGTGTGGGCTTATGAGGTGTTTAGGCACATTATGCACGGATTTATTCTTTGAGAGGATCGCGGCTGATCTATTCCCTGCTATCCGCCGATGGACTTTTGGAGCGAGGGAGAGTGGACGGGGTGAAGCCCCGGAAGATGGCCTGCTACCACGATACGATGATTGCTCTGAGGGGCACCCTATTTGGCTTGAGAGTACATTCCCATGGCATGGTAGGTATGGCGAGGATGTTGTTGGTGATGCCGCCCTGGTGACCAGGACGAGGAGGCTTTTGATTGGCCTGGAGGGAGATGCCCTGTACTTGGGGGAGAGAGTCTGTAGGAAGCATGGTTATGGTGCTTCCGCCCGCGTTCCTCATGATCCTCCTGCGGGGATATGGCATATTCGGGCCATGCCTGACTTGGAGCGGCTACGGACTGGCATTGATGTCGCAGAGCTTCCTGATGAGGGGGATTACGCCCAGTTTGTCTTCACCCGATTGGTGACTCCTCGGAGTTATAGGCTGCCGGGAGGGCGGCGGGGATGCGAATACCGGTGCCTCCCGGTTTTTGAGTATGAAATTTGGGCGCCATTCGCCGTTCCTCTTTTGACATGTCGAGACTCATCCGCACTTACGGATTCCTCGCGGGACTACTTACGTGAGCAATCTTTTCTTGTTTGTTGATTCGTTCAAGCTTTTAAGCTGCTTTCTTGTTTGCATTGGCCCTTCGGCCCGGCCTTTTTGTTTTCATTTAACGGGTCCCGGCCCAGACCTACGGGGTGGTGGCCAAGGCGCTCAGGGCGTGAAGATCTTTGCGCCGGTTTCGAGAGGAGCGCAGAACATTGGAAGGGGAGATGCGGCTCCCAACAGCTGGTGATGTCGTGCCTCTGAAGAAGAGGCCTAGGCCGGCCTTGGCTCCTTCTGGTTCACAGGCGGGCGGTTCGAGTCAGCAGCCCCAGCCTGATGTCGATGATGGCGAGGACGACCCTTATCAGCCCCCTTTTTCCACCGTGCCCGAGTGGCATGGGTATTATGCCGAGCCCCAGCCCTGGGCCCAGTACGAGGATGATGATTGAGACGGCGAGATCCATGAGGCGCCGGAGGGTGGCGCGATGGCCGGGAGCGGGAGCGACTCAGGAGGAGGTGGGCGGCATCCGGGGCGGCAGCGGCTACGATGAGGGTGAGGAGGATGCTTAGGCGGCGACTCAAGTCGGAGTGATCATGACGGTCCCCTTTTGTCATGCTTTGACTCTTTTAGGAGAGAGAAGAAATGCATGTACCTTTTGTTCTTTTGGATTGTGAAAACAAATATTTTATTGCTTTTGTACTTTGACAACTACAATATTTGTTTATTTATGTATTTGGTAGTTCATATGCACGAGTTCGTCCCAAAAAGGTACAAAAATGGTGGCTTTTGGTGTGATTGGGTGTTTTTGCGGTTTTGTATGCATTGGGTGACATTTTATGTGTCTGTGGGTGTGTTGGATGTGCTGAATCCTCTCCCGTGGGCTTGATGAGCGAGGGGGAGTGTTTATGTATGACTTTCTGGTGTTTTGAACAGGTTTGGGCAGGTTTTTGAGCAAGCATCGAGTTGTTTGGGGTTTCTGCAATTGCAACTGCTGGTGTTCCTGATGGAACTCTCCATGTCGTCCGACACAGGACTTCATGGAGCCTCCATGTCGTGCGACGGGGAGAGTGCAGGGGACGAGTTTCTTGGTCGTGAGCCCCTGCACTTTATAAAAGGCAGACTCGTAAACAAATCATTCCAGCAGTCAAAGCATGCTTCAAAATTGCCTTCCACCTCAAAATTAGCCCCAAGATTCGATCTTTGGCCCGAAATGGAACATTAGGACGACAGATCTAAGACCAAAGAGCGTCGATTTCATTCCGATCTCATAGATCTAACCCGCCATCACCGTAGCAACAATAGGAGGGTTATCGACCAACGATATGGGTTGAGATGCATCCGGGCCTTAAAGGAGTGGGCGGTTGATTGGAATCTTCTCCGGGCCGCATCCGGATCTTGGGGCGTGAGAGGCATGCCTTCACCCTCTCGTATAATGATCTTACACCCACCATTGAGGAGTTTGGGGCGGCGGGGGGCTGAGCTTAAAGATGCGGTCTTTCCCGAGATCCACGACCTTTGGCGAAGCGGTTGGCGATTTCTTGGGATTTCATACCGAAGCGGTGGTGATACGATTCTCGACTTTGTCCTTTGTTGACCTGGCCCCGAGATAGCCCGTTTGGGCGTATCGCATCAAAGGCTGTTTGACCCATCATGACTATGGACATTTTTATCTTGATTATGATCTCCTGTCTTGCTTTTGTGAGTACGACGGGGTGTGCTCCGGTTTGCTGGGGAGTCGTTAAACGGATGCGGGGTTCTAGAGGCACCATATTGGGCGATATTCGACCGGGCGGGGAGAGAGAGATTTAGTTCCCCTTTTCTTTGGCGGAGACTTATCATGGGATGGACCGATTGGCTAGAGGGTCATTGCACATGGGACGTGGCAGCCACTAGTCTCTTGTCATTGTGGCTCTTTGAGCGGTTGAGACTCATCTCCCCATTACACAGTAGGGCGAGGCTGCGGCACCTTGGGTTACGCGACGGGCGAGTGGCTCGGAGGCTTCACGGGAGAGGCTGGCGAGGCGATTGGCCGGGTATACTACCAGCGATATTGATGCTTGGGTTCTGAATGGAGGCTTGAGACCATGAGCGGCGGGCGGGATGATTACATTGTAGTGAGGCTGCCGGGATTACACTTCTCATCATTCGGTATCCCCTTGCTTGTTCGGGGCGGTATGGATACCCTCGGCGAGTTTGTTGATGGGTTTAGAGAAGCGGATGGCCGGGATACCGTTCCTCTTGACATGGCCGATGTCCGAGACTCTCGGGTTGTTTGCCGGGGCCTTTTCGGGAGCGGCTTTTCCTGCTCACACAGCTTGATACGGAAGACCCGTGGAATCACATATCTGTCCACCATGTATCTCATTTGGTATGGGGAGCAGATGGGACCGGTTCAGCATATCATCGAAGCATATTGCCGAGGGGTCCGAGGAGGAGACCAATCTAGCACAGGCTACGCGATCTTGAGGCACGGTGACCACGACAACGTGACCAAACGATCCGGCGGCGGACTTTGAGAGACTTGTAGAGAGGAGAGCCAAGGTGAGGGATGACCACGAAGTTATGGCTCGGAGGACGGCCACGAGAGAGGAGAGGGCCGCGGGGCGGCGGCGAAGGCTGCCGGATTGGTTGACTCACCGACTCGTATTATTCTGAGCCGGGACTGACGGGAGACGAAGCATTTGTTTGGAATAGCTAAGCCAAAGACCTCCCGAGGACCGAGGAAGAGGAAGAAGAAGAGTGCTAGCTCAGGAGTGGGAACGAGTGACTAGGATTAGGTGACCTATCATTGTATCCCTTGTATGCCGACACAGACAATTTAGATGTTATTTTTAAAAGATATTATTTTTGCTAATGTTAATGAGTCGAGAGTAAACCGTGCTTGAACTCATCAATGAATGTATTAATGTGATGAAAGTTGAAATTACTTCAGAACTTAATCAAGACACATCTTGGTAATCACAAATACAACTGTTGACAGGATTTGGTGATTTTTATGATTTTTAGACCGAACCGCGAACGGCTGCCTACGTTCCCCTTTTACAGAATGGACTAAGGGGCTCAGGTCTCCGTAGTTCGACCCAATTAACTTTGTGTTTAAGAAAGGGATAGATAGAAGGGGGACAAATGGTGCAACCCTGTTTTTTACCTAGATCGCCCATTTTTAGGGTTTTCAGCCTAGCTGGGTATATTCTTTTAGCACCTAGCGCGCCCTTTGTTTTGCACGGACTGCCTTTTGAGAGGTTTTCAGTCTCGTCTGGGTACATTATTTTCGCGCTTTTGTTTTTCTTTCTTTTTTCTTCTTTTTTTTTATTCTCCTTTTTTTTATAGAGGGGGAGACTCGATTAGACGTAATAGCGGCGCAGTTTGTCGCCGTTCACCGGGTGCATGAAGGGATTACCATCCAAATCTGTCAACTCCATTGCTCCGCCAGAGAAGATCTCGTTTACCAGATATGGGCCTACCCAGATTGGAGCCCACTTGCCCAAAGGACTGAATTGATTCGGCGGCTTTTCTTTTAGGACCAAGTCACCCACTTTGATGTCGCGGGGATGTACCTTCTTGTCAAAGGCCCTAGCCATGCGCTTCTGATAAGCCCGAATGTGCTCCATCGCCTTAAGCCTTTGCTCGTCTAGAAGTGCTAACTCGTCATGTCGACTCTGAAGCCAGTCTATTTCGTTGACTTCATTTTCAAGAAGGACCCGTAGAGAGGGTATCTCTAATTCAATGGGTAAAACGGCATCCATTCCGTATGTCAAAGCGAACGGGGTTTCCCCGGTGGCCATTCTTACTGAAGTACGGTAGCCCCAAAGCGCTAAGTGAAGCTTCTCAGGCCAATCCCGGCTCCTTTCAGCCATCTTCCGGATGATCCTTTCTAGATTCTTGTTCGCGGCCTCGACAGCACCATTGGTTTGAGGGCGATAAGGGGAGGACTTGTGTCGCTTGATTCTGAATTCCGCGAGCAGTTCGTCGGTGTGTCCCTCGAAGTGTGACCCGTTGTCTGAGATAATCTCATTTGGGACTCCATATCGGCACAAAATGTTTTCTTTTATGAAACGGGCCACCTTTTTGGAGTTGAGGACTTTGTAGGACGCCGCTTCAACCCACTTGGTGAAGTAATCCACAGCGACCAAAACGAACTCGTGCCCGTTGCTGCCGGTAGGAGTTATCTTCCTAATAACGTCGATCCCCCAAGTTGCGAATGGCCAAGGAGTGCTCATGCAGTAGAGATCATGGGGAGGTATATGGTTGAGATTGGAGAACCGCTGACACTTATCGCAGGTTCGTACAAACTGAATCTGATCGGTTTCCATGGAGATCCAATAATAACCCATCACAGTATCTTTGAACATCAAGGCTCGGGCGTTCATATGTGGTCCACATGCGCCACCATGGACTTCTTCCATGACCTTTTTGGCCTTAGACTTGCGTGCGGAAAGAAGTGGCCCTCGGTGCCTTTTCTTCCATAAGTCATCTCCCGAATAACGTGTCTTGGGCGGACAACCTTTTTAACGCTTGTAAACTCTTGGCGCGGAGACCTTCTTTTAGCCTACCATCCTCTTACGTCGGGAACGAGGCCGCGATGCTTAAGGTGCTTGAAAGATCTGGGCTGTACCACAAGTCATCGACCTTTTCTAGTTCGATCTGACAACAGTAGGCGGGGTTCTCGTGCCTTCCAACCCTGAATGGTTTTACTGATTTTCCCTCTGGAATTTCCACCAAAGAGGCCAAAGTGGCCAAGGCATCCGCGAACCTGTTCTTGTCCCGGGGTAGGTAGTGGAACATGACCTCCTTGAATTGGTCGATCAGGTCCTCTATGTAAGCATAGTACATTTGCAAGTTCTGGTCCACGGTTCTCCATTTATTGGATACCTGATTGATGATCAGCTGAGAGTCTCCGTACACCTCCAGCTTTTCGACGTTTCGCTCCAAAGCTGCCTCGAGGCCGGCTATACAAGCTTCATATTCCGCGGCGTTGTTAGTAGCCGGGAAATTCAATTTTATAGCGATGGGGGTGTGCACATCCTTTGGATCAACCAACACCATGCCGATACCATTGGCCCTTTTGTTGGCAGCACCATCAAAGAACAACTGCCAACGGTCCGTACCTTCTATCATGAAAATTCCATCATCTGGAAACTGGGGTTCGAACTCGGGCGCTTATGAGCTTGGGAAATCTGCCAAATTTTCTGACAGAGCTTGGCCTTTGATTGCCTTGCGGGTTACGAACTTGATATCAAATTCGGCTAGGAAGAATGACCATTTCGCAAGCCTTGATGATAGAGAAGACTTTCCAAACAGGCACTTGATGGGATCCATCTTTGACACCAGGTGCACTGTATGTGCCAAGAGGTAGTGTCTCAATTTGTTGGCCACCCATACCAAAGCTGCACAGGTTTTCTCTAAAGCTGAATAGTTCAATTTGCTGCCCTGAAGCTTCCGGCTGACGAAGTATATGGCATTTTTTATTTTTGAATCTGGATTTTCTTGTGCGAGCATGGCTCCGACAGCCGTATCTGTAACTGTCAAGTATAGAAACAAAGGCTTGTCCTTATGTGGAGGACACAGGATTGGGGGATAGACTAAGTAGGCCTTGATCGTCTCAAAAGCGATTTGACATTGTTCGTTCCACTCAACCTCCTGATTCTTCCTGAGCAGCTTGAAGATCGGCTCATAGATAGAGGTTAGCTGGTGGATGAATCGGCTAATATATTGGAGACGGCCCATGAAAGCCTTCACCTCCGTGACTGTTTTCGGCGGCTTCATCTCCATGATGGCCTTGATCTTTCTCGGATCGGCTTCAATTCCTCGTTCTGTGACCATGTATCCCAGAACCTTTCCTCGGACTACGCCAAAGGTGCACTTTACTGGGTTCAACCTCATCTCATGCTCCCCCAGCCGGTTAAAAAACTTCCTCAGGTCGATCAAGTGTTGACCATCTGATCCTTTGGAATGAATAATCATGTCGTCAACATAGACCTCGATCTCCTTGTGGATCATGTCATGGAAAAGTGCAGTGACTACTCGCTGGTAAGTGGCGCCGGCATTCTTCAGACCGAAGGGCATAACCGTATAGCAGAAGGTTCCCCACAGTGAAGGCGGTCTTTTCACGATCTTCTTCGGCAACTTTAATCGATTGTAACCCGAAAACCATCCACAAATGATTTGACTTCGTAGCTGGCGGTAGTGTCCACCAATAGATCGATATTGGGCAAGGGAAAGTCATCCTTTAGGCTAGCTTTGTTTAGGTCTCTGAAGTCCACACAAACCCTGACTTTGACATTCGACTTGGTAACCTTTACTATGTTCGCCAACCACTTGGGGTATTCGACCACTCTGATGAAACCCACTCTGAGCAGCTTCTCTATTTCTTCCTTGACCTGGAGAGACCATTTTGGCTTGATCCGGCGGAGCTTACGCTTGACGCGGCACGGCTTGCGGGTCGGGGGATTCGGTGTTCAACAGTTGAAGTATCCAACCCGAGCATGTCCTTGTAGGACCAGGCAAATACGTCCACATATTCCTTGAGCAGATCAATGAGGGCTTCCCGTTCTTTCCCGATGAAGAAACTGCCAATCTGTGTCTCTTTGGGTTTCTCAGTAGTTCCCAAATTCACTGTAGTTAATACCTCATCGGCAGCTTGGGCCCGATTGTCGTCTCGGTCAAAAACCTGCTTTATATTATCTTTTAAAAAGTTTTCATCTAAAAGTACGTGTCCTCTTCAAATGAATCATTATTAACCACTTTTAAGTCATTAAGATTTGTCTTAGTTAACTTATCATTTGTTAAGGTGGCAATTAAGGGATACGCAGAAAGGTCAACCATTTCATTCAATGCAAAAGGGAAGACAAAGTTAAAGACACGGTGATTATCATCAGCCGTGAGAGTATCAGACCTATCTAGAGACTCGAACTCAATAACAAAAGACTCTGAGGACTGGGATTCGAAAATCCTTGACTGACTCTTGACCCTACTCTACTTATTTGACTCGAAGCTTTTGACACGGGTTGGACTTTCGCTTTCTCCTGCTGTTGTTTTTCTTCAGGCTGACCGGGGAACTTGTCGGAAATCAGTGGTAAGCCGGTATTCTGAAAAGACGGTGCGGGGAGTTAGAGAAATCTGATGCAATCCCTTGGCTAGTTCGTTCATGACAGACGGACTCATTGGCTGAGGGGTCTGGCTCATCTTGTCAATACCCTGCGGATAAGTAAACTCCTCTTTACTGATTACAACTTTATCTGTACGGCCAAAAGGAGGATTGACCTGGATGATGTTGACGAAGTCTTCCTCGGGAGATACCTTGGTTCTGCCTTGGTTAATTCTGTATTCCGTTGGAGCCTTATGTTCTGCCTTCAAATCAGCCGGCTTTTTGTCGGACTTCGTAGTGGAGATAGACTCAGAACTTTTATCCCGAGAGGATCAATGACGATGAGAGGGTTGGGCTGGACCTCGTTTTGACTGACTGCTTCCTTGGTGGGCCTTTTGGGGTAACTGACGTAATAGTCAAATTTGCCTGAGGGTTCCCCTAAGGTTCCCACACTCTCGTCTCCAGCTTCGTATCCCTCCTTCAATTTCTGTTGCATGGACTTCCTCTTCTTCTTCTTTCTTGAAGGAGCATCTTCATTGATCCAGTCCTGATATTCATCTTCCAAACAATCTTCGCAGTCACACACATCATACCATATATGGGGTATGGGTTGAGCTGGGGGAGCCTTACCTAGCATCTGGTTACCAGCATGGTTGACTACCACATTGGCCATTCTTAACACTGGAATGTTGAAGCTGACGATTTTATGGTTTATCTGAGACTGCTGAAAACGATCCCCTGATTGGAGAGAAACTGATTAACCGACCATCCGGAACTCTGACCCAATACTTGCTCGCTGAAAGGGGAGAGAACGGATTTAGGTAGGGGATAGGATAGGCTTAGGACGGACTCATGCATATGCTCTTTTTTTTATATTCTATATATTTTTATGTTTTTGTTTATAAAAATGATTTTTATTGATCCTAGGAATGGTTGGAAAAGGGGGACACCTTCTTTTTCGCATTCTACGCTATTTCTGGATTAGTGGGTTCCATCACTACGTCTATAGTCCCCCTGTATTCCACCTGTATTGCACCTCAAGGACGGACAATCCCGGCAGAGGTCCTATAGGGCACGTGGAACCCACCAATCGAAAGGGAGAACGAACCTATGGGCATACGAGCCAAAACAAGTCAAACTCGAGGTTTTCAAAACCAAGTCTAAGTCAATGTCTAAACTCGGGAGGAGAGAGGGTCGAACGTACGTTTGAATGTACGAGACCGCAATTTACGGGTAAAACCCTGGAAGAATTGGGCATGACCTCTCCTCTTTTCGAGTTGAAAATCTGGCATGGCCTCTCGTCGCTTAGCGGCGAAATTCCGGCATAATTCTCGTTAGTATGTGTCAAGAATTCGACATGGTCTCGTGTTGACACATGTCGAGAACGCGTCATGACTTCTTACGAAGTCAAGGCGAGAAATCGATATGTATCTCCGCCGAGATATGTCAAGATGTTGACATGTACTAACGTCGAGCTATGTCGTAATTTCGACATAAAGAGGGAGAGTATGCCAAGATTTTTTGGAGACGAAGCATGACTCGGACTTTGTGAGAAAATTTTGAAAACCGAGTTTGGAAATGTTTTGAAAAGTATTGGCCAAAAACCAACCGATCACGGTAGAAAGTGTGTCACGAACAAGTGTTGGCTGACTCACAGGCTAGGAGGACTTTAGGCGCTCAAGCGTTAGCGAAACACGTCACTTTCCGCGATGTCGTCCGTACACTCCCGGGTTCTAACTCTATGTGCGGGTAGCGTGCGAGTAGTGTGAAGGTATTTTCTAGGAAAATATAACTTTTTTTGCTTTTTTTTTTTGTAAAAGATTTTTTTTGTTGTTTTTTTTTATGCAATATGCAAAGGAAAAACAAGAGAATGAGTCAAAGCATGACAAAAGGGGACTGCCCCAAATGTCAGAATTTACCAGTAGCTGTATTCCAGCGTCATCCTGCCCTATTCTGATTAACGGGAAGAGCAAATTGCAAGGGGAAAGCCCCGGCTCCCAAAGGCATCACACACCATAGAGTATGGCAAAGCTCACGTGAGCACACAAAATGACACAAATGCGCACACAAGGAGAATGTCGAAATTGTCCAAGTTGATTTAAAGAAAGTTAGACCCTCTTAAGAAAAACTTTTCTCTTTTTTCTTCAGAAAATAGAAGAATGATACTGGTACGTGGGATTGTTAGACCACCATTTATCCCAAGCCCCGGGTTAGGGAGCGATACAGGAAGGTCAGTGGTTTCCACCTATATACCAAGTATCGTCTTCATTTTTTTTTTAAAAAACAAAAAGTTTTTCAATGTAAGTCCCCAGCGGAGTCGCCACTGAATGAACGCTCGCCCGAAGAAATATCGATATCATTTTTCCTTTTAAAGGGTTTGTGTATTGTAATGATATGATAAGTTTTTGAAAACTTCGGTTTTGGGAGTCGCCACGCCGTTTTTAAAGGAAAACATTGAAAAACCTATTTTTAAGAGTATTTTGGGTTCGGGAGTCTGGTTACGTGTTGGGAAGAACTAGAGAGTTCACCCAACATGCCTCTTTCGAGACTTTCAATCAACATTGGACAATTTTGGACATTCAAAGTGTGTGTGCAATATGTGTCGATGAGTAAGGCATGCAAATTTGGCATTTTTCATTGATAATGTATAAGCTGGATACAACTTGTGAGCTATGACAGGGGGCCACACCCTTTACATATTATTTTTCATAACAAGGCAGAAAGGTAAGACAATCTGCCCAGAGAGCTCTGATGTCGTCTGACACAGGACCTCTCAGAAAGAGGGTGTCGCACGACATGATGCCTCATGGTCAGATTGTCTTTTACAATGACCAAGCTATTCTGGAACTGCAATGACATTTATTTGACTCATTGGAGACACTATTTGAAGGTCTAAGCCTAGTTTGGGATTGACGGGAGTGAGCAAAGTCACGATAGACTTTGAATGATACGGATGTCATATGACATAGAACATCCGAAGTTATTCATGTCATATGGCAAAACGCCTTCAATAAATCGCACCCAAACAGACCTTAGGCACCCAAAGGGGGATTAATCACGACAGATCTGAAGTCCAAGAACAGCTTTGCAGCCTTCTGGGATCCCCATGTCGTATGACACAGGATCTCTTGAGAGTCCTGTGTCGTCCGACAAGGGTAGGCCATTTCTGTGCCCTTCAGACAGTTTGATTTCACCTTTTGTTCCAAAGCAAACCAAGCAACTTTATGAACTGTAGACAGTAATATAACAATATAATATGAGTATTATGGGAGGATCACATGGCTTTAGTGGCCAAATGTGATAAATCACATGTTTATGGCCACTTTGAAGTAGCCATCACCTCCTAACTCAATGCAAATGCGTAAAGATTCAAACTTTATTGATCCTAATATGACCAAATGTCCAGATCTGAGGTGGGGAGAAGTGAATATTGAAGATTCACTTCTCCACCACCTTTATCATGCAAAAATCCCGATTTTTACATAATATTGAAGCAAGTATGCATGCAAAGGTAATATGAATGAATTAAAAGGCTATTTAAAGAGAGAGAAGGGTTTAGTGGCTACCTATTGTAGTCCACAAGGTAAGATCACCAGTAGTATGGTGTCCACCCCTTCTACACACCAACAAAGGAAGGCTTCTTTGGATCTTGGCTTTGTAGTATGTGTGTGTGTGAGGAGGGAGGTGAGTGTGTGTGTGAGAAAGAGAGAGAGAGACTCTTTTTGGACAGAGTTTTCCCTCTATTATACTGATCCTCCCAAATCCTCTCTTCAAGTCTTCCAAAATGATCAGCCATGCCTTGTATTTATAGGCAGGCTAATGGGAAGGCCTATGTCGTCCGACAGGGGCAGTTAAACCGCCTTAGTATCTTTCTATGTCAGACGACAGCGTACATCTTTTTGACATACTTGGGCCGAATGGCTGGCAGGCCCAATGGGTTGGATGGGTTGTGGGATAATTGGACTTAATATTGCATTTTAGCAATTATATAAGCCCAAAAATCAATTAAAGTGGACCCAAACATGAGTTCGGATCGGGGTACTCACAGCCTCCCTCTTTCCTCTCTCTCTCTCTCTCCTTCTACTCGGCTGCCCCTCTCTTTCTCTCTAATCACAATGAGGCTTCTAGGGTAGAAAAGGATATTTATAAATGGGTTTTACTAAGCCTAAGCCCAATACCAAAGCCCAACTTATCTAATCCCAATTTTAATAAACTAAACTCACTTAACCTAGTCCATTTAGAAAAAGATAAACCCAATAAATCAATTAACCTAAATAACCAATTTAGAGAATAATAATTACTAAATAAATGCAATAATATTCGAGTTATTACAAGTTTACTTCATATGTTTTCGTAAATCAAGATTCACGGCTAAGTCAATCTCTTGATTAACAGACTTATATAAGTAAGGACGTCTCCAAGTTATATGCATTATGAATGATATGAATAAAATTGATTTAGGATGAAGATAAAGGAAGAAGCATGATTAAAATGATGAACACATGAGGTTGAGTTTCCAACCCCAAGAAATAGGAGGATTACTCACAAGCCATTGACATTATAATAACAAAGAGATAAAAATAAATCATGAGATAATAGATAAGGAAGATGGATACTTATTCTTATGATTGAAAGAGAGATAATGGATATAAAAGAAACCTTCAAACTTGTATTGATCTTCAAAAACTCTAAGAACAATTGATGAATCTTAAAATTAAATGATGTTTTGAAATGTAATCTATGCTAGAGTATGTTTACACAAATTCTGAATGTCTAAATCTTCTAAATATATGTCTTTATATAGGCCTTGGACCCTAAGGTCGCACTACATTCAAAAGGTTATTCAAAAATGTGCCTTTATAGATGTCTGCAAAATGCTGTAAAAGTTGTGGCACAGCCGTGCCATGTATTTTGGTACGGCCGTGCAAACCAATTTTGGTTCTAACATTCCAGATGAAAAATGGCACGACCAATACGCCCCCCGGGCTAGCACGGGCGTGCCTATGTATATACACGGCCGTGCAAGCTTCTGAACTGCTCTGGTTCTTCAATTTTCTTCTACAAAAGTGTCTTCATTTGTACCTAACTCATGTTCAATTATAACAACATACCACCAAGTATAAAATTTGCGAAACAAGTATAAATATGAGATAAATTAAACTAAAATGATTTGAAACTAAACTAAAGAAAGTACACATATTTATCATATAAGTTAATATAAGTTAAGTGACTATAAAATACTCCCTCCGTTCCAAAATGTTTGTCCCATTTGACTTTTTTTGTTGAACTTTGACCACAAATATATGACAATTTAATTATTTTCATGAAATTCTAAAAATTCCTATTGATTCACCATTAATAATATTATCAACAACAACTTTTAGAATTTCATGAACATGATTAATCTCTCATAAATTTGTGATCAAAGTTCAACAAAAAATTCAAATGGGTCAAATATTTTGGGACGGAGGGAGTATACACTATCATTAATCAACACATCTAGATTTCTATATTCATATACACTACTATAAACTTTTTTCATGTCTAATGTGAACAAACATTTAAGTATAAATAGAAAAAATTAACGAACTAAAAAGCCAGGAAATCGGCTGAAACTTTTAAGGAGTGTTAGGTTATCGAATCCAAATTAACAATTAAATAATGTGATTGGGGTAAAGTGTAAACTTTTGAGGAGTTTGGTCGGAGCCAAAGTTGTGGTGACCTGAGCTCGAAAACCCGGTTCACGATATAAGCACCACACACTCGCTTACAAAGCAAAAACAACTTGACCACACTTGACTTACCACAGTATCATCCACAAGTCATTAGATGTCATTGATGCTCAATAGTAGCTTTGTGAGCTTATGAATATCATAGTAAACTTCCACACCTAATAGATCACCCGTTGTCATGACCATGAAGTGCATGTTCTTCTAGAAATGCGATATATGTGTACGTGAGAAGCCAAGCTTGTGACTATATGAATTCGCATGTGTTAATTTTGGTAAATATCCTAGCTCACCGACTCCTCCAAATGTTTGTTCACAACTTTTCTTGATGGCAAAATAAATGATATGGATAATACGTTCCGGCACCTTTGGTGTTTTGTATAGCAAATCCATACTCCCTCCGTCCCAATAAAAGCTTCACCAATTACTCAAAAGGGCGTCCCATTAAAAGCTTCACCTTTCCTTTTTTGACAAAGAATCTTTACTATTCAACCCACTCATTCTCTCTCCTATTTCACTATTACACTCACAACATTTTTCAAATTTACTATTTCCTCCACTCATTCTCTCTCCTATTTTACTATTACACTCACAACATTTTTGAAACTCTTAATTTGCGTGTCGAGAAAAAATGATGAAGCAATTACTGGAACGGAGGGAATATTTTCCATTTGAGCAACCTACTCATTGCTATGAAACACAAAATCTGGGGAGAAACGCGTTTCTCCGTCGCGTATGGAGAAACGGGGCTTAGTTTGTCGCGCGACATACTTAGCCACAACAACTGGATATCCTTTCCAAAGCTTCTGGATATCCAGAAACTTGAATATGGATATCCAGAAGCTTGAATATGGATATCCAGAAGCTTTGGAAAGGATATCCAGAAACCAAATTTTTTTTCTGGATATCCTTTCCAAAGCTTCTGGATATCCATATTCAAGCTACGATATCGAAAGCTTTGGAAAGGATATCCAAAAATATTTGATTTCCGGATATCCTTTCCAAAGCTTCCTGATATCCATATTCAAGCTTCCTGATATCCGTAGCTTTGAAAAGCGATATCCGTAAACCGGCAAGATGTCGCGCGACAAACATAGCCCCGTTTCTCCACACGTGACGGAGAAACGCGTTTCTCGGCAGACCGACTCGCTATGAAATGACTTTCGTGGTTACATTAATTTGGAAATCACAACCCTATTATTATTATTATTATTATTCTTGTCAACTCGATAAGAGATGAAATGAGAGAGTCAAATAAGATTGTTCACATATACAACATAGGCCGTTTAACAACGCCTCTGTTCTGTCAGAAGCCTGAATCTATCAAAATCAAAACCAACATCCTTTGAATCTGATGCCCATCATGACCGATGTGCAACTTCTTTTATTCCTTTCGGTTTTCGCCAAGGCGATGCCAAAAGCTCCAACCAATGCCTTCGCATGTCTGCATGGTTTATCACATCTCTCTCTCTCTCTCCCTCTCCCTCTCCCACACACACACAATCCCCGCAAAAAGTCTCATCTCACCCATTCATATGCGGATGGAACTTGGTGCAATGGATGTCCCTTTTGATTTCTTTCAATAATTCTCCGTGCAAGAGAAACTTGTTTCCCAACTACAAAAATGAAGGCCTTTCCTTCTCCTCCTGCGCCTCTAGCTGTTCTTCCCACACGACGGACGTATTCACTTGGATCACGAGGGAAGTCAAACAGCACTACCTTACCCACACCAGCAAAGTCAATCCCTCGAGAAGCTCTATAAATGATTAATTTCACAAGTATCAGTTGACCACTGCAAATCAACAAAAATCAATTCTCCCTCCTTCCCCCCCCCAAAAAAAAAAAAGTCACTTTCGTTTTGTTTGTCCCAAAAAAATCTTATTTCCAAATATGGCAATAGTTATAGTGCAATTTCAAGGAAATACAAGCAAGTAAAGCATAATCCCTAAAAAGTTTAGATGAGTTCTCAAAATGAGACTATTTTCTTTCTTTTTTTTTTTTTTTTTTTTTTTTTTTTTTTTTGGGGGGGAGACGGAGTAACCAGAAGATGAGTATGAAGGTAGTACCTGTCTGTGCAGACCAAAAACATAGAGCTGTCACGCAACTCGGACCGACGGAATTCCTCCATATTTGCAACCCGTGTTTGTTGATCCAATGCAGCATGGAATGGTAAAACTCTTGTACGAGATCCTTTTCTATCAAACCGGTTTAATGCATTTTCAACTTTTCTGCACGTCTCAATCTGCAGGTTGGACATGCCAAAATTAGAATCTAGAATAATAAAAGTATCATCACAAGTAGAAAAGACCTTGTAATACATTCTTCGTCTCAAAAAAGCTTACCTTGTTGCAGAAAACAATCATTTTGGTAGGTGGACCTTTTTGATCTACTAGCTTCAAAAGAGCAGCCTTCTTGTTGAGAAATGCCGTCTCAGGAGATTTTTCAGCTCCATCGTCTCCACTACAATCTACGAGAATCTGAAATGCAATCCAGTCATTACTCAACTATATATTATCTTCTTGTAATTATTATTTTTTCTGTTTTTTGTTTCATCACTATCGAAATTGATAGTATGTTATCTTCATATAATAGAAAACGTGAACCTCTAAATCCAGGAAAGTGATAAAATAAGGTCAGAACAGGGTCCTGCAGGACCACAACCTAGTTCATTACCAAATCAAAGGTGCTTTTGGGTTGAGGATCTTTTTCCGTTTCGAGATTATTTTGCAATGATTGAAGGAAAGAAGTAAGAAAGAGATTAGGAGCGATGGTGGGACAAATGAGGTAATAAGGTCCAAAATCAGAAAGAGAAGTCCCCAAGCCGGAATGCCATATGCCGACAGTATTTTAATGCAAAACGATTTATACCGGAAGATATACCTAAGCTAAAGATAGAAAGTCAACTCAAATTATACTTAAAAACGAACATACTCTTGAGGAAATAAACATTGAAGGAAAGACGAGAACTTCCTTTTAAAAACCATGTGCAAAACCTAAGCTGATGTAAGGCAGGAATGCAGGATAAGAAAAAATGAACAATGAAGGCTTGTCTAGAGCTGCGTTTTCTTTGAAAGCCGTAGCTTTTTATCCAAAAATTGTGCATCAACGATACATTTTTATAACATAACTTTTTGAAAAAAGCTCTAAAACAGACATCTTGACATAACTCCAGTTTGGTGCTTTTCTTCAAAACATCCGTTTGACTTGGAGATACAGAAGCCCATGTCTTTTGAGTTGGTTTACTGAACCACGCATTTGAAAAAAAAAATGCGTTTTGAAAAAGTGTGTTGAAAGAAAAAAAATAATGTCTCAAAAATGCTGCACCATACAAGCAATAAACATGCCGCCATTGGAAAAACAGCACAATTTACAGAAAAGGAAGATGAAAAAGAAACTACCTCCTCAAGGCCAGGGCTTGTACGGTGCATACCGGGTCCCATCACAACTTCACAATCGGGAAAATTTTCAATGAGCTTGTTGTATATGTTTACTGGTAAAGTTGCAGTCACAAAGAGATATTGAGTGGTAACAGGTGCAGATGTTATCAGACTTTCTAATGCTGGCTGAAAATCTTCATCATTAAAGAGTATGTCTACCTCATCCAACACGGCACTGAAAAATAAAACATAAAATCATATTTAGAGCACACCAATACAAGACATAACAATGCTATTGAATAGAGCTTTTACAGCAAAGCATTTGTGTGCAAAGATAAGGAAGAACAATTGACTGTTCTGGAATCATCCTTGAGCAAGTACTGCCTCCCGTCCCATGATAAGTGCCAGCATCGCGCTTTCCATTTTAGTCCGTCCCAAAATAAGTGTTGTAATTCTAAATAAGGAAATAGTCTTGCTGCAATTTCACCATGGTACATGCAATTTACAAACAAGTAAAGCACATTCCTTAAAATGTTTGACAAGTCAACTGCAACACTTATTATCGGACGGAGGGAGCAACAGGTTGGCTCAGATCTTCTGAAATCACAAACCCACAATCTAGCCTCTTCACAGATCTGGCTGATTTGTATTATTTGCATTCATAAAAAGAGAAAATATTACCAAGAAGGGTGAATTTACCGACAGTGAGGTGGAGGTCCATCTAGGAATCCAAAAGGAGAGAGAGAGAGAGAGAGAGAGAGAGGACCACATATTAACATGTATGTAAACATTTGATTGCATCTCCTCTGTATTTCTTTCATCCTCTTACATGAAATCGCCTTTGAGATTAACATTCCTCAAGAGGGTAATGACGACAAGGAGGGATCAATTTGAGTTTGTTATTTACAGCAGCATGAGTGCACACATTGTACGGGTTGAGTTATTGTTACAGATTACTAAAATGATGTTACAAATGCAACCACAACTGGAAACTAGTACCAGAAATTCAGGAATTACAAGTTAAATAAAAGATTTCCTCTCAAAAAATGAACTAACAAATGAAGAGTTCATGGACAACTGAAAGAAGTCCATTGCAACTTAATCAAGTGTCAAGTACAGCACTCAGAAAAGCAAGAAATGTGAATGCATCAGGCTACCTGGCGTGGAAGAGTGACAGGAAATTTTGAAAATGTAAGGGTGTATGCGAGTATCGAAATCCAATCCACATAAAAGGTTATTACTAAATGTTTCCTCTTTCAGGGCCAACCAAATGGTCACTACTGTCCAGCAGGCACTAGTTGTTACATTGACCAATCAGAGACAAAAAATTTAGCCTTCAACAAGTGGACATCCAGTTGCTTTGCAGGAAAACATTTGCTTAGCATATTGTTGAAAAATATTTTTTGCTACATTAGAGAGAAGAGGTGGTACAATCAGTAAATCGAAAAATAGACCCAGTTTGGTAATCAGTTTCAAAATGGTTTGGAGCACTTTAAAGAGCAAATTAATTTTTTTTGGACATTCATTTTGGTACGGAGAGAGTAATAGATAGAATCATAAGGATAGATTGATAATCAGACAATAAGGTGACATGCATATACACGCTTTCTGTGAACCTCTATAGCATAAGTGTATGATGTTATCTTAAACGCAAATATAACAAAATTTTCTTTTGCTAAGGAAATTGTAATAATTCCACATTAAGTAATTAAAAGGGAAATATGAAACTCCGAGAAAGATAGAGCTGAAGAACAATGTGTTTACCATCGAAGATTTGTTAACCGTACGAAGCCTTCTTTGACTAGGTAGATAAAACGACCTGGAGTGGCTATCAGGACATCTAACTCCAGCTTTAGATTTTCCACTTGAGTTTTCTGAGCAAAACCGCCAGTTGCAACCGTAGAACGAAATGGCACCCCAGCCTTTGACATCAATCGACAATTACTTAAGACCTGCGAAAAATTACAATAGAATTAGAACAGTTTGGCAGTTGCTTAATCAGCAAGCATACATGACAGACCAACTACCAAACTTCTCATCATTTAGAAGCTAAGATATTAATCTAAATTGGTGAGTGAGCACATTCTCGGGAAGAAGAACAGATACAAAGCTTGAAAATGACCATTCAGAATAAAAAAGGTAAAATAAAAGCAGAAGAAATCATACATAAGATAAATTGGAAAAGGTAGCAACAGTCTTTAAACAGAAAACTTAAAATGAATAGCATTTTGGAACCTCCGGAAAGTAGAAAGCAAACTTGGGACAAAGGTATTAGATCTAATACAACTCAATAAACAAAAAGGAAAGCAAACAATTATTTCACCTGGGAAGCCAACTCTGCAGTTGGTACCAATATAACCACTCGAGGATTTTGTGATAAAGATTTGCTAACTCCTTGAAGCTCTTCTTCCCTAATACGCTGAATTACGGGTAAAAGATATGCCAAGGTTTTCCCAGACCCGCTCTGATCAGCAATGATGCAACTCTTTCCTGTGTTTACAGGTGTGAATGCCATAGCCTGCAGGTATCCAAATCGTTCAAGCATAATAAGACCAGTTTTTGCCCAGAGAGGTAAAGTCATTGCAATTTACAGTTCAGCACATGAGTTATAAGTGATAGAGCTCAAGTTATGCTCTGAACTAAAACATAGCAACAATCAAATCTTTCACATGAGAAACTTAATATGCAAGAAAGGCAAATAAACACATGTTGAACGTGTAAATATTAAAGATCCCAGAAGGAGACACCAGACAACAGAAATATGCTACCCGAAGACATGAAAGTGAATATGGATATGAACTCTGATGCAATATAACATAGGCGGTAGCGGTTGAGAGCATATTGTAATTAATGTCTAAGCCTCATATCTTTGGTGAAACATAGGGAAATACCACGAGAAAGCTTGCTATCCAGCAAACCAAAGTGCTCTCAAGGACACATGAAAGTCAAAGGTAAATTCAAATTATCATTCAAGTCTGATCTTTGCCAGACACGGCAAAAGAAATTAAAGTTTTCAAATATACTCCCTCTGTCCCAAATTAAATGTCTCATTTGACTTATCAGCATTTTTAAGGAAGGTGTTTTACTAGTTTGTATATTGCTTGTTCAATGATAAAATGCACTAATCCCTTCCTTATTTAGAAACATGATATTTATTTTGGGACAATTATTAAAGGATACTGCGACATTTATTATGGGACGAAGAGAATATTAACTAAGGATTTGATTGACGGACTTAAAGTCCTAACATTATAACAAGCTACATTATTGGAAACTTTTGGAATACCAAGGTGGTACCATAGCTGACACCTGGATCCACAACATATTCAGCACAAATTGCTGCAAAAGAAGATAATCACCGAGAGAGCAAAGGAGTCTTAGAAAGCTTCGGAGGGGGGGATTCCATGATTTTGAGGCTGTATTATGATTCGAAATAAAGTTCCCCTGACTTTACAATCAACACATGAATGTATATAAACTCAAAAGTACATTAGCATGCTTCCCACCTAGACACCCTATAAATTTAATGCATATTACTTTTATTTCCCTTCTAAGAAATATGCTGCTGTTGTTGCTGCTGCCATTCAGCCACATTCAGTAATTAACAAGGACAAACAAAACCACATCCGAAGGGAACACATATAGTTTTCCATTCCATTAGGTAAATAGTCAAAATTGAACAATTTGTCTTCTAAGTTCTAACTCCACCCACCACCACTTCACGGTTCTACATGTTCCCCATTACACTTTCATAATATACTCCGTATGTCAACAATCCAAAGCTCCCTCCCTAATACCCATAGGCCCTAATGGCCATATGACATATCGGGAATAAAGCATCTATATTTTTTCCAGCACTTCATCTCTCCCAAACCTTGAAGATATATATACAAGTAAACAACATTTTTATGTAAACTTAGTTAGAAAAATAAGATCGATGGTGATTGGTGAAGCACTAAGACGGTGTTAATGTCTATTACACCTTAAAATATGAACAGTATACTCGTATATAATGTTAACATATCGAGTTTCTAGTCTACAGTATTACATATAATCGATACAAACCAAACATGATTCCTGTTCCTGTGAATATTGGGTAACGAAATTGAATCTGAAAAAGATGGGAATATCCTCTTATTTGTACACACCTGAGAACTGGGAAGAAGAGAAGATCGGAGACTCGAAGGATAACTCTGATTGGTGGATGTTTCAAAAGAGAAGAAGGATTTCAGGAAAAGGGGAGAGAGGTGGAGATTTGATAATGGATAAACGTATGTTTACTCCTAAAAGGGCCATTTGTTTTGACTCTTTCACTGTAGACACGGTGAATATGGAGGGTGCACGTAGGTGAGAGCACAAAAAGAAGCATATACAGCAGCAAATCTGCTCCTCGCTTCTCGAGCATCTAATCAAGTCTCTTGGGATTCGGTGACTCTAACTTGCACATTACCAAAGTTCACAAACTGAAACTGATTAATTACTGTGATAGAAACCAAAATATGCCAACATCCCCGAAACTTCAAAACTACTCCTTAAATATATCCAACTTAATCTGGGGTGCATCACAGTAGATGTAGATACACGAAAATCTCTAGGAGTCTGAAATAAACAGAGAATACACACAAGTTTCAATCATTTTTTTTATTTTTGTCGCAACAATAAAATGTCGGTTTAATTGATGTCTACAAAACTAAATTTAGTTTAAAAAAATACTAACAACGATAACGGGTGTGGAGGTGGAAATGAGTATGTTAATGATGATGATCAAATTTATGGTGATATACCTGAATATTTGAAGGGCGTGGAAATTGCTGGCTCTTTAAAAATTCAATCATATAATCACTACATCCCATATCTTTAAAGGATGTTCTACTAAAAAATTCGCTGTCAGCAAAAGATTTCCGCCATTTATTTGAATCTGTTGGCTTTGATCTGGAATCTTGGAATGATTTTCCAGCATTCCGTCCTCTTGAATAGGTAGAAGAGACTCTTGAAGGAGAAACATTTCTATCACGGTCTCGATTCTCAAACGAGTGTTCACCTCTATGTTGATTACCCGTCTTAACTTGCCCACCATCTTCTTTTCTCCACACATCTCTTGGTTCTTGTGGAACGTTCCATGAAACACTATCAAAACTCTCAGAATGTGAGTGCTTAGATTCGCTGATAGGATCTTCTTGGACAATCTTTGCATCAAAAGAATGGCTTCTATCATCTTGCTTTCGCGAAGAAACAGTCCTGCTAATATCCTTTACTCTATGGGCTTTCAGTCTTCCAAAAGCTCTTGACGACCCCTTGCTACCTGCTGTGTAACAAACAAAGTATGATCCCCAAAACAAAATGTACGAGTGAAGCGGAAGTTGAATATGAAACAAGTTCTTAGTTTTTCTTTCTATTTATATATTGAATACTCATATCATTTTCGTGCCGAGGCCATATCTAAGGTGGTGAAGAACTTCAAGAGACCTAGCATGGACCTTGAAAATCTCGGCCCACGTCGCATACTGAACGTTCTCAAGTTCAAGAGTAACTGAGATGTTATTCCTGATATTCTTCACTGCCATAGCAGGATAAATCGAACGGGACGTCGACATGGTGTATAGCAGGAGGGCTTGAGAACGGAGCAGGAAGAAGAAGAAGAAAAAAAATAACGAGTAATTTTACCACGGAGGCGGCGCAGCGGAAGAAGAAAGCGTGATGCCCTAGACCACTCGTGATACCATAAACAATATTACAATATCTTCCTTACCATTCTCATTGAATAAAACTCCTATATATACAACTATAAAGAGTTAACTTGGAAAGGGATTCTAATTACCTAACTTTCTGATCAATCCCATGAATTACGAATCTATCTATAGCAATAGTAATACTAACCATAATACTAAAGATATGCTATACAAATATACACATATATACAGAATATTATTATGTGATAATAATATTCGCTAACAAACTTGATTACAATTTGAAAAAGAAAGAAAAGAAAATACATAAATTTCTCCATCCCAGAAAGAGTCTCATGTACCATTTTCATCCATCCCAACAAAGAGTCACGGTTAAAGATGAAATCATTTTAGTACAATATCATAAAGGTACAGGCCACTAAGGCTACATTAATAGGGAGTGCCACATAAAATGCTCCAGGATGGATGGAGTATATAAGTTGCACCTTGTATGACTCTTCACGTTTTAGTGTTGAAACTTTTATCACTTGGAACTGAGAAAATGTATGTCAATTATTGATTTGAAATTTAAAGCCAGTTCACTTTCGAATATAGGAAGAAGACACTATAAGTGGAGCGTAAGGAGTACTCCCTTTGTCCCACTTCAAACGGACTTTCCGCCATTTTCATCCATCCCACCTCAAACCGGACTACCCAAAATGACAAAGGTTTTATACTTTTATATGTCATACTCACTACAACAAGTTACTTACTATTCCTCTCACACATTATCTGTCCTAATTTACTTTTCATACTCACAGTACCCCCCCTCCCACTCATTCTTTCTCCTACTTTTCCTTAAATGTTGTGCCCAAAAAGTTAATGCGGTTGAGGTGGGACGGAGGGAGTATTTATGTATTTATACTCTTGCGTCCTTGAAAACATAAATCCCCTAGCTTCAAAAAATCACTGCAAGAGAGTTTCTACCTTACAGAGCAACACTAAACAATTTAATTAAACTGAAACAAACATTCTCAATTGTCCATTAACCTTTACTCTCCTAAATAATTACCAGTATGATTTTGAGCCTGTAGAGAAGAATAGGAAAAAAAAAAAAAACCCCCACAATCATGAGTACTACATTGCAAAATACTAAATTCAGGAGTAAAACATAATTATTACAAAACTCAACTCAAACCAGTATACCCAATTAGTCCCAAATTAACAAGAATCTTCAATGGGTCCAAAGCAAGCTCATCACAGGGTCAAAAAGAAAACTAAGAAATATTCAAAGAAAAGGGAAACAGAAGAATACCCTTTTCAGAAACTACGCTACGGGAAGCTTCGCCAGAACTGGGGACATCAACAACGGTGGTGCTGGTGGTGCTGGTGGTGGTAGTGGTGGAATTGGGGCTCTTCTCAGAAGGTTTCCAGCGGAGTAAATCTTTGGAAGGGACAGATTCGTCATCTCCCCAAACAATGAATTTCTCACCACTCTCCTCATCTATTAGCTCATACGCTCCTGAAGTTTCCAATTGCTTCTTGGTAAACCCACCACCACCTCCACCTCTTACCACAACTCTGCTCCGACAGTGGACGACGGCGAAGGCGACATTATTCGCCGGCTGAAGAAGAGGTGCTTTGAACTTGAAATTTATGGGTGGAACCGTTGATGTTGCTTTGGCTAACATTTGCATTTCGGAGAGGATGAGGTAGTGTGAGAAATAAAGCTCTATTCTTTACTTGTAAAAGTTAGTATTCCCTCCGCCCCTTCAAGGTTTCATGAGTTGATTTACAGGCTTCTTTTTTAAGAAAAATTTAAAAAAAATGAATAAAAGTTAAACGTGGGATAGAGAATAATTGTTAATGATTGATTTTTTTGTAAATATGTTAACTTTATAAGGGTATAATGAATAATTTTTTTGTAATATGGGATAGAAAATAGTAGTTAATGATTGATTTTTTAATATGAGAGAGAATGAGTAGGAAGAATAGTAAGTTATTGATTGATTTTTTTTAAATATGTTAAAATTATAAGGATATAATGAATGGTTTTTTGTAAATATATGGAGATGATAAGGGTATAAATATATGAAAAACTTGCCATTTAAGAAATGGAACCTTGAAGTGGGACGGCCCAAAAAGGAAATGTGAAACCTTAAAGTGGGACGGAAAGAGTATTAAACAATACATTAAATCAAGGTTCTAAAAATCGCTAGGCGGCTCCTAGGCGGCGAGGCCGGGCCTAGCGCCTAGAGCGCCTAGGCGGGGCCGAGGCGGGGCCTAGGTGAGGCCGCGAATTTACACACATTTTTATATATATTCCATAGTTTCTGTCCATACATAATACATAGTGACAAATTCAAATATATATTTCATAGGCGGGGCCGAGAATTTTGACACAAGGTTATAGAGCATATGAAAATTATAAATGTATTCCATCATCCACAACTTAAACTAAGGTTAAGTCAAATTCAACCATGTGTTATTTGTTTTCATTTTCAATCCTTATAAAACGACGTCATTTAAGGGTAAAAAAAATTAAAGAAAAATTAAAAAAATTAAAAAAAATTTAAAAAATAAAAAAATATTACTTAGACCGCCTAGGCCCGCCTAAATCCGCCCAGACCGCCTGGTCCGCCTAGACCGCCTAGAATGCCTAGGACCGCCTAGGACCGCCTAACGCCTAATTGACCGCCTAGAGAAAAGTCGCGGCGCCTGGGCCCCGCCTAGCGCCTAGGCCCCGCCTAGGCGGCCGCCTAGCCCGATTTTTAGAACACTGCATTAAATTACGTCAATAGTCCCTTATCTATATTTATTCTGGTCTCGAAATAAATGTCTCTTGAACTTTGATCAATATTTTAGGCATTTACCAAAAATTATTTTAGAAAAATAGATTTAAAAAAAAATCCACAAGTAGATACTACAAAAAGGAGCATTTACCAAAAACTAATTTTGAAAAATGAATATTACAAAAAAAAACACACACACATACAAATTGAATATTTCAAAAAAATCTTTAAATATTATAACAAAATACCTTTTTTTGCATTTATTTGTCAAATAACTGATAAATAGATTTATCACTTATAAATACATTTAATAGTTATTTAATAAAAAAAACAAGCACAAAATACCCTTTAAGAATTAATTATGAATTTATCATTTATAAATAACTGATAAATGCATTTATCAGTTATAAATGCATTTATCATTTATTTTAACTGAAAAGGCAAAAAAAAATTAAAAAAACTAAAACAAAAAAGAAAGAAAAGAAAAGTAGTTTTTTGTAATATCACAACTTACATGTTTTTTTTTTTTTTGTAAATAGTATCTTTTTGATGTAGTTTTTTATAAAAACTCCCAATATTTAACGTTGAATTATTTATTTTTATGGAAATTTAATATTAGTTATGAATAATGTTTTTAAATATGTATCAATAACCATTTTCAAAATAGTATGGATATAATCATATATATATATATATATATATATATATATATATATATATATATATATACTCCCTCCGTCCCATAAAATCTTACCCACTTTGCAATTTAGGGTGTCTCACTTATAAGTCACACTTTCCCTTTTTGGACATCTTTTATTGTTATTATATTTAAGTGGACCCCACATTTTACCTCAATAATTTAATTACCACTATTTAACCCCACCTAATTAACCCACCCTTAAACAATAAATACAGTCCAATTAAATGAATTCAACAACCCAAATTTAATGACAATCGAGGGTTTCTGGCGATGTCGTCGTTCCATCTCCGTCGAAGATAATCTCTCTATCTCTCTCTGACCATTCTTCTTAATCTACCAACAAACCATCACAATCTCTTAGCTCTAGTCGATTCAAACACTTCAATTGCTATTTCGATTCAGGGTTTCTAGATCTGATGTCGGAATAAAAGGATTGCATGGCCGTCGTTGATTCTCCTCAGGCCGACTCCCCTATTTCCGATGGCTATTCTGATGTACCGGATACGCAATTTAGTTGTGAAGATGATACGGTAGTGGATGAAACCCAGCTTTCCAACGTTGATTTGACCGTGGCTTGTTCATCTTTGGTTGATGAGTGCCCCAAATCATCAGATTTGAAAGCTGAACGACCAAAAGTTTCATGAAAGAGTTGTCTCACTGGTTTCCTTGGACGAACGGTGTTGATTGCAACGGCGTTCCATTTTACTCCGACACCGAAGCCATTCAAAACATGTGTGCCATACTTAGCTCAGAAAGTCGGGCTGACCCAATTACCAAAGCAGAAGGCCACAAACAATTCATGGTAGAGTTTTGCTATTGGTTTTCGAAAGCGAAATTCCTGCTGGACAAACTTGATGAGCCAAAAGATCAGGTTATGATTTTCTTCCCCCCTTTCTTCTCCTTGGATCTATAATTTTGTTGGAGTACATAGTTGGGAGTTGAAATAGGTTGTGAAATGATGAAATACTTGTGTTGATTTTCCATGATTTCGGATGCTCTGTGGTGTGCTTTTGATGAGAAAAAAACATTTTTTATTGTTCAAAATGCTGAAAATGGTTGATTTTATCTCTATTTTTTGGCTAGTTTTTGTGGGTAACCTGATAAGAACAGTTAATCATTTGATTTGGTCATTACTGGTTAGATGGTAGAAACATTATTTCTATGATGATATTACAATCTGAGAAATACCAAGTGTACATAATGATGATCAAAACCTGAGTGTACAACTTCATAAGCAAAAACTTTTCATTTAAGTACTCAATGATGAATAAATTTGAGAATACAATAGCAAAAAAACCAAAAGTTGGCATGGATCTACTCTGAGAGTACCATTTACAAAAAGCCAAAAGTTTATATGAATCTCCCTTTACATACCAGGAACTTCATGTGTTTTGTTGATGATGTTCCATCTCTATCATCATGCCTTCATACTCATTTCCGACCCCACCCTCTTGAAGATACCTAATGCATTCTTTTACCACATTTGGCTCTACTGTTAGATCTGTTGGGAGTAATCCAAGCCTTTCCAAATGATCCTTCCCAAGATGACCCAGTGGGAAGTTGTTATGACCTTTAATTTTCATAATGGAAATCAAACATTTTTGTAATGAAATGAAAAGCTTGTTTAGAGTTCGGTGGCTTAACTTTGCAAAAGAGTCTAGAACTGCCTTTACCAACTCATCTACATTTGTTGATTGAAGTTCTTCTTTGGCTGCATCTTATGAACGGAACTGATGGACAGAAATCCACTGTGTAATAAATTACCGAGAAAGTGTACTCACTACCGGTGTAGCAATATGCACGAGCAGGGGTCGAACCACAGAGACTCGTTGGTTTTAACAAGTAGATTTAATTAATGCTAAAAGTAACACAAAGGGGTTTTGTTTGTTTGATTGATTTAAACTAAAAATACTTGAAAGTAAAGCAAGCAAGCAACAAGAAACAAGGATAAAATCAGATTAAAAGGAATTCATGGATTGGAGTTTCACAGTACCAAGGATTTATGCTATTTTTAAGAGTAAAGTGATCAATTACTTCCTAGGGTTCATTCACAATAATAAGGGTTGGGACGGTTTGGTATGCGATTTTCAACCCTTTTATTCCTGTTTATTAATCTTTCAATTACGTCGAATTAATAAACAAAGAATGCAATAAGAACAACGGAACACAAGAACCTAAATCTTCTTGACTCGGTTACGATGCCAATTAGATTTAATTATCAAAGTTTAGTCTGTATCAATTAACCGAGTTACTGTGTTAATTAACACTCACACAATTCACAAGTGACAATTGATCAGATTGAAAACTCAAGAATTGAAAGAAAACCACTTTGATAAACAAGGAATAATTAAATTAACAAAATAATGTTATAGCATAAAACCCTAATACTGCTTACATCCAATCCATGAAATAAAAGACTTAGCTACTCATGTTCATCTCAAAAGACAAAAGAGATGAATCATAAAAATAATACATAAAACCTGGTTGATGAACAATCTTTTGAATCCTCCCAGCCTTCAATTCCCAAAAGAAAATAAAGCATAAAAAAAACTGTTTCTCAAATTCCCTATTTAATCTGGGGAAGAAAGGGTATAAAATTGGAAAGGGAATCAAATTCTGTGCAGAAAAAGGAAACTGATAATTTTGAAAACGGGACATGGGCGGTCGCCCATGTATACAGCAATTTGATTCTTCAGCAAACATCACATCTGGGCGGTCACCCATCTTAACATGTGCGGTCGCCCACTCCAACAGCGGTTTCAAGGCTTGGTCATCTCTAGCTTGGGCGGTCGCCCACCTTGCCCTGGGCGGTCGCCCATGACGACAGTGGCTTTATGACTTTGATGCTCTCCAGATTGGGCGGTCGCCCATAAGGTCCTGGGCGGTCGCCCATCACAACAGTGGTTTCTCCAGCTTTTTTGACCATTTTGCTTCACCAACTTTACTAACTCCCTGAACTATCAAAGCACTCAAATATACATTAAATTCTCAAGGATTCGAACATAAAATAATCTTAGGAACATATCTTTTGGATGGGTAAAACCACATCCATCAGGAACCACCCGAGATCATTGATGTTTGTATCCGGAGAGTTGGCAGGTTGGAAATGTAGTTGTATATTAAACCCATCTGAACTTGCTGCTGTTCTAAAGTCCGGATCATCATTTTTGATATGTAGTGGTGCATTATCCCGTTGAATGACAATTTCTTTGCTTGCATTGACTGGCCACTTAGCTTTTATTGCAGGAATAACCTGAAATCATAAAAAACAACAAAATAAGGTTCTTTTATGAAAAATAAAGAAAAGGCAGATTGATTGAAGAATAACATATTCTTATTTGGTGAATTAACGTGTTCTTTGTGACTTCTTTGTTGATAGACTCCAAAGGTTTTCTGACCATTGTTCCTACTGGTCTGTTTCTGCAATTTCTTCTTGCTGCCTATGTTTTTGTGAAAGGCCACATACCTATTTTGCTATCAAATGTCAACACACCATTTTCATCATATTGTGGCCTACTTATAGCACAAAAGAACATGACTTTTGTAACAAATTTTTTACTTTGGCATGATCTGTATGGCTCTTCTTCTCCTGGTAAAATGTAATACCTTTGACTGCATTTTGACATATTGAACCATTTTTCATCAGCATGTATTACATGTTTCATGCATTTGAACTTTGGTTTCCCAACGTCAGCATCAAACTTCAAGGCATCAAGACTGTATTTCAGTCTAGCTAAGATATTTTCAGGTGATATAGCAGGCTTAATGGCATTAGTATGTGACCTGATCACACCCGCTTGTTTCCATCTCCCAACTGTGCTCTTGCTCACCCCAATAGATGCCCCTAATTTTCTAATTGTGTTTGTTTGACTAAATGGTGTTTGTTTAATTTTTTCTTCATAAAAAAAAATCTCTTTGCTCTCGCTACTCCTACTTTCTTGCTGGCCAGGTTGATGGACTTACCTCCTCTCCGCTGCTCCAAGGCTCGACTCCAAACATTGTAGACAGTCTTTCGGCAGACCCCAAAACGTGATGCAGCCTTTGGCATTGTGCCATGTGGAAGCTCTCCCCCTCTCTAAGATTGCAGCAAGTATTGTGCCAGCTCATTTTTCTTCTCCAATGTCATGTTAGGACACTTTTGGGTGGTAGCCATTTTTGGACCAGTTTTGAAGGTTTTCAAATGAAAACAAGAACTGTATTTATATTCGGCTAATTAAGGAGGGATTATCTAGTTTCAACAATGTTTGAATATTTGAAATTTTTATTTGTAAGTTCAGATTATGTATTGGAGAGTTGAAGGGAATTTTTTGGGTTGATCAGCCTTTTGTTATTTTGAAAGTGGGTGTAATTTCGAATGTACATGGGTAAAATTAAGCAAAAAGTACTTGATATGACTTTTGTTAATTTCTTCTTAATCCTTCCCACTACCTATTTCTTTCATTATATATATTCACTCTTTATTTTTCACGCGTAACAGTAAATGGGTAAGGTTTTATGGGACGGAGGGAGTATAGATTAGTGTTAGTAGAGAAAATTTTCTTAATTAGTCTTTCCTTTAGCCGGGTTAGATCGAGTCTTTTCTAGAGGTATTTTGACTCATTAATCTATAAATCCTTGGCCTTGGTGATGAAGTTAAGAATTTAATCTATTAATATTAATCTTATCTTAGGCAAAATGTTAAAACATTTACTATCTAAACAAAATAAAAATAATGGAAAAGATTATTTAAAAAATATTTCTGAAATAGAATATGAAGAAACATAAGAAAAACTTAGAGCTTGGGAAATGCCTAGTTTTCCACCTGATTGTATTTGACAAATAGATACTTTTGATTTTCATTCTAAAAAGGTAATAAAAACAGTGGAAAGAAATATGTCTTTAAAGGATGATTAAAAAAACAATACAATTATTAGATAAAGATATCTTCAAATTTAAAGATAAATATAAATTTTTACATATTGGATTAATACAAGTTTCATTAAAACCATTAAATAGAGAAGGATTAAATACATGTTTAATTGTACCTCCAAAAGATTGTAGGCATCTTAAATTTGATGCATTGTTATTAGGACTAATTGAAACTAGTCTATGCAATGGGACCGTATATTTTAATTTTTTTTCCTGATTACACTATTTCATTAACAGATGAAAATCTCCTAGATGTGTTAACTCTTAATATAGAATCAAAAGGATATGAAATGAGAAAAATAGTGAACATGTTGGAGTATGATATACTCCCTCCGTCCCACGTGAATGCAAACTTATTTCCATTTTGGTCCGTCCCACGTGAATGCAAACTGCCCAAAATGGAAATACATTTATTATTTTATATTCACCCTACTCCACCCACTCATTCTCTCTCTTCATTTTCCACCATACAATTTATTCAACCAACCTACTATTAACTCCACTCATTCTCTCTCTTCATTTCCTACCACACATTTTCATTATCTTAATAATATTTCTTAATTATTGTGCCCGAAAAAATGGTTCACAATGACGTGGGACGGAGGGAGTAGAATTTATTACAAGTTATTAAATACATTAGTTTATAGAGCTAAAATAAATAGCAAAAAATGAAAAACAGCTTTATTGGAAACAAATTTAAGTAAATCTCATACAATGACTCCAAGGGCTATAAGTTGGAAATATATTCAACTTTCAGCCGTTTGTACACTTCCATCTGCTTCCCCACCGGAACCTGTAGAAAATAGAAATCTCGAACAAATTATTCAAAATGCAAAAAGAGATGTAGAAGTAACTTTTGCTAATAATGAAAGAAAAACTAGTTTTAAAATTACAGAATTTTCTATCTGTTCAAGTAGATGTTCTAATTCATCAAGATTCTCAGAAAGTGATATACCTTATAAAGGAAAAGAGAAAATAGATAATTTAATATTTGAAGGAATAAAAGAATCATCCCAAATTATACCTCATGGTATATAACAAGAAGAAAATAAATCAAAACCATATTCAACAACATTTTCTGATATGAATTTTATTATTAATAATATAATAAAAGAATTCAAATATGATAAAAAAAAGACATAAATAAAGAATTCCTACAAGAAAAATATAAAAACTATAGAATATGGCATTTTCAAAATCATGATGGAAAAGAATTAATAATTATAAAAGAATTTCTTTATAAATTCATTGATTCACAAAAAATAATGATTCCCTTTGTTGAATGGTATGAAAACATATATTCTTAAAAAATATTGAAATTTATTCTATAGAACAACATTATAAAATATGGGAAACGCAAGAGGGAGAAAAATTAAGGTTGATTCATCCACCACCAAAAAATCTTAAAGTAGAAGAACTAGAAGTAAATGATTTTTCTCATATAAATATAAATAGTGAAGACTTAAATAAAATAATTAAACAAAATAACTATACTAATTTATGTATGCAAATAATGAATTGTCAAATGGAAAAATTAGAAAATAAAATAGATAATATACAAGATAATAAAGAGCAAAAACAATTAAAACCTGTAATAACCCAAGTTCCTTTGATAAAACCACCATTAAGCATAGAATCTAAAGATTTTACATTTAATTATAAATCAGAAAATGAATTCATCAATTCTTTAACTAAAAAACTACAAGATCTTAATTTAAAAGATAAACAAATTAAAGTTATTAATCAAAATGACGATTATAGTAATTCAGATATAAAAGAATTAAAGGATCAATTCATACCAAATTTGGAAATTAATAAATTAGGAACTCAAAAATCACAGATACCACAAGCTAATAGCAGATATTATTACCCTAGACCTACACCAGTTGATCTAGCTTATGAAGAATGGGGCAATTATCAAATAGTCCCTCATCCTAATGAAAACAACCACCAAGGACACACATTTTGAAGAAATTCCACCAGGTCCACGCTTTATAATGACACCCCATTTTTGTTAAAGGCACACCATGCGACATAAAAGGGACAGCTGTCGCTGTCCCTTTCTTCCCTTGCTTTTTCATTTTTTTCTCCTCCCAAAACTTTAAAATGAAATATCTTAAGATCTAGAACTCAAAAAAAAAAAATCGAGACCATTGTATTATTCGTATCGTCAAAACGAATCAAACTAGCAGCATCAACATATAATTTAGAGCAAATTTATGAGATTATTTGACATATTTATTAAGTTCACAATTGGTACAAGTTCACAGTTGTTTTTGATAAGTTCACAATTATTTTTTACATTTTTTCCAATAACAATTAAGAGAAGTTCACAGTTGTTTTAGCTAAATTCATAATTTCTGCATGAAAATGACTATTATTTACTTAATTCACAGATTATTTTGGTTAAGTTCACATTTATTTTTAGTTAAGTTCACAGTTGTTTTTAGTATTTTATAGCCTTTATTTTTGCAATTTTATGAGATTATTTGACCTATTTGTTAAGTTTACTGTTGTTTTTTGTTAAGTTCACAGTTGTTTTAGTCCTTTATGACCTCTATTTTTGCAATTTTATGAGATTATTTAACATATTTGTTATGTTCACATTTGTTTTTACTTAAGTTCATTGTTGTTTTTTGTTAAGTTCACAATTATTTTAGTCATTTATAGCCTCTATTTTTGCAAATTAATGAGATTATTTGACATATTAGTTATGTTCATAGTTGTTTTTACTTAAATTCACTGTTGTTTTTTATTAAGTTCACAGTTGTTTTAGTCCTTTATGACCTCTATTTTTGCAATTTTATGAGATTATTTGACATATTTGTTATGTTCACAGTTGTTTTTACTTATGTTTACTGTTGTTTTTTGTTAAGTTTACAGTAGTTTTAGTCATTTACGGACTCAATTTTTGCAATTTTATGAGATTATTTGACATATTTGTTATGTTCACAATTGTTTTACTTAAGTTCACAGTTGTTTTTAGTCTTTTATGGCCTTATTTTTGCTTTTTTATGAAAACATCGAATGATGATTCAAAATTGAAAATAGGAGATATGTGTAATCATTAGTGTTTCTCTCTCTAGAAATAAAAAAAATGAGAAATTTCAACTTTGAAATTGGTCTTTGTGCTGGAAACTTGAATCAGTAAGTGATTATTGTTCTTTTAATTTTATCAAGAAAGAAAATAGGGGATGAAAGATGGATCTTTCTCTCACTAGAAATCAATGGGGAGAAATTATGTAATATGCTTAAACACGAGTTCTGCCCAAAAACTTGTCCCAAACCGTAAACCAACTTCCTTCCCATTACCGATCATGAATCTGTCGAAAAAAAAACCCGGATGCACGCACAAAATTCAAACTAAGACACAAAAAATCAAGTACAAACAGATGAACATATACAGATGCATGGATTAAGAGATAGGAAGAACATAACTAGAAGGGGGAAGAAACGGACACTCCGCACACACATAAACACACACATACAAAGGTAAGAGGAATGTGAAAAGAGAGAGGTGGATCTGGGAATATGCCAATGAAAATGGAGAGCGACAGACTAACTGAAAGATTAAGATGCAAAGATGAAGGGAAGGAGAGCGACGGTGGGGAAGAGAAAGGGAGAAGCAACGACAAATATGATGATGGCGAGATAATGGGGAAGGCAATTCACGATCCGATGAACATTGTCGACGAGAAGATGACAGCGATAATTGGAAATTGGTTCAGGAACGTTGTTTCGAAGATGAATACGGATTTGCAAAATCAAACGGCGGAGATTTCATCTTTCCAATCATTATGCGCACTCCTCTGGCGAGCGGTGACACGCGTGAGGAAATTCCCTTCCAAAAAAACGATGACGTTCCGAATGGCAGTAAACACAGGGCACCGTCTCGAGCCGAAACTCAATCCTACCTACTTCGGCAACGCGATACAGAGCATTCTGACGTACGCGTCCGCCGGCGACGTGCTGTCACATGATCTGGGTGGTGCGTCGAACAACTCAACAAGAATGTGCTGTCACACGACGAAGTTATAGTGAAGAGCTACGTAGAAAACTGGGAGAGGGACCCACGGTGTTTCCCACTGTTAAACTTCAACGGAGCAATGCTGACCATGGGAAGCTCTCCGGGATTTCTGATGTACGACAATGATTTTGGGTGGGGGAAACCAGTGGCGGTAAGGAGCTATAGGGCTAATAAGTTTGATGGCAAAATCTCGGCGTTTCCCAGGAGAGAGGGCGGCGGTAGTGTTGATCTTGAGGTTGTTTTGGCGCTGAAGACAATGGCGGGACTTGAGTCGGACCCAGAGTTCATGGAATATGTAGCTAGTTGTTAGTGAGTTAAATAATTAAAGGGTAGTTTGGGCAAAGGACTAGGTGGAATTATGATTATGATGTCGGACTATTTGGTTAAATTTTAAAATTCTTGTCTAAATTGATCTTTTTACTTGAGATGAGGGACCTAACGATAATTTTCACATGAAGAATATAGTCTAACAGGATAAGCCTATTATAATTCAAAACTATATATGAATGGAATATAGATGAAATGACAAAATATCAAATACTAAATTGTATGAATATAATGATTATTTATTCTACAGCATGTAAAGTAAATGGAAATGCTGAATAGTAATATAGCAAAAATAATATGTACAGGATTTATATGACAACTTAAAGGATGGTGAGATAATATACTCACTACACAACAACAATTAGAAATATTAAATGTCACTAAAGTAATTAATACAACAGATCCAATAACTCAACAATTAAGTAGTACTGTACAAGAAGATGCAGTATATACATTAATTCAAGCAATTATTAAACATTTTGTTGGGCAACCTCTTCAAATGAAGGATAAAGGCAAAAAACTCTTAATGAATTTAAGATGTCCAACTTTGACACACTTTAGGTGGTACAAAGATGTGTTTCTTACAAAGGTAACATTAAGAGATGATGATAATGCACCATTTTGTAAAGAAAAATTCATTTCATGATTACCTCCTTTATTTGCAGAAAGAGTAAAATCAAGAATAAAAAATAAACATGAAGGAAGTGAGATACCATATGATAAATACACTTATGGAGAATTATTTGCATAATGTACAGTAGAAGGATTATTCATTTGCAATGATTTAAACCTTAAATCTCAACTCAAAAAATAAGGATTAACAACAAGATGTAAATAGTTAGGAGAATTTGTGTATAATATTCCTCAAACCAAAGTACCTAAACCTGAAAGGAAATTAAGAAAATCATTTCAATCAAAAAAGAAATATAATAGATTTAGAAAAATAAAATAAAAAGAAACAACAAAAAACCCTAATAATCCAGAAAAATAACTAGGGAAACATCTAAGAAAAAAAAATGATATTACTTGTCATAAATGTGGAAAATGGGTCATTATACTAACAGATATTGGGTAAAAAAGAAAATACAATAATTAAATATTAGTGAAGAGCTAAAAGAAGGATTATGCCAAATATTACTAAATTAAGAAGAAGACAATTCTTGCAATTTTTCTAGTGATACTGAAAATGAAATAAAAATATTAATTCTGATCCAGAAACAAATTCAGAAAAGTTCAAAAGAGGAATGTGATGGAAATTGTAATAATACTATAGACTATTATAAGTCAATTTTACAAATGAATGATCTTAGTATAAATACACTAACCAAAAGTCAAACTTTTATGTTATATCTTATAGATAAAATTGAAGACCCAGATGAAAAAAGAAAAATACTAGAAAGCTTTTTAGAAAATTTTGAAAAACAACTAGAAACGGATTTATTAAAAAGAAACCAATTATGCTATTTATTAAAAGAAGTGATGGATAGATTTGAGACTACACCACCAAGAGAGCCAACTATACGGGAATTAAGACAAGAAATAAATCATTGAATTAACTAAAAGAAAATCTAATATTCAAAGAAAAACAATTAAACTGTTTACAAAAAGATATAAAAATTAAAATATAAACCATCAGCTTCAAAATCCAAAGATAAAAGAAAAGATAAAAAAAATTGAAAATAAAATTAAAAATGAAATTTGTAATGAATTACCAACATCATTCTGGCAAAGAAAGAAACATGTTGTAAAAGTATCATACGAAAAAGATTTTGATGAAAATAAAATACCAACTAAAGCCAAGCCTATCCAAATGAATAAAGAATTAGTAGAATATTGTAAAAAAGAAATTCAAGGATTATTAAATAAACATCTAATTAGGAAAGGTCATTCACCTTGGAGTTTGAAAGTTTCATGTAGCTAGGAAGCACAATCAACTTCAACAGTTCACGGATGTGAATACAGATGTGTTCCACAACTGTCCACACATCCACAATTAATGCAGCAAAATAAAATAATAACTCAAGAATTATATACGTTCACTGGTTTTGATCCCAGCAAACTAGGCTTACGCCCAAAAACTTTTCACTATTAAAAATTGTGTTGCTTTCAAAAACACAGATTAGTGAAAACTAAAATACGAAAATACTAAACAAGTTCTAATCACCTTCTACGATAAGAACAGACTCTCTTTCCCAAGTAGACTCTATTCCAATCAGAAGTAAAATAAAGAACTTGATTAAAACCTAGATGTGAGGTCGGATGTATGTCATAACCTTCACTCACAACCTAAATTCACAATATGAAAACGTGAAGAACAACTTGTGTATTGTCTCTCAAATTCACTCCAAATCATTGTCTTCTCTTTGTGCTGATCACTTGTATTTATATGCACCTTTGAGAAGATCTTCACGAATCCAACACATTCCTTATGTGAGTTTTCCAATTCCTACAAGGAAACATAAAGCACACTCACAAGGAAAGAGATTTTGTTAATAGGTTAATCCTAATATAAATCTATGTACATAAATAAAATATATTTACAATATTAACAAAGTCATTTTCAAAATAGGACAATATAAATCTTTCCATGAAAGTCCCAAAATCAACTTCCCAAATGTGATTGATTCGAAACTAAGGAAACACTTTGTTTCCTAAAAACTCACTCTTTCAATCTCCCCATATTTTGGACTTTCTGGTCAAAATCAAAAATTTATGATGATCACACTTTGACCAATATTTTCAGAAATGAAAACTCCCCCTGAATTGATGTGTGCGCAGATGTGTCAACACATCCACACACAACTGCATAATACAGATTAGTACTAAAACATGCAGTTCAATAAACATAACCAAAACAACCATTCAGTAACCTGTTTAAGTATTACAGACCCAAGTATAAACTAACAGAATATATAAAAAAATAGGAATTAAATTTTTTTTAGGAACCATCACAGAATAGAGCAAAAATTAAAATATTGTTTTTGAAATTAACTTTATCTCCCCCTTAGTTCAAAGATCCCATTTTCTCCGCGATGAGTAGTCAGGAGCAGCAACAGCAGGATCAGCATCAGCACCAGTTCCTTCTCCCACTACAACAAATATGTCTTTTTCCGGCACTTTTAAACCGGCACTTTACTTTGTGCCGCTAATTTCCCGTATTTTAACGAAAGTGCCGCTATATTTCCGGCACTTTTAATAAAATGCCGCAAATTCCCGGCACTTTATTAAAAGTGCCGCTAATTTTCGGCATTTCAACTAAAGTGCCGCTAAATTTTCCGGCGCTTTTTGGAAAATGCCGCGAATTCCCGGCACTTTATTAAAAGTGCCGAGAAATTTTCGACACATCAGGAAAAGTGCAGGGAATTCCCGGCACTTTATTAAAAGTGTCGGAAAATTTTCGACACTTCAGGAAAAGTGCAGAAAATTCCCAGCAATTTGATATAAGTGCCGCTAAATTTCCGGCAATTACTAAAAAGTGTCGCTAAATTTCGGCATTTATTGAAAAGTGCCGCTAATATCTGGCACTTTAATTTTCTGTGATTGCCGCATATTTTCCTGCACTTTTTGAAAAGTGTCGCCTAATTTTCGATACTTTTATGAAATTGCCGTATACTATTCCTTCAATTAACACTCAAGTAATGATATTGTATTTAAGTTGGACTACTTAACTTTTTTGGAACTACTCGTAATTGGATTCATATAGCTTTTAATTCCTTAATATTTTTGTAGAATATTTAATTTATTTGTTTCAACTCATGTTAGGTGGAACCGATTCAATTGCCACATGTATGATATTAATTTTTCTGTTCATTTTTGCATTGGGTTTTGATTAAAAAATGGATAAACAATTAAAGTAGTATATCGAATGAGAATATGCATCTTTAATTTGGCAGGCAAACAGTGGACGAAATACGAATGGGTGTCAGGTATGCATCGAGATTCTTTTATAGATTATCAGGTTGAATGTCCCTATTTTTTCTTTAAATTCTATTTATACAAAAGGCAGCTTTGGTCCTGTTTGTCAGAGGTTACATTGTTTTACTAGATAAAGAGTAGGTTCAGAGGTGCATATACAAATCAGCTTTGAATTATATGAGTAGTGATATTGGAATGGATGGTTGAACCATGTAATAATCTGATTTTACCCTGATCTTCTTCTACAGCCCCATCAACATAAGATGAAGAAGAAGCAAACAATTGATGGCACTCAAGACAAGACGAAAAAGAAACCGCGGATAAATGAAAAAACTTGAGAAAAGGTACACATGTTGTTTTGGTTTGTATGTGCATAAAGTAACTTGATTGATGCATTTCTTTTAATGATATCATTATGATTTTATTTTTTATTCATTTAATTCAGATTTATAATGCGAAGAATAAGAAGAAACAAAATGATGATATCAACAATCATGTATGTATTAGTTTTCACTTTGATTCCATTATTTTTCTAGGAGAACACTTCATCTTTACTTGGTCTGATATCTACATCAGCAAACCTAATATGATGTGTGTTTTTGCTGATTTATCATTATTTTTAGGGCTTTACTTTCTAAACCCAAGATGTCATTTCCGCTGCGTCAAATCTTGGTGTAAGTACCCAAATCTGGCTCATGCATTCCGGTTAAATTTCCCGGCAATTTCGGTAAATTTCCCGGTAATTCCCCGGACCTTCTAGTGTTAGGAAATATTAGGAACAGTTCCAAATTGAATGAAAGGATGAAAAGGAGCCTTCCCAATTAAGAAACACGTTTTTCTTAATTGGGAGGAAGCTTCTAGATATTGCCACCTTGCATGGTTCTAGAAATCTTTGAGTCACGAGGATAATGCCCCACTGCATTAGCTCGAGGTCCCTAGCCGCACGGCTTCATTGGCAATTTCCAGACTGCCTATAAATAGAGCCCTCCTCTACCCATTTTCACACAACAAAATCAATCCACAAATACTCATAATACGTGAAGAAACCTCCCAAGAACAGCTGGAAGTTCAAGAAGGTGAAGAAGAAGCTCAAGAAGTCATCTCCCTCCTCCTTGAAGGCCCAAGATCAATCCTCTCCTCCTAGCTTCATCCAAAGAAGAAAAGGAAGCCATTGGTAACCTCGCACGCCCTAACCTTGCATCTTAATTGCTCTATAATTGCTCATTGCATTGCTTTTATCTTGCTTGGGACTTGGTAGATTAAAGATCATATCTTTATATTCCCCCTTCCCCTTTGTATGCATTAGGCACCATTTGCCTTTAAAAATGTAGTCTTTATCCATAAAGGTGCATCCTTTGCACCTAAAACCCCATTTTTCCATAAAAAAGTCATCTTTATGCATCCTTTGCATATAAAAATCAAATCTTTTCAATAAAAATGCATCTTTTGCATTCAAATCCTTTTTCAAGCATCCTAGGCATTAAAGATCATATCTTTATCCTAGATTAAGCATCCTATACTTTTCAAAAGACAATCTTCATGCATCCTTTGCATATTCAAACACCAATTTCTTCAAAAATGCATCATTTGCATAAAAATACAATCTTTATGCATCCTTTGCAATAAAGATCATTTCTTTAAATCAAATGCATCCTTTGCAATCCAAAAATGTCATCTTTTCATTAAAAATGTCATTTTTACATGCATTCCCCCATTCCTCCATTAGCAACCTTGGAACGGACCGGTGTAAAAGATCCTATCTTTACATCGTTCCTTCCATAAAGGTTACATAATTTCTTTAGAAAGGGACACCTTTGAACCCTATATCTCCGATTATCACTTAAGATGAGTATGAAGCATCTATACGAGCTCGACCATCTTAAAGTGTAGAATTGATGGGCTAAGGACCCTCCTTTTCTAAAGAACCTCATCTTTGACTATAAAGAGAGTCATTCTCTCGATCACACAAGCCCCGAGGTCCAAAAATGCGATGATCACAAGTCTAAGATGAGGACGGGATCATAATCCCGAATACATAAAATCCAAGAAATCCCGAGCGACAACCAACAAATGGTTTGTACGTCCGGAAGACGACTTGGGACATTCCCTCCCCTTTATTTTCAAACACATGCACACAAGAAAGCACGCAAGCAAGCACGATTAATGGGATCTTGGGAGACTTGCTCCGGCAAGGCACCTTGGGTGAACGACGATCCGTTCTTCCCAAGGGGTAACTTAACCTCCGAACCCATAAAACCTTTTTTTCAAAGTTTTGAGGTAATCAAAATGGTGTGGCGACTCCATTTTTCAAATTAAACCGGATGTCTTCAAACTCGCGTGAATCCAACAAACAAAAAATTTTGGGCACACATTCACAGTTTGGCGACTCCGCTGGGGAATATCCCAAAGGAGAAAAGCTTTATTTTCAAAACAAAAATCGATACTCGGTATATAGGTGGAAACCACTTGCCCTTCATGTACACTCCCTGATGTGGGAGTTGGGATAACCGGTGGTTTAACAATCCCACGTACCAGTATCCGTTTTCGAAAAAAAAATTTGAAAAAAAAATAAAAGAAAGCTTTTCCCTTTGAGCGGGTTAGACTCCCGTCGCCGATTTCGTTAGTCGTGCTTGCTTTCTTTACCTTGCATTGCATCATTTGCATCTTGGAATCTGTGCATACTTTGAAACGGGAAACAACCCGAAAAATAGCAAAAGGAGTGGAACCTGGAAAATTGATCCATGCAGTCGTACGGCTTAATCCTCCTTGGGTTCTGACCGGGCGACCTCAGTGGCAATTCCACCAGGAAAAATCATGGTTAATCTGGCAGTCCTAGCAGCTTGGGGCTACTCGGCTCCATAGGCGGCCAGGGCTCCAGAAAATTTACGTGCTTATGTCTTTGCATTTTCCCCGTCCCAAAATCATTCCTTTAAAACACATTTATGAAAATCTCTGTTTTCACTCAAAAAGGAACATTTTTAGGAGACCGCACACTACGCGCACTTTGATATATCTGTACACTTTGCACGCACGTCCTTGAAACCCGAGGGTGGTTCAGTGCGATCACGGACGGCCTTACGATGCTCCGGGCGTGCACGGAATCATCCCAACCTCCCTACGTGGCGGCCAAAAGGTTTCGACCAATGCACGGTCCGTGTCACACATTTCAAAAACCATGACTTTTTGGTTGGGTTTGGTCTAGTCCGTGTCATATAGCCCGATTGCATACCCTCGTAAAGGTCAAGCCTTAGTTCATAACGGAGGAGGAACTACGCCAAAAAATTCCGACAAGGAAAAATTGGCGAGATCTTGATTCCGACATTGACTATTGACCTTGACCTGCACGAAATGTGTAAGAGTCAAGACCGAGTCTTTGCCAACAAATCAAAAGATCTTTCGCTCAAGCGAAGCTCTGCCAAAATTCCGACAAGGAAAAATTGGCAAGATCTTGACCGGCATTGACTTCGATTCTAACTCACGCACAGGCGTATGCAACGAAGTTCAATGTGACCTTTGTGTCATCCGGCTTTTGCCGCCCGCCCCATGCCTATTATCTTCTCGGACATTACCGAAAGTCAAAACGTCATTCGCTCAAGCGAAATTCTGCCAAAATCCTATCAAGGCAGAAAGACGAGACTTTCTCGGTATTGCCTTGACTATAATCCGCATCGCTCGTGCGTTGAAAGTTCCTATGAACCGCTAGACCCGTTAGGAGCGTTCTTTACTCTCGGTCGGTGGGATCCGCGTGCCCTATAGGACCCTCGCCCGGGAGTACATCCCCACTGGGAGGTCGAAATACGGGTGGAATACGAGGGGCTTATAGACGTAGTGACGGAACCCAGTGATCCGGGATCTAGAGTAGTTACGAAAAGAAGGGCAAACCCCTTTTCCAACCAAATAGATATTAATAAAAGACACTTTCATTTTAAGTAAATTTGGAAGATTCTAATTTGCATATTGCACGAGCCTTCGGCCCCCTAAACACCTACCCAGAGTCTAAACCTTTCCCATCCCTTTCCGCGGCGAGAAAAAAGTGGGTGAGAACACCGGGTCGGCGACTTGTTAGCGCGGGAATTCTCGGACGGCTCGCGAGAATCCTCGGTTTTGCCGGCTTTCGGTGTCAAAATGGCCAACATGGTAGTCAACAATGGTAATGACCAAGTAGTCGGAGAGGCCATCCCCGGTTCAGCCCAAGCCTCACATATGGTATGATGTATGCGGCTTGTGAGGATGCATGGAGTATGAGTATCAAGAATGGATTAATGAAGACGCTCCTTCGAGAAAGAAGAAGAAGAGAAAGTCCACACAACATAAGTTAAAGGAAAGGTATGAAGCCGGAGACAAGAGCGTCGGAACTACAGGGAGCCTTTTGGCAAGTTCGATTACTATGTCGGCTATGCCAAACAGCCCGCCAAGGAACCCATCATTCAAAGCACAGTCCGGCTGATACCCCCATGGACGGTGATCCTCTTGAAGCGAGAAAGTGCTGAATTTGTGGCCATCGTGAAGTTCAATGAGAAGCTAGCGAGATCTAGAAGCGAGAATACGTAAAGCCTATTGAATACGTAGCCGGTCAAGGAAGAATTAAGATCCCCTGCGAAGAAGACTTCATCGGCATTATCCAGGCCAACCCTCTGTTGGCTATACGACAAGGTCGTGGTGTCCAAGATCGGTAAAGAGAAAATGAGTTATCGGCGGTGCATTGATAAGATGAGCCGAGACTCTTCGGTCAATGAGCCCGGTTGTCACGGACGAGGCTCGGCGAGAGATTGCATCAAGCTACTCTAGCTCCCCTTACTATCTTTCCACGGTACCGGCCTATCAATGATTTCCGGCAAGTTTTTGATCAATTTGAAGTCTCCAACTTTACGAAGAACGGCGACAAGACTGCTATTCCCAGTGGCAACAAGAAGAAGGAGTGAGATCCGGTCCAACCCTTGTCAAACACCCTCGAGTCAATAAGTAGTGTAGGGTCCCGAGTCGGTAGCGTCTATTCGGTTGAGTCGGGAATCTTTGAATTCCAGTCCTACGAGTCATCCGAAGGCCTCACGCCCGAGGACTATCAAAATGTAATCGATGTCATCTTTCCCCTTATTTTGAATGAAATGACGGATCTTTACGAGTATCCTCTTATTGCCAACTTAACAAATGATAAATTAACTCAAAACTTAACAACAGTTAATAATGAATCATTTGAACAAGATGCAAACACACTAAATGAACAATACATTAAAGAAATTTTTAAGCAGGTTTCAGAGAAAGAGGAAAACCGGGCCCAAGGCCGAGGAGGTTTTGACAAGTGTGAACTTGGGTGCTTGTCGAGGAACCTAAAGAGACACGAGATCGGAAACTTCTTCCGGGGTTGAGCGGGACGGGCCGATCGATGCGCTCGGAGAATACGTCGACGTGTTTGCATGGTCATACGGGGATATGCTTAGGGGCTAGACGGTTCGATAGTAGAGCACGAAATCCCTCTAGCACCGAGATGCTAAGCCGGTAAAACGAGCGAGGAAGATCAAGCCGGAATGGTCTCTACGAGGTCAAAGAAGAAATTGAGAAGCTCTGCGGGTAGGATTCATCGAGTCATTGAATATCCGACATGGTTATCCAATATTGTGACCGTCACCAAGGCCAATGGGAAGGTGCGGCTTTGTGTGGATTTCAGAGATCCGAACAAGGCCGGCCCCAAGGACAATTACCCTTTGCCAAACATAGACATCTGGTGGACTCAGCGCGACTACGAAGTCAAATCCTTCGTTGATGGCTTTGCAAGCTACAACCGAGATCAAGATGGCCGAGGAAGACCAAGAAAAGACGGCCTTCACCACACCGTGGGAACTTCTTGTTATACGGTGATGCCATTTGGGCTTAAGAACGCGGGGCTACTTACCAAAGGGCGGGGACCGCGCTTTTTCATGACATGATCCACAAGGAGATTGAGGTCTACCTAGACGACATGATAATCCACTCCAAAGGCAAGGATGGGCGGCACTTTGTTGACTGCGGAAGTTCTTTGAGAGGCTGAGACAACATTCCATGAGACTAAACCACCGCCAAATGCACCTTCGGAGTGACAAGGGGAAAAGTGCTTGGAGTACATGGTCACGGAGCGAGGTATCGAAGTTGACCCCCAAAGATCAAAGCCATTATGGATATGAGGCCACCTCGAACCCGGACGAAGTCAAGAGCTTTATGGGAAAAGCTGCGGTACATCAGCCCGTTTCGTCAATCGGTTGACCACTATGTGCGAGCCCATCTTCAAGCTCATGAAGAAGAACGTAGACACAAAAATGGACCGAAGAATGCCGGGATGCTTTTGACCGAGATCAAGGCATACTTGGTACATCCTCCGGTGCTATGCCCCACATAGACGAAACCTCTTACGCTCTATCTCATCATCAGCGATACGGCGGTTGGGGCTATGCTTGCTCGGGAGAAGAAAGACTCTCGGGTAGAGAATGCCATTTACTTTGTCAGCGGAAGGCTGCGGGGAAGTGAGCTCAATTACTCGGCATGTGAAAAGACACGTGCGGGGTAGTGCAGGTAGTCGGCAAGTTGAAGCATTATATGCGAAGCCCACCCTGTGAATTTGGTCTCAAAAATGGACCCCATCAAGTATATCTTTGATAAGCCTTCCCTCTCGATGCGTCTAGCAAAGTGGTCCTTCTTTTTAGCGAGTACGACATCAACTATGTGACCGGAAAGGCCATCAAGGGTCAAGCGTTGTCGAGACCACGGGCAAACTTCCCCGGTAATGAAGACGAGAGGGCACGAACCCCAATTCCCGAGATGAAGGGATCTTTGCGGTCGAGCCTAAAACCGATGGCAATTATTCTTTGACGAAGCCGCTAACAAAAGAGGAAATGGCGTCGGGATGCTCTTGGTCGATCCGAAAGACGAGCATACACCCATAGCCCTCAAGTTGAACTTCCTGCCACAAACAATGTTTCCGAGTACGAAGCCTGCATTCTTTGGTTTGGAAGCTGCCTTAGAAAGGAATGTCAAGGAGCTCGAAGTTTACGGAGACTCGGCCACGATCATCAACCAGGTTTCCAACAAATGGAAGACTATGGACCCTAATCTGCGGCGGTATCATGCCCGTATGGAGGAGTTATTTGGACGGTTCGGAGAAGTGACCTTCCACTACTTGCCAAGGGAAAAGAACAGTTCGCGAGATGCCTAGCTACTCTAGCCTCATTGGTAGAGATCCCCGAGGGAAAAGCCATAAAACCCTTCGAGTGGGTAGAAGAGAAGCCCCGGCCTATACATTTGTGAAGTAGACCGGGGACCCGAGCCTATAAGGGAACCCTGGTACAATCAAATTTACTAGTTCCTCAAAGATGGAGAGTCAGCTTTCAGAGACGAAGAAGGTAGATCGAAAGAAGGAGTCAGAGCCAAAAGCTTACAAGCCTTGAAAAGGTTGGCCTCCCATTATGTTATTCTAGGAGGCAACCTGTACAAGAAGCGGTACCAAGGACCACTCCTCTTGTGCGTCACTCAAGAAAGGGTCAAAGAGTTGATGACTGAAGTCCACAATGGTCCCTGCGGTCCTCATATGAATGCCAGAGCCACGATGCAAGTAATCCTCGGAATGGGTTACTATTGGATTTCCATGGAAACGGTGTGTCCAGCAAGTCGAGCATGCGACAAGTGCCGGCGGTTTGCCAACCTCAACCATCTCCCGCCTCATGACACTGTGCTTGCATGACTGACTCCTTGGCCGTTTGCAACTTGGGGTATTGATGTGATAGGGAAAATAGCCCGGCGAAAGCAATGGGCATGAATTTGTGTTAGTAGCCATCGACTACTTCACCAAGTGGGTAGAGGCCAAGTCCTACAAGGTCCTCACTTCCAAGAAGTGGCCCGGTTCATCAAAGAAAACATAATGTGCGAGATATGGGGTGCCCAATGAGATCATTTCCGATAATGGGTCGCACTTTGAAGGGGCTGCGATAGGTTCTTTGTCGAGTCGAGAATCACTCGCCACAAGTCGTCTCCGTACGGACCTCGGACTAATGGAGCCGTGGAAGGCTGCTAATAAGACGCTCAAACGGATCATCAGGAAAATGGCCACCCGTGGTCGTGATTGGCCCGAAAAGCTGCACTTGGCACTCTGGGGCTCTGAACGTCTGTCGGAAACGGCTACGGGAGAAACTCCTTTTGCCCTAACCTACGGGATGGAAGCGGTGTTACCGGTGGAGTTGGAAATCCCGTCATTAAGGGTCCTCTGGAAAACAGTGTCAATGAAGTAGAATGGTTGCGTAGCGGCATGATGAGTTGGCCTGCCTTGATGAGAGAAGGCTAAAAGCCATGGAACACACCCGAGCCTACCGGAGGCGGATGGCGAGCGTTCGACAAAAGGTCAAGGCCGGAGACATCAAAGAGGGTGACTTAGTGTTGAAAGTGAAGCCCCTACCGAGAGACAACCCCACAGGAAAATGGGAACCCGTTTGGATCGGCCCTTATGTGGTGCAGAAGATACTATCGGGAGGAGCCATGAAGCTTGCAGACCTGGACGGCAATCCCTTTGTCCACCCAGTCAACGGTGATAAGCTCAAAAGATACTATGTCTAAAATAAAAAAAAAAGAAGAAAAAAAAGAAAGTGCAAAAAGAGTAATACCCAGCTAGGCTGAAAACCCCAAAAAAGGGCGGTCTAGGCAAAAGACAGGGTTGCACATAAAAAAAAAAGAAAAAGAGGTGCAAAAAGAGTAATGCCCGGCTAAGTGAAAACCCTAAAAAGGGCGGTCTAGGCAAAAAGCAGTGCACATAAAAAAAATAGAGTTCACCAGAATGAACTACGAAGACCTGAGCCCCTTAGTCTTTCTTGTAAAAGGGGAACGTAGGCAGCCATATATGGTTCGGTCTAAACAATAAAAAGGGCAATCAAGCTTCCATGAAGTGTGTCCTAAAAAATAAAGGGCATTTCAGTTTTCATAAAACGGGTCCCAATCAATAAGACATTTGAATTTCCATGAAATGTGTCTTGATTAATTTCTAAGATAATATTTCTTGTTCATTACAAGTTAAAAACTTCTTGATGAGTTCAAGCACGGTCTACTCTTGACTCTGCTAACCTGCTACAAAGATCTAAAATACAAAAAAATGCCTAAATAAACTAATGTGTTTGCAAAATGGCAATAAGGGAATCCTAAGAAAAGATTTGTCAGTCGTCATTCGCTGAGTCTTCTTTAGTCTTTTTCCCTTTACCTCGACCCCGTCGAGTTTTCTTTCTCTTCTTCTCTATAAGGTCGGTATCCCTCACCCCGATCTCCGGTATCCTCACTGGAGCCTCTACCAAACCCGTGTCAATAAGGGCTCTATCTACACGAGCACGAGTCCGCATTTCCTCCCTCTGAGTCTCAGTCAAAGGAGCGACCTCGGACAATCTCTTGTATCGAGCCTCCATATCTCTGATCAGGTCACCCGACTGGTTATGGCGACTCGCCTTAGCCTCGGTCTCCCTCGTAGTTCTACTCGAGTCACAGTCGGCCCCAATAAAGCCCGACGTCTCTCCCCCCGAATGACTGAGTCGCTCCCATTTCCCTCTCGTACCCGGTCCAAGTAGACAGGTGGTCAAGATGGTGCTCTTCTGCTCTGAAGATAACCACCTGGGTGGGAAAGCGGCATATGTCCAAGCCCTCGAGAAGAATAAGAAGGCATTTGGATCTCTCATGTCCAATGGCACCACCTCCATGGTCCGGATGTCCTCCCAATCGCTCGGTGGCTCTGTAATGCCCCAAGCTGCTGGATACCAAGCGAGGGAATGTAGAAGGAAGACGGAGAACCACCGGAACCCTCACAAAGCATAAGACTCTGAAATATCCTCTGAGTGCAATCTCCAGTGAGGTATCCACCAATGGATGTCCGAAGTGGATAGCCTAGCCATCGTCAGCTCCCAGCTACCCTGGTCCTGCTGCCTCGGTGCACCTCTCCGAGAAATCACCCAAGGGCACTGAGTCGGCAAAGCCCCTGGCAAAGCCCCGAGCCTCTCTGCAGCCACAAAGTCAGTACAGCTGGACTCCCAGACCTCAATAAATGGTCTCCCCTAGCCATCCTGTCAATGCCATGAAGGGTCTCACCCAAAACCAGTGGGACAATGTCCTTCCCAGCCCGACAGTCTCTCACCATGTCCAAAAGACCACCATGACAGATCCCCACGGACTCAGCAGTGAACAAAGCAGAAAATATGCAGAGAATAAAGGCATCCATAGCCACCGTAGTTGCAGTCATAGCCGGAGAACCAAACCTGCCCGGGATATCAGAAAGGTCAATCCTGTTCGGGGCTATCATCATCCCCTCAGCCTCTTCCAAAGAAATCTGCAGAAAAGATGCAAGCTTTACCGCTACCGGCACGTCTCCGATCAGCGGAATAGATATAGCCTCAATTTCTGGACCCCCAATCAAGGCTCGGAAGTCTTCATGCATTGGAACGATCTCATTGTAAGAAAAGCAGTAAACATGTCTCCGAACGTCCCAAAACCTTGCTGCTGCTCTCAAAAGGTCCCAATCGGGCAGGAGATCCCTCAAATGCCATAAAGACTTGATCTTGAAGGAAGAATCAAGCAGCCCCTTGTGAGATTGGAAGTTGTGCTTCACCCAAGATTGAAGATCGGACAGAAAATGGTCTCGCTTCCCCCTTTGCAATCTGACGGGCTTCTCCATTGCAAGATGACCAAAGATGGTGTCTTTAAGTCCAAAATGTGCTCTGGGAACAATTGGGACAAGTCTAGAGTGAAAATGAAATGAAATGGCCAAGCCTTGCTTTTATTCAGAAAATGACCAGTTCAGACAGAACTGTGAGCCGCACGGCTTCATTTGCCCTTGGGACCTGTCCGCACGGCTACATTAGCCATCTGCAGAAAAAAATCTGCAGCAACCAAGTTGCTGCCCAAAGGGAGTTTTCACCCCACTTTCTCAACCAAAACCTGTACAAAAACATATCCAGAAGCCATTCAAGCATTTATACACCATTATAAATCATTTTGGCCCAGTTTCAGCCCCAATTCCAAGCAAAAAACTGCCCCGAGGCTCAGATAATATGCAAATTTAAAAAGCATAAAATAGAAAAGCAAATAAAATAGTAATACAATGTCTTCGCCCCATCGGCGCCCAAATAAAGCAAAAAATAAACAAAGTATGCATAAAAATGTGTTCATTGTTTGTTCTGTTCCTAATTCCACTCTAGAGACCTCCTAGGCCTCCGATTCTTCTTCATCTTCATCACTACTCAGCTCATAAACGCTAGCCTCCCTCATCAGGTCCTCCTGGTCGCTTACATCGGACAGACGGACATTATCGTGCCCGTACTCAGCCAGCTGCTCCAGAATGTCAGCATTGGGTCCCCGCCCCCGAGGCATGGCACTGGAAGAGTACTCTGAGGCCAATGAGGTAGACGCTGTGCCCCCGACATGCCGTCTCTTGCGCCCGGGCTCCTGTGCATCTGCTGCCGCCTTTGAAGCGCAGGCCAGCTTCCTCGAAGAGGCAGGCACATGTCCTTCCGGCCCTATTCTACACGACCGGCCTATCATAAGTGCGAGTGGAACTGAGAAAAAGAAGAAAAATCTCGGAAAATCTCGGAAAATCTCGGAATTGCAAAAAGCAAAGAAAGCTAAAAAGGGAAAGACCCTAAAAGTATACTTACAGTCTTTGTCGGGCGGCAAGGTATCTTGGGGCTCCCTAGTGTCGGGGACGGGAATCCTCATCCTCCTCGGTACTCCGTGAACCACATAGGACGGATGCGCGGGAGGGATCGGCGGGTCGGTAGGCTCATCCTCCCCATATCCACGAGTGACCGCCGGCTTCACTAGCTTCGTGGCATCCTCGGTATTTGCTCCACAAACACGGCGTAGGGGTATCCATGTCAAAGTACTCCTCGGCGGCCACGCCTGCACGGTACCTAGCAATCTCATCCTGCGGCCAATCCACGGGCTGCGGCATCCGTCTTTGGAGGATCTGAGGAGTAATGGCGTCGAATGGAGGGACATGGCCATCGCCTCGTAAACGGTCCCCCAAATATATGACATCACATGTCAGCCCAGTAAGCCATCTCCTCTGCCTCGTCGCCTCAATGGCCTCTCCCAGCAAGATCTCCGGATACCTGCCCCAGGGGTAGAAGTCCACTCCGTCGTGCCCATCCCTGTTGATGACCGGCCTCACCATCTTATAATCAAAGGTGATCCGGGTCTTTCCCGTGAACTTATCCCTCGCATCTCCCCTCCAGCGGACCATAGCAGGGAAGATGGTGATATCGCTCTGTTGGTTCCACGGAAAGAACCTGATCACCTCACAGAACCAGACCTGCATGTTCAAAACATCAAAAAGGTCATTTTTCTTTCATAAAAGTCTCAAAGGCAGAAAGTAGAAAGAGAAAAGAAAGAGGGACTACCTCAAGAGCAAAGGAGAAACAGTCCATAGAAGCAGCCTTGTTCCGGCTGTACAGATCCAAGGAGAAGTACAACTCCGCCAATCCGGCCTCTCCCCACGAGACCGTCCCAATCCCATCCACATTCTCCAGAGAGTCGAGGAGGCAAGTCATGGCCAGTGTCCCAGAATTAGCAAAAATGGTGACTGATAGCATCAACCATACAAAGGCTCTAGCCAGCTGCTGGGCAGTCACATCGCTAACGGCAAAGTCCCGTATGCAGTTCTGGACTGCCACCTCGACGTTTCGCGTCTCCATCCCTAGCCCCTTGGGAATCAGCTCAAACCCGACCAAAGCTCGGAACTCCTCGGCTGTAATGTGATCCCTCCAAGTCACGGGCCTCCCGGTAAACTGTAGACCAGTGATAGCCGTGAAATCAGCGGGAGTCACTGTCAGCTCTCCCCAGCTCAGATGAAAGCTATGAGTGGTATCCCACCAAAACTCAGATAGGGCCTGGACCAAGCCCTTGCTCTTAGAGGTGATGTGGTTCCCCCTGCCGATAGCCTCGATGAATGAATCTAGGCCGGTAGCTCGCACCAGCTGCTTGGGATTCACCCCATTCTTCTCGAAATCTGGCATCCTCTACCAAAGCCTGACCGCTATCTCAGATGGTCCTCTGGACTTGTTCTCCTGTAGACAAGCACAACAAAGAAGTGTGTAAATCATTCATCATTTTCAAAAACATGCATATATTCAAAAGTGCACATGTTTTCAAAAGAAAATCATTCACAAAAGTTTTTCTAGCATCATTTACATCAAAAAAGCGTCTTTCATCACTTGAAACACGTTGTGTCAAGCCCCATTGATTTCCTAAAGCACAAAATCACAATTTTCACAATTCTTTGCACAAAAGCATTATTCTTTAAAAAATGGCATGCATGAATCCTTTTCATCTTCCAAAAATCTTGATAATCAAAATTTTGACCCAGTTCTAGCACATGCAAGAACTCCGTCTCATTTTAGACAATTATCATTCTTACTTTATTTTCGAGAAAAAAAAGTGGGTCATTCCCATTATTTTTATCAAATAAATTGCACATGCATGTTCTTAGCCTCATAGGCTCATCATCAATGTTTCAAAATCATTCAAAAATCCTAGGAAAATCCTAGAAAATTCCTAAAATTTGGGTCAAGCCCTAAATCAATGAAAATTCAATCAAAATCGACGGAATCGAGCCAAATAAGAATGCTTACCCCAACCGGACGCGGGTTCGTCGATTTATGCTCTCTTCTCCCCGGGTAAAGCTCCGATGGAGGCATAAGAAAGTCATACTTTCTCTCCGTCCGAACGAGCTCTTTCCTCCTCCTCCGAGCGGACGCCGAGATGTTTCTTCTTGCTTGCCTCGGTATAGGATTGCCCTCCGGATCCATTCCAATCGATAGAAGCAAAGGGAATTGAAGAATTTTGCAGAAATTCTCTCCTTCCTCTCTTTCTTCCTCGGCAGCTCTTGGGCGGCAATAATGCCCAATGCCCATTCAAATCTGTTTTAAATAATCTGGAAAAATCAAGCTTCTAGCCGTACGGCTTCTTTTTCTCCATCTCATGCCGGGCGGCCTCATTCGCTCTGAGCAGAAAATTACAATCCTGCCCCTGGACCTTCCACTTGGGCATGCAATTCCCGTTATCCTTTAACGGAGATAACGTCCTTTTCAGAAGATGTCCCTTATCTCCTAAGCAATTAAGCTTTATTCCCAGTCGCCTCCGTTAATTCCGTTATAACGGGATAACGCTAGGTGACAACCTCCGAATTGTCAAAACTCTAAACTTAAGCTACCTCTATCCCGGATAGTGACGTATGCTAAGTTCTCTAAACTTAAGCTACCTCTATCCCGGATAGCGACGTATGCTAAGTTCATCTAAACTTTAGATACCTCTATCCCGAATAGTGAAGTATGCTTGAGTTCTTCTTAACTTTAGCTACCTCTATCACGAATAGTGAAGTATGTTAAAGTTCATCTTAACTTAAGATACCTCTATCACGAATAGTGAAGTATGCTTAAGTTCTTCTAGCTTTAGCTCCCTCTATCTCTGTCAAAAAGAGATAGCGCCGTAAGCTTTAGTCTCCGTTATTTCCGTCATAAAGAAATAACGTCATCTAGCTTTAGCTCCCTCTATCTCTGTCAAAAAGAGATAGCGCCGTAAGCTTTAGTCTCCGTTATTTCCGTCATAAAGAAATAACGTCATCTAGCTTTAGCTCCCTCTATCTCTGTCAAAAAGAAATAGCACCATAAGCTTTAGTCTCCGTTATTTCCGTCATAAAGAAATAACGTCATCTAGCTTTAGCTCCCTCTATCTCTGTCAAAAAGAGATAGCGCCGTAAGCTTTAGTCTCCGTTATTTCCGTCATAAAGAAATAACGTCATCTAGCTTTAGCTCCCTCTATCTCTGTCAAAAAGAGATAGCGCCGTAAGCTTTAGTCTCCGTTATTTCCGTCATAAAGAAATAACGTCATCTAGCCTTAGCTCCCTCTATCTCTGTCAAAAAGAGATAGCGCCGTAAGCTTTAGTCTCCTTTATTTCCGTCATAAAGAAATAACGTCATCTAGCTTTAGCTCCCTCTATCTCTGTCAAAAAGAGATAGCGCCGTAAGCTTTAGTCTCCGTTATTTCCGTCATAAAGAAATAACGTCATCTAGCTTTAGCTCCCTCTATCTCTGTCAAAAAGAGATAGCGCCGTAAGCTTTAGTCTCCGTTATTTCCGTCATGAAGAAATAACGTCATCTAGCTTTAGCTCCCTCTATCTCTAAGAGATAGCGCCGTAAGCTTTAGTCTCCGTTATTTCCGTCATAAAGAAATAACGTCATCCAGCTTTAGCTCCCTCTATCTATGTCAAAAAGAGATAGTACCCTAAGCCTTAGCTTCCGTTAGAATGAAATAATGTCAGGTGACAACCTCCATTAATTGTCAAAACTCTCAAGGATCCTAGACATCGTTCCTAACTATCTAGTGATGCTTGAACTACGATCAAGGCTTGATTCCTCCGGGATACGTAGGTAGCCTTTTATTCATTTAATTCAGATTTATAATGCGAAGAATAAGAAGAAACAAAATGATGATATCAACAATCATGTATGTATTAGTTTTCACTTTGATTCCATTATTTTTCTAGGAGAACACTTCATCTTTACTTGGTCTGATATCTACATCAGCAAACCTAATATGATGTGTGTTTTTGCTGATTTATCATTATTTTTAGGGCTTTACTTTCTAAACCCAAGATGTCATTTCCGCTGCGTCAAATCTTGGTGTAAGTACCCAAATCTGGCTCATGCCTTCCGGTTAAATTTCCCGGCAATTTCGGTAAGTTTCCCGGTAATTCCCCGGACCTTCCTAGTGTTCCGGAAATATTCCGGAACAGTTCCAAATTGAATAAAAGGATGAAAAGGAGCCTTCCCAATTAAGAAACACGTTTTTCTTAATTGGGAGGAAGCTTCTAGATATTGCCACCTTGCATGGTTCTAGAAATGCTGACTCACAAGGGATAATGCCCCACGGCTGCATTAGCTCGAGGTCCCTAGCCGCACGGCTTCATTGGCAATTTCCAGACTGCCTATAAATAGAGCCCTCCTCTACCCATTTTACATACAACAAAATCAACCCACAAATACTCATAATACGTGAAGAAACCTCCCAAGAACAGCTGGAAGTTCAAGAAGGTGAAGAAGAAGCTCAAGAAGTCATCTCCCTCCTCCTTGAAGGCCCAAGATCAATCCTCTCCTCCTAGCTTCATCCAAAGAAGAAAAGGAAGCCATTGGTAACCTCGCACGCCCTAACCTTGCATCTTAATTGCTCTATAATTGCTCATTGCATTGCTTTTATCTTGCTTGGGACTTGGTAGATTAAAGATCATATCTTTATATTCCCCCTTCCCCTTTGTATGCATTAGGCACCATTTGCCTTTAAAAATGTAGTCTTTATCCATAAAGGTGCATCCTTTGCACCTAAAACCCCATTTTTCCATAAAAAAGTCATCTTTATGCATCCTTTGCATATAAAAATCAAATCTTTTCAATAAAAATGCATCCTTTGCATTCAAATCCTTTTTCAAGCATCCTAGGCATTAAAGATCATATCTTTATCCTAGATTAAGCATCCTATGCTTTTCAAAAGACAATCTTCATGCATCCTTTGCATATTCAAACACCAATTTCTTCAAAAATGCATCATTTGCATAAAAATACAATCTTTATGCATCCTTTGCAATAAAGATCATTTCTTTAAATCAAATGCATCCTTTGCAACCCAAAAATGTCATCTTTTCATTAAAAATGTCATTTTTACATGCATTCCCCCATTCCCCCATTAGCAACCTTGGAACGGACCGGTGTAAAAGATCCTATCTTTACACCGTTCCTTCCATAAAGGTTACATGATTTCTTTAGAAAGGGACACCTTTGAACCCTATATCTCCGATTATCACTTAAGATGAGTATGAAGCATCTATACGAGCTCGACCATCTTAAAGTGTAGGATTGATGGGCTAAGGACCCTCCTTTTCTAAAGAACCTCATCTTTGACTATAAAGAGAGTCATTCTCTCGATCACGCAAGCCCCGAGGTCCAAAAATGCGATGATCACAAGTCTAAGATGAGGACGGGATCATAATCCCGAATACATAAAATCCAAGAAATTCCGAGCGACAACCAACAAATGGTTTGTACGTCCGGAAGACGACTTGGGACATTCCCTCCCCTTTATTTTCAAACACATGCACACAAGAAAGCACGCAAGCAAGCACGATTAATGGGATCTTGGGAGACTTGCTCCGGCAAGGCACCTTGGGTGAACGACGATCCGTTCTTCCCAAGGGGTAACTTAACCTCCGAACCCATAAAACCTTTTTTTCAAAGTTTTGAGGTAATCAAAATGGCGTGGCGACTTCGTTTTTCAAATTAAACCGGATGTCTTCAAACTCGCGTGAATCCAACAAACAAAAAATTTTGGGCACACATTCACACTTGGGGGTTACATTCCTGATATTCTCTATTTAATTAGTCATTTTTGTCTTTGAATCAGAAGCAGGTTATCTATTTAGTGGCTGTGAGTCCTAGTTAAGATCTTCTTAATCCGATCTTTGGTGGGTTTTGGATTATTAGGGTTTTAGGGATGGAATGTGCCGCTAGACCCACAAAACCTTCTTCAAATATATCTGAAATCATCTCCAAATTTGCTAAAGTCTGTAAATTTAGGTCCATTGGTGTTTTTTCCTCTAAAAATCCTGACCATTTTTCCAAGAAAGTTTACCTATAGATGGAATTGGTTTTCTGTCATGTGAAGATAGTAGTGATGCTACTACTGATGATCCAGAGAATGACATTGGCAGCACCAAAATCCATCCCAACCCCATTGAGATTCAAGAAAAGGGTAATATATGTTATGGCCATGTTGAGATGTTGGAGTTGTTTGAGAAAGTTTCTGAGCTGAAGTTGGCTTATATTCAACTACAGCAAGCTCACATTCCTTATGACACTGATAAAATTAAAGCTGCTGATGAATTAGTCTTTGCTTAACTTGAGGGGTTGTGCAAGATTAAACGTGCTTTAAAAGAGAAGCAGTTTGAGAAAGCTGATAGTGATTCAGCTTGTTTGGATATTCTGCTGGCTGTATAATGGGATTGAGAGATTGGCTGAAGAGATTAGGTGAGAAAAGGGAATTCTTAGGTCTAAGAATTTCTCCTCTATACATGATATTGTTCAGGGAGCTTCAAAGGCAATTCATAATTTTGCAAAACCTTTGATTGCTTTAATGAAATCAGTCACCTAAAAAAATTGGCCCACACTAACATAACTTCCTGGATCCGCCACTGCTTGCACCTTAGATAGACTTGTGCATAGAGAGAGAGAGAGAGATGGCTGGTGGTCTACTTGTACCACCACTCTCTTTACATGTGTTTCTCAAAGATGAAGAGCAAGTAGAAAATGTTGGCTACATTCTTTATCTGAATTAGATTCTTGCTCTTTCTATTAATTACAAATACTAGCAGATCCAGAGTGGAGAGGCTGTGGTGACCTGTTAATGTATCTGCACATGCGATGTTTCAATCAATATGAAAACTGGGAACTGGAGATAACACGATTGTTATCACTAACATTGACCATGGCACAATCATGTTCCCGTTGATTATCTTGAGCCATGTCCTTCCCCTGAGTTAGCATATTTGCATTTCTACCCTCAGCTTCATCCTCTAGGGTCAGCAGCTATTGGGTTGCTTTAACAGGTTCTTTGCGCTTTTGCGCTTTCATTTCACTTGAAGGGGCTGAGGTGCTTTTATTGGGTGGGAGGTCCTTCAAATGTTCGATGGGTGCTTCCTCAACCTCCATATCTGGTTTCGTGTTGTTCCATTCTCCATTATGCCATCAATATAAGTTCACCACATCGAGCTGAATAATTGGGAAGCACAATAGGACTTTAGATTCTTAATTGTTGCTTGATCCCTTGATGCTCCATTAAAGTTGATTGTTTCATTTGCCATCATTTATTCAGGGAGAGCAAGCAGAGAACAACAAATTTCATTTGCCATCATTTGTTCATTATTCAGTTATTTCAGTTTTGGGTCCTTTTCATTATTCAGTTTTGAATAATAATCTTAAAAAAACCAATGTTTTATGCAGGGGGAAGTTTTTGTTGATCTTCTTGACTATAAAGGTCCAAAAACAGTTGTGGCTCGAGGAGTCCTGGTATGCGAGGATGCTGCTAAAATAGTTGGTGGACATAAATTGGGAAAAGAATTTTTGGAAGTTCTTATCAAAGACGCGATAAAGCCAACATAACGTTTGATTAGGCCTTACGAAGGAGTTACTAATTTGGGAGAAGCTATTGGAAAATCAATTGCATGGAGATCCATAGATGTAATTCCAAGGTTGTTCTAAATTATATCTCTTATGATGTTCTAAATTATATCTCTTATGTTCTTATTTTCTTATTTAATATCATTTAAAACTAAATAATGCTTATTTTTTCAGGTGATGGTTTAAATGAGGACCTTATAACCCAATCTATACGGGAGAAGATTGCATTCATTTGTATTTTTGTTTGCTACTTGAACTCAGTTTGTAGATGTCAATGCTTGTTGCGTACCTTCCTTTTGAACTAGTACTTTTTGGATTATGTAATGCATACTAAATGTTCAATTTATGGTAATAGACCAAGCTTTATATTTTATAAGTTATTCTTATTCATTACTAATTGTTGAAATTTGTTTATGTTAGTGATTTTAATAGCACAATAAATTAGAGAAATCAAAATTTTCTAGGGCCAGAAATATATATATTTTAAAAAGGAAAAAATTCCCAATAATTTTAAATGCGCCGCGCGCTAATATTGGAGAATATTAAAAGTGCCACTAATTTTTGGCACTTTAAAAAAAGTGCCGCTAATTTTCAAGCATTTTAGACGTGCCGAGATAAATTAGTGGCACTTTTAAAGTGCCGGAAAATTCCCGGCACTTTTAAAGTGCCGGAAATTAGTGGCACTTTTAAAAGTGCCGGGAAATTTGCGGCACTTTTAAAAGTGCCGCAAATTAGCGGCACTTTTAAAAGTGCCGCTAATTTTCCGGCACTTTTAAAAGTGCCGGGAATTTCCGGCACTTTAAAAGTGCCGGAAAGTATTGCCGACACCACTTTTTCCGGCACTTTAAGAAGTGCCGGAAAAAGTGCCGGAAAAAGCTTTTTCGGCACTTTTTTTAACATTTCCGGCATTTTTAAAGTGCCGGGAAAAGGCATATTTGTTGTAGTGATCCCCCTTTTTGAACAGAAAGAGTAGCATGCCACCTTAGGAGTTTGTCTTTGAAAGCTTTGAGGTCATTGGCATGGGATTTGGAGGCTTGCATTTGAGTAGACAGGGCTGTGGTGAGGGCTTCAACAGTAGCTATTTCATCATCCAGTTCCTGAATTTGTGCTTTAAAGGGATCCACAGATGTGTGGCTGTATATGCCCACATCTGGCATGGGAATTTAAGGAACAACTCCCAATGGGAGATCAACAAACCTTTGTTTTTCATCCAACAGAGTCTCTGATTCTTTAAACAAATCAAACTTATCAATCCTAGCTTCACCTTTTTCAGCCTTTACACCTTGGGCAATCAGAATTTGAGAAATGAGGGCAGGATAAGGAAGAGACCGTTTCTTTGAAGGGGATTCACAATACCCACATATCTTCCTAAAGATAAACTCATCAAAATTGATATTTTTCTTAGCCCCTAATCTGTAGAATAAATCAGCCTGAACTCTAGTCACAGAAGTTTTATTGTTGGAGGGGCAAAGATTGGCAGTTAAGATGAAATGGAGAAAGCAATAGAGGGAGGTGAGTGAACCACTACCTAAATTCTTTGACTTAATGGGCCAGGTAGATACTTTTTCATGGGTAATGGTGGAGACAAGTTCATCTTTAGAGATATCACAAAGATCCTCCAACGGCTATAACCCTTTGATATTTTCACACACAACAAATCTCGAAAAAATAGGGATTAGAATAAATCAAAATTTTGCCAGCTTTTTATGGAAAAAAAATCACTTCAGCCATATCTTTTTCAACTGAATCCCTTTTAAAATTGTCCTTCCTTTTCCAATAAGGATTGATACACACCTTTTTTTTTCATGAGAGATTTTGGAAAACAAAAACATGCCAAATCAAAGAATAAATTAAGAATAAAAATAAATTGACTAGCATATTTACAAAGCTCCCTATATGACCTAATATGTAGAATGACTAGCATGATGCAACACACAGGTGAAAGAAAAAATCTCAACTCACAGATATGGCATAGGATGCGAGTCACATTTGGGGACACATTTAGATCACAAAAAGTCAATGAGCAATAATTTAATCTGCACAGCCTCTAGGATGCATCCACCCATTTTTTATTGTGGATACTTTGCATTTTGAGTAGCTTTCACTTTTCTTAAATCCCAAAGATAGCCCTTTTTCCCAATGATCTTTTCAAGTTTGATTTCAAATTTTCTTATGAGAATCACTCGATCACAATGGTTTGGCTTCATACTAAGGGTGAAGCAGCTGTTTCTCATTGGTTTTTAAGGCACCCACTGTGAGATATCCAATATGATTATATCAAGTTATCAAAATATAACATGAACAAGAAATGCCCACAATTAAGTGATCAGAAAAATGTCAAAGATGAAAACTCACAAGTGACCACACTGAGATATTTCTAGCTAATGCATGATATTTTTTTTTCAGTTAGATAAATGTACAGATGTGTCAGAGGATGTGTGCACATTTGGGCACACAACCTTAAATATCACATAAGGCAAGAGACTTCCTAAAGGAGGAAAATCTCTCCAAATCTAATGCCTTTGTAAATATATCAGCCAATTGATTTTCAGTCCCAACAAATTCCAGACACACAGTTTTTTGTTCTATAAGATCTCTAATGAAATGATGTCTAATATCAATGTATTTTGTTCTAGAATGTTGGACAAAATTTTTAGATATGTCTAAAGCACTTTTGTTATCACAAAAAGCAGTCAATATTTTGCTATTCAATCCATAATCTTTCAGCATTTGATTCATCCATAGCAGTTGTGTGCAGCAACTTCCAAGGGCAACATATTCAGCCTCTGCAGTGGATAAGGACACATAATTCTGCTTCCTACTGTACTAAGACATAAGGTTGTTTCCTAGGTAGAAGCATCCACCTGTAGTACTCTTCCTATCATCAATGTTTTCAGTCCAATCTGAGTCTGTATAGCCAACCAAATTGGTGTTTGTCTCCTTAGAATAGTGCATCCCTAGGTTTACAGTCCCACTCACATATCTAACTATTCTTTTCAATGCTTTGAGATACGACACCTTTGGGTTAGCTTGATATCTTGCACAGAGACACACACTATACATGATGTCTGATCGACTTGCAGTGAGGTATAAAAGACTTCCTATCATGCTTCTGTACAAGGTATGGTCTACACTCTCACCATCTGAGTCATGGCTCGGCTTTTGGGAAGATCCCATTGGTGTTTTGAGATGTGAGGAGTGTTCAAGCTCAAACTTTTTCACAAGATTCTTGGCATATTTGGACTGAGAGATGAACATACCTTCTTTGAATTGCTTTATCTGTAGGCCTAGAAAATAGTTCAACTCTCCTACCATACTCATCTCAAATGTGGAGGTCATGCTTTCCACAAACTCAGTTAGCATAGAATCAGAATTTGACCCAAACATAATATCATCCACATAGATTTGTGCCACAAGAATCTCCTTTTTATTTTTCCTCACAAACAGGGTTTTGTCCACCTCACCTCTCTTGAATCCTAGGTGAAGCAAATGGTCAGTCAACCTACCATACCAAGCTCTAGGAGCCTGTTTCAGCCCATACAGAGTTCTCTTCAGTTTGTAAACATGGTAAGGAAACTTGGAGTCCACAAAGCTTTTTGGTTGTTCTACATAGGCTTTCTCATTCAATATCCCATTTAGAAAGACACTCTTAACATCCATTTGATGAAGAGTAAGCTTGAGGTAGCAAGCAATGGCCAATAAGAGTCTAACTGACTCAATTCTTGCAACAGGAGCAAAAGTCTCCTCAAAATCTATTCCTTCAATTTGGGTATAACCTTGAGCAACTAGCCTAGCCTTATTCCTAGTAATCACTCCTTTCTTATCAGTTTTGGGTTTGAAAATCCATTTGGTTCCTATGACATTTCCATGAGAGGGCCTAGGGACAAGAGTCCAAATCTCATTCTTTTCAAATTGAATTAGCTCTTCTTGCACAACAAGAATCCAATCAGCATCTTTCAATGCTCCAGTGATGTTCTTTGGTTCAATCTTAGAAACAAAACAACAAAAACTTATCTGGGAGTATGCTGATGAGCAACTCCACAATCCAGCCAGCTTTCTATAGTCTACCTTATCTTTCTGTCATGTTCTCACTTGAACATGCACATCTCCCACAACTTGTGTAGTGGGGCGGTTCTTCTGGATGTTAGAGGGAGTGTCCCTTGATCTATCCACACATCCATCCACATTACCTTCTGGAGCATCATCCTGATCAGACTCAGAGGAACTGTCCTCAGTTTCAAGATTTTGAGTGGATGTGGGAGCAGATGTGGGTTCAGATGTGGTACAGATGTGTCCACATCCTTGGTTACATCCTTTGCTGTTTCAATAGGTGTGTCAATTCTAGCAGCTTCTGTTGGTTCTTCAGCACATATTTCTGTATTTTTCCAGTCTAGTAAGCAACCTGAAACATCATCCTCAAAAGTCTTGAGGTTAAGATCAAGTGAGTCATCAAAAACAACATTAGCAGATTCCATAATAGTTTTTGTTTTTAGATTAAAAACTCTATAAGCTCTACTATTGGTGGAATATCCCATGAAAATTGCTTTATCACTCTTTGAATCAAATTTGGACAAGTATTCCCTATCATTAAGAATGTAGCATATACACCAAACACATGAAAGTACTTCAAGGAGGGTTTCTTGCCAAGATGGATTTGATATGGAGTGACAGTGCTACCAATCTTAAGAAATACTCTATTGCCAATGTGACAGGCAGAGTTCAAGGCTTCTGCCCAAAATTTCTTGGACATATTTTTAGAACTTAGCATAACCCTAGCCATTTCTTGCAAAGTTCTATTCTTCCTTTCTACAATTCCATTTTGTTATGGAGTGATTGGTGTAGAAAATTCATGTGTGATTCCCTTGGAGTTACAGAAGGTAGTGAACATAGAGTTCTCATATTCAGTGCCATGGTCAGATCTAATCCTCACAGTCTTAAGACCATAAAGATTCCTAACCCTTTTTGTACCAATTTTTGAACTCTCCAATAGTTTTAGATTTCTATCTTAAGAACATCACCCAAGTATACCTAGAGTAATCATCAACACACACAAAGGCATACTTTTTCCTACCAAAGCTTTCTACTTCAATAGGTCCCATCAAGTCAGTATAAATAAGCTCTAAACACCTAGATGTGGAGCATTGTTGGACCTTTTTGTGTGATGCTTTTGTTTGTTTTCCCTTTTGACATGAACCACAGACATCAGGGCTCTTGAAGTTTAGCTTAGGGAGGTCCTTAACAACTTCAAACCTTTGAAGTTCTTCCATTGTTCTGCAGCTAGCATGCCCTAATTTTTGGTGCCACAGATTGACATCATTAGCTTTCGAGCTTAGGCAATAAAGATTGTCACCAAATAAGTAACAATTATCAGCAGACCTAGGACCAGTGAACACACACTTATTATCTTTATCAAATACCTCTCACAAGTGTTTGTCAAATTTCACATAGAGGTCATCATCACATAACTGACTGATGCTAATTAGGTTGGCTTTCAAGCCTTCCACATGGTATACATTGTGCAATTTTGGGAGTCCCTTGACATCTAGGGTTCCTTTCCCCAATAATTTTGCCTTGAGCACCACCACCAAAGTTCACCTTCCCCCCACAGATTAACTCATAGTCAATTAGAACAGCTTAGTTCCCAGTCATACGCCTAGATCACCCACTATCAAAGTACCAAGAACCAGAGACACTACTCTTGAGAGAATAGTAAACAACATTGCAGGTAGCACTTGTTTGGCCACCCACTGCTTTTCAGCTTTCTTTTTGTGGTGCAGAGGTCTCAGCTTGCTTGGATGTGATTCTAGATGTGTATAAATCTTTTCACACATCTGAGACTGATTATTGTAACCAGATTTGTTATCAGCCTTTAATTTGTAATAGAAGGGTCTAATGTGCCCAGGAGCAAAGCAGTAATGGCAAATGTAGTGCATTCTCCTTGGCTTTTTCTCATTTAAAAAAGATCTTTCTCTAAAAATGGGGTTTTCCACAGTTTTTGAAGTAGAAGCCTCACATTCCTCCTTTACAAATTTTCCTTTTTCAAAGCTCAGACCAGTTTTATTGAGTTGACCCATGAAATAGCTTCATCAAGTTTCATTTTACTTTTGTTTAACTTGGTAAAAGTACTTTCAGCTTTTTCACATTCAGTTTTGAAATTTTCAAGTTCAAGTTCTCTTTTGGTTACCAAAACTTCAAGTTTGGCAATGGTATCTTTTTGAACATCATTCTCTTTTGAAAGTATGGACTTTTCATCTTCACAAACAGCTAATTTATCAAAAAGAGACTTGTTTACCTTAGTAAGTACCTCAATTTTGTCCATTTTCTTTATCCAATCAGCATGCAGTTCTTTATAAGTTGCAAAGAGCTCCTCATAGGGTATGTCCCTATACTCATCATCAGAATCTCCTTTTACAGAGAAGCAATTAAACATCAGGTCAGATGTGTCACCAGATGTGTTCAAATCTAGGACCACATCCACAGTTTCTTCAGGAACTCCTTCTTTAATTTCTGCAGAAAAAGCATTAAACACAGAATGGCAGTTGATTATAGACATTAGCCACTTCTTCTTCATCCTCACTATCACTAAGGGTAGCAGTTAATCTCATTCCCTTCTTTTTAAGTGTGTTAGCACACTCATTGGCATAGTGACCAAAGCCACGACATGCCCTACATTGCACAGAATCAGGGGATTTTTTATTGTCAAAGCTTGGCTTCTTAAACCCATTCTCAGTGCTAGGTTTTGGTTTTTCAGCAGCACTAGGAGCAGGTCTATTGGGGAACTTACTCATTCTCTTGTTCTTCAACATAGAACTGAACTTTTTAGAGATAAGTGCCACATCCTCTTCCTCAAGATTAGACTTGTCAATTTCATAGGATAGTTCCACAAGCTCTGTTGGAACAGCAGCATCACTTTTAAGGGCAATGCTTATGGACTTGTTCTTTTTCTTCTGAGCTTCAAGATTCAGCTCAAATACAGTCAAAATTCCCACAATTTTATCTAAGCCTACAGTGTTGGTGTCATTAGTTTCTTCTATCACATCCACTTTTATATTGAACTTCTCAGGTAAGGTCCTCAAAATCTTACTCACAAGTCTTGCATTAGAGATTGATTCTCCCAGACTTGTACATTCATTTGAAATTTCATGGATTTTTGCAGCATATGAAACTATGTCCTCTGTCTCTTCCATTCTAAGAATTTCAAACCTATCCATTAAGATTCTAAGCCTAGTAGCTTTTACACTTGGAATCCCCTCACATTGCATTAGTAAGATATCCCAAGCATTCTTTGCAATGCTTTCATTAGTGATGACTTTGTACATATTTCCAGAAACATGGCTGGAAATAACCCATTGCTTTCGAATTATAATTAGCAGCATGTATTTCTTCAAGATTCCACCTCTCTTCAAGTTTCTTCTCAAAGACAGAATCACCACTACCTGATTCAGGCCTTTTCTCCACAGTAGGAGGTTGCCAGGCCACAAGGATACACATCCAAGCCCTTTCATCAATACCTTTGATGTAATTACGCATCTTAGACTTCCAAAGAGAATAATTTTAATTTATGCTATCCAAAATAGGAGGCCTATTTTGATGATTTTGGCATTCCATTGTGACTACACTTTCTGGATCAACACTCAGTAATATTTTGAGATTTGCTCTGATACCAATTGAAAGTTTCGTGTAGCTAGGAAGCACAATCAACTTCAACAGTTCACGGATGTGAGTACAGATGTGTTTCACAACTGTCCACACATCCACAATTAATGCAGCGGAATAAAATAATAACTCAAGAATTATATACGTTCACTGGTTTTGATCCCAGCAAACTAGGCTTACGCCCAAAAACTTTTCACTATTAAAAATTGTATTGCTTACAAAAACACGGATTAGTGAAAACTAAAAGACGAAAATACTAAACAATTTCTAATCACCTTCTACGATAAGAACATACTCTCTTTCCCAAGTAGACTCTATTTCAATCAGAAGTAAAACAAAGAACTTGATTAAAACCTAGATGTGGGGTCGGATGTATATCACAACCTTCACTCACAACCTAAATTCACAATATGAAAACGTGAAGAACAACTTGTGTATTGTCTCTCAAATTCACTCCAAAGCCGTGTCTTCTCTTTGTGCTGATCACTTGTATTTATATGCACTTTTGAGAAGATCTTCACGAATCCAACACATTCCTTATGTGAGTTTTCCAATTCCTACAAGGAAACATAAAGCACACTCACAAGGAAAGAGATTTTGTTAGTAGGTTAGTCCTAATATAAATCTATGTACATAAATAAAAGATATTTACAATATTAACAAAGTCCTTTTCAAAATAGGATAATATAAATCTTTCCATGAAAGTCCCAAAATCAACTTCCCAAATGTGATTGATTCGAAACTAAGGAAACATTTTGTTTCCTAAAAACTCACTCTTTCAGAGTTGTTCAGCATTCTATGTGAATATAAATGTTGAAAAAAAAAGAGTTGTTCCAAGATTAGTCATAAATTATAAACCACTTAGTAAAGTTCTAAAATGGATAAGGTATCCGATTCCAAACAAAAAAGATTTATTAAATAGATTAAATGAAGCTTACATATATTCAAAATTTGATTTAAAATAGGGATACTGGAAAATTCAAATAGCAGAAGAAGATAAATATAAAACTGCATTTACAGTGCCCTTTGGCCATTATGAATGGAATGTAATGCCTTTTGGTCTTAAAAATGCTCCATTCGAATTTCAACATATTATGAATGATATTTTTTTTATCTTTATTCAAAATTTATTATTGTTTATATTGATGATATACTATTTTTCTATAAAAATATTGATCAACATTTCAAACACTTACAAACATTCTTTCATATGGTTAAACATAATAGTAATTTCTGAAAAGAAAATGCAATTATTTCAAACAAAAGTAAGATTTCTTGGAAATAAAATAGAAGAAGGGTCTTATTTACCAATTAACAGGTCAATTGAATTTGCTTCAAAATTTCTTGATGAAATTAAAGATAAAAAACAATTACAAATATTTTTAGGAAGTCTTAATTATATAGTAGAATTTTATAAAAAATTAGTTGTTGATAGTGCTGCATTATATGATCATTTTAAAAAGAATCCTCCGGCATGGGGGATAGATGATGTCGAGTGAAGGTTATATGAGAATTGACCGAACGGAATTGAAACAAGATGGGATTGAAATCCTAGATAATTGCTCAACAGCAAATATTTTCATTAATAAAAAACCAAGTCTAAATTCGGATTACAACTTTAGGCTTATTTTATAGTGCCCATAAAACTTGAAAAATATTCCTAAACCTTCTAGAATTACTCCTAACCTGTATGATAACTTAATATGACTCAAAAACTAGTAAATCAACTCAAAATCTACTCTAAAACCATCTCTAATCAACCTATTAAAAATAATTATGAAAATAAGAAATAAAATAAAAACTAAAACAAATTAAATCCTAAAATACTAATTAAAATACAAAGATAATTAATATATTTGACTGGGTCAAATATCCGTCCTACATCATTCACCCTCTCTTCAAAAGAACTCGTCCCCGAGTTCTCATCCGGTGTTTGGAAAGTGCCGTCCCACTTAAAAATATATTTTGAATAAATCTTCGTTTTAAGAACAAATTGACGTAAGATGATCTCTTTCGGATATAAAATTATTCTCTCTTGCTCCGTCAGATCTGTCGAATCATCATCTTGAATAATTTTATATGGAACAGACAATTCTTTCCCCATATCACCCACTTCCTTAGACTCTGTCACAAAATCCAAAATAATACTCTCTTCCTTCTTGGACTGGACTAATTCATAATCAGGCGACATGATATTGGCAATAATAATGTCATCACAAACCTGAATTACTTTGCTTTTTGCAGCTTCACATTGACATCATTCACAATTACACTCGTCATAGATTGGTGGTTTCGACCAACCAATGACAAGGTCTTGAACCTTTGATTCTACAGTAACAATATTGAACGGGTCAAAAATGTCGTCGGGATGTGCCTTACCTCCAAGTTTTCGACTCTCGATCTCCATACCGATATCCATAGCAGGATCTGCCCCATTCCTGTCGCCGAATTCTTGATCCCGATCAAAGGGATAGATATTCTCATCATCAGACCACAAATCTGAATCCGAGCCCACGTCGGTGGGAGTCTCCAAACGCGCAGGGCGACGCTGGATTCGCTGAATCTCCAAACCATCAAGGCGCATATGGATTTCTTGAACATTAAAACGCGCAAAGCGAAGTTGGAGGTCTTGAATCTGTCTTCGCAATTCGTCCCTCTCGATGTTACGCAGGTTGCAATGTCGATGGGATTCATTTTCTTGGGGTTCTAATTTGCGGCCCCTACCACGATCACCACGACCACCACTTCCTCGTCCTCGGTCGGCCATTGATAATTAACCAGGAAACTGATACCAAATGATGTAAAATGTGGGTTATATGAGAATTGATCAAACAAAATTGAAACAAGATGGGATTGAAACCCTAGATAATTGCTCAACGGCAAATATTTTCATTAATCAAAAACCAAGTCTAAATTCGGATTACAACTTTTGGCCTATTTTATAGCGCCCATAAAACTTGAAAAACACTCCTAAACCTTCTAGAATTACTCCTAACCTATATGGTAACTTAATATGACTCAAAAACTAGTAAATCAACTCAAAATCTACTCTAAAACCATCTCTAATCAACCTATTAAAAATTGAAATTGTCACGGCCAGAATCACAAGTGATATCCAAGGTGATAACAACACCAACGATAGCACTTGGGATAGCACACACACACTTCAAAAATAAAAATAATTTTGTAAAGATATTGCAGCGGAATAATAACACCAAAATTGTTTTTCTCAAGTTATATAAATAATATAACTTGAGGATGCCTCTTAGGCAAGACTTTATAATCACTATGAACAATGAATTTACAAAGCCGAAATGTTCCCTATGGCTACAACAATATAAGCTCTATGGAACAAGAGATAAAGAACGAAATCCAATTCTAGCCTACACACAACTTGATACCAAGGTAATCAAGTGCGTAATTACAAGGGAGGATGGATGAAAAGAACCAAAAAAAGAACTCTATCTCTTATGCTTCGAAGGTGTGTATGAAATGGGAATATATTGGCATATCTTCTAATGACTCATTCCAAGCATATTTATATCTTCAATTACTTGAAGGCTATTCAAATAAACAGCCTTGGGGCTGCCTTGGACGTTGAGGGAGAGTGGGGAAGTGGTTGGAGTGTTCCTTAATTCAAGCTCCCACTTTCCTTCAAAATAGCAATCGTGTGCTTGTTATCCAAGTCAAAGCTTCAACGCCTTGTACTCCCAAGCTTTCTTCATGTTGTACTCTCTTTGAATAAGCAACAAATCCTTTGAATAAGTCTTCCCACGTTTTTAATATTGCTAACACAAAAAGGGTCTTGGAACGGTTTATGCATAAAATGTTATTTATGCATAAATCTTTCTTTTCCAAATTCCACCATGTTTCTAGCTCATTCTCCAATCATATTGAAACCTGAAATATGGACATACACCATAGATTATACGTATTATATTAGCACATTAGTCCATTAATTAATAAATAAGAAATGTACAACTATGTAAATTCCAGTACAGGAAATCATCTGCGATATCATCTGGAATCTGGGAAATCATCTACGATATCATCTGCAGTTTACACTAACAATCTCCCCCTTAGTTGGATATTTCTTCTCAAACCTAATGTGCTGCTCACCTGCAATATGTCAGTCCATAAACAGATACACAGAGCATAGAAACAAGGTGTAACATCTCCACGAAAATTAACTCCCCCTTAATCAAGGAGCTAATTTAAACAATGATTTATCAAAATAAACTACTTTATTTCAAACTTAAAAAGTTTTCAAAATAAACTAAGTTAAAATAAAAATCATAAACCATTGTAGCAAAATATCATCCAAGCAAGCAAAACAACCTAACGATTAAAGTTTTAAACAAATCAACTAAAGTGTTTTGCAACCAACATAAACAAGATAAAAAGTAAATTGTTTAGGAACCACATCATCAAATAAAAAGAAATTGTTTAGGATACCACAAACCAAATCCACCAACAAATTAGTGGCAACATCAACCTCCAGGATTATCAACCTTTAGATATTCAGCTTTCTTCTTCTTCAAACTCCTCTTCTTCTTCTTCCTCCTGATCTCCTTTCCTATCACCTCCACCAACACTTGGGTCAGCACTGGTGGTAGCACCTGCAGCAGCACCAACTCCAGAAGTTGTAGCAGAAGCACATCCTCCCCCTGTTTGGGAAGAACTTTCATCAATGAAAGTATTAGTAGCCTGTATAAGCTTGACCCATCCCTCAACGAGTTCTCCCATTGCACTTGATTGTTTGTGCAAGAAATTCAGCACTGTGGTCTTTGGGATTGATGGAGAAGTGTTTCCCAGATGATTTATCATATTGGACATAATAATTGCAGCATCAGTTCCTGCAAAAGTATTAGGGGCAACACCTGGGGAAGCACTTGGGATATCACGTGAGATAGTACCAGGAAGAACAAAGGCAGTTTCATCAGATTTTTCCAAGGAATATCTTTTGTATACCTGTTACTCTTTTTCAGTTGTTGATCAATGGTATAATACTCAGGTTCAGAGGTGAAAGAATCAGAGGCTTCAATAGGCAAGGATTGAAAAACTAAGACTTTGAAGATCAAAGAAGGATAGGGGAAAAAGCTAATGTTCATTTCTTTCTTTCTACGAGGCTAAGTGTTTGAACACTAATCTTTCAAAGTTAATCCTAAGGTTTTTACCCAATCTATACAAAACATTAGCATGCTCCAATGTAACAATAGGTTCATTCGTAGTAGGGAGCCAACTGAAAATGCAAAGCTTGTGAAGCACAGAGTACAGAGAGGTAAGCCTAGAAGCATGAAGTTTTTCCTTTAAAGGCCAGGACTGAAGTTTGTTGTGTGTGAGAAGCTTGACTATTTCATCCCTATTAACCCTAATGCTCTCGTCATCTAAATTTGGGAGGCCTAGAACCTTGTTAATAAGAGCTGGAGTAAATGAATAAACCTTACCCCGCACAAAACCTTTCCCAAATTTATCAGACCCTTCATTATCCAAATGAGCATGTAGGTTAGCAAAAAAGTTTCTCACAACACTTTCAACAAAAACTGAGGCATGGTTATTTGCCTTAAGAAAATTCCTGTCCTTTAAAAACTAAACCATCCCTTCCTTTTCTAACTGGCCCTCATCAATATGCTTTTCTTTTAACAATTTTTCACTTGAATTTTTAAGCCAAAACTCCATGTTTTCTTTCTTATAAAATTTCAAAGTAAGAAATGGTTTTGGAAAAGCTTTATCCTCTTCATTTTGAATAAACTCATCACCAGATAATTCATTATCACTAGGAGAAGATTATGTAGGAACAGAGGAGGGGGCAGGTGTTACCTCAGATGATATCCTCTTCTTGGTAGCACCTTTGGTAGCACTCACAGAAACTTTGGCCTTGCCTTTTCTCTTCTGAAAATCAGACAACATTTCCTCCTCTTCAGCATCCACCCAGGCTTCAAACGAGTTCACAGAAGGTTCCTTCTCCTTTGTTGCATCAAAATTCTCATCACTCACATGAGGTAATGACATTTCCAAGGAGCTTTCTGAAACTTCAACCGGATCAGAGGTAGTATTTGATGTAGCTTTAGACCTAATTGCCTGATTCGATTGGAGGACCTCATCTTTGCAACTTGAGGAGACAATTTGGCTGAGGGAGCTTTTATTTTCCTCTTCTCTTTTGGTTCGGCTGGAATGAGGGTGACTTTGGGAATGCCATGTTCGAATGAGGATACAGGGGCAGCAACTGGAACTACAACCATTATTGGAGGAGAAGAGCTTGGTGTAATCATGGGAGAAGTCTTCATGTCTACAAGAGAAGCTACAGAGGGAGCAATACTTGGAGAGATGTCCATTTGGTCAGTGTTTGAGGTTTCGGTGTTGGTTTTGGATGGAGAAGCCATGGTAATTTTGTGGAAATTTTTGGAACGAATTTGACCTAGGTTGGGAGTAAGGGACGACGACGCTGAAAGGGGGTTAAAAGGAGAGAGAGAGAGAGAGAGTAACGGTTAGAGAGAGATAAGTGGAGAGGTAGAGAAAAATAAGAAGATAAAAGAGGAAGAAGTAGATAGGGAACAAGGTTATTAAGTTGATTTGACAAGTTAAATCCCATCCAACTTAAACCCTATAAATCCTCTCCATATCCCTACATTAAAAAATAACTCCTAATTAATCTTAACCACATATTTTAAATAAAACCTAACCACTCACATTTTAATAACCCCAACAACCTAAATTGACACACGTTTGTAAAAAAAAATTAAAAAATTATTTTTTTTTATGTAAAATGAAAATTAAACAAATGAGTAAACAAAATATTTGTAACCAACATTCGAAATTTATGAGCACAAAATTAAATCAAATATGGGTTAGTTACATAATAATGTTTTCCAAAAATAAAGGAAACTTGTTGAAGACGTTTTCAAAATCGTAAACTCTTTAATTAAAAAGACTTTCAGATTTTGAAAAATTAATCAACAAAATTTCGAAGATAAGAAAGAAAAAAAAACTAATAAAGCACACACTAATGTGTTAAGGAAATGATGGTAACACCTAGGATAACACATGTAATATAAATCCCCTTGATAAATATTTTTATTTTCAAGCATTTCAGGCATAACAAGCTAAGCCATTTTCAAGCATTTCAGGCATAACAAGCTGAGCAATTTTCATGTATTTTAGGCATAACAAGCCTATATAATTTTTAAGTACAAGCTTGTTATAAAGTATCAATACACATCTTTAAACAGGAAAGCATTGTAGTAACGAGCTCCGTGCCTCGAGTTTTATTTCAAGTGTAAAGGTAAAGTGATTTATGACTTTCAAGTAGGATACACTATAGTGGCGAACTCCATGTCCCTAATACTAAGCATAACTCACCTCATACATTCTCATTGGCAAGAGTACATCGTTACAGCGAACACCGTGCCCCGAGCTCGAGAGAATAGTATGAAAATAATTGCCTTTGCCTTTTATTTATCATAAAGAAAGATTAGTGACTATGTCACTTTTAGCATACGAAGGGGAATGTTATCAAACATGTTAACCCAAATAATACCCTACCATAATAAAAAGGTCAGCATGTGCCACGGTTAAAACTAAGCTAACCAGATTAAAAGAATATAAAAGCATTTTTTTTAAATAAACAGAAAAAATACACTAATATACAAGTGTTACCCTGAGTGATAACATCACCTGGGGTAGCACAGACAAACAGACTCAGAGATTGCAAAGACCAAGAAATCTTTTCAAGCTAGAAAATCTCTCGTGGTCTAAGGCCTTGGTGAAAATGTCAACCAATTGATACTTAGTATCAATATGATCAATGTTAATTAGGCCTTTATCTACCATATCTCTAAGAAAATGATGACGTATATCTATGTGCTTAGTACGGGAATGCTGAACATGATTTTTTGAAATGTTGATAGCACTCAAGTTATCACAGTACATAGTCAAAGAATAACTCTCTAGGCCATAATCATCTAGCATATGTTTTAGCCACATAAGTTGTGAGCAACAACTACCAGCTACAACATACTCATATTCTGCCGTGTAAAGAGAGAAACAATTTTGTTTACGACTATACCATGAAACTAAATTGTTATCCAAGTAAAAGCACCCCCACTAGTACTCTTCCTATCATCCATATTCCCCGCCCAATCCGAGTCGCTAAAGCCTACCAAATTGGTATTAGTATCCTTACTAAACCAAATCCCTAATTCACTTGTTCCCGAAACATATTTAATTATTTTTTGACAAAATTAAGGTGGGAACTTTAGGATTGGCTTGATGAAGTGCACAGACGCACACGCTAAACATGATATCTGGACGACTAGAAGTGAGATAGAGAAGGCTACCTATCATAGAACGATATAAAGTAGGATCAAATCCTCATTTACTTGATCTCTACCAAGTTTAAGAGAAGAACACATAGAGATTTTTGAACTCTTTGCCCCCTCCAACCCAAACCGTTTCACTAGGCTTTTTGCATAATTGCATTGTGAGATAAATATCCCTTCACTTGATTGTTTCACCTACAAGCCTAGGAAGAATGTTAACTCACCAATCATGTTAATTTCAAATGTTGACGTCATAGCCTCTACAAAATCTTCTAAACAAGTTTGAGAAGTAGAGCTATAGACTATGTCATCAACATAGATTTGAACAATGACTGTTTCTTTTCCATGCCTTAGAATGAATAAAGTCCTATCTGCTTCACCTCTTGTAAACCATATTCAAGTAAGAAAAAGGTTAAGCGACCATACCACGCACGTGGAGCTTGTTTCAAGCCATATAAGGCTTTATCAAGTCTATATACGTGGTTTGGTAGATGAGAATCTTCAAATCCTTTTGGTTGTTCAACATAAATTTCTTCTTTTAAATAACCATTTAAAAAGGAAACTTTAACATCCATTTGAAACAAGGTAATTTTTAGATAACAAGCTATTGCCAGGAGGAGTCTTATGGATTCTATTCTAGCAACGGGAGCAAAGGTCTCATCAAAGTCAACACCTTCAATTTGGGTGTAACCTTGAGCTACGAGACGAGCTTTGTTCCTAACAATATTTTCTTGCTCGTCTGATTTATTTTTGAAAATCCATTTTGTACCAATTACATTAGTGTTAATGGGACGTGGTACTAAACACCAAACTTCGTTATGAGCAAATTGTTCAAGTTCCTCTTGCATGGAATGTATCCAAAAATTATCTTTTAAAGCTTCTGAAACATTTTTAGGTTCTAAAGAGGAAACAAAACAGGAATATTTTACCTTATAGTATGTGGTGGACATGCACACATACCTCACCATTTCATGGTTACTAAAGGGCTCATTGTTCCTTGTTCGTACCCCTTCATTTGCTTCTCCAATAATCTGAGAAGAAGGATAATCTCTTTTGTTCCTAGCCGGTGGATCCCTTTCTTAAATCTTTCATGCACATGAGCATCATCATCGATCGCTCGTCATTTTCGCTTGCCGGACTGTCTCGTGTGATACCAGAGATGCTATCCCTTCTGGCAACACACTGGTCAAGACACCCGTGGTATCACTTGCTTTACTTTGTTCCTCCAACTCTTTCAAAGAATATCAATGGAGATTCCTGCACTCCATCACCTGTAACACTTGCTAAGTCATAAAAAACAACGTATATGCTCGACTATCCTGAGCATACCCAAGAAATATAGCCTTATCACTTTTAGAGTCAAATTTGGCTAAGTAATCCCGATCATTTAGAACAAAATACACACACCCAAACGTATGAAAATAATGAAATTTTGGTATCCTACCATTCAAAATTTCTTAAGGTGTCATTGTAGTACCGGGTCTTAGAAAAACTCTATTGGCCGTGTGACAAGCCATGTTTAAGGCCTCAGCCCAAATCTTTTTGAAATTCTTTTTGAGAACAACATCACACATGCCATTTCAAGTAAGGTTTTATTTTTCCTTTTAACCACCCCATTTTGTTGAGGTGTTCTAGGAGCAGAAAACTCATGTTTAATTCCTTTTAATTCATAAAAAGTTAAAAATAATGAATTATCAAACTCCGTTCCATGATCAGACCTTATTCGCATGATAAGAGCATAAAACATGTTTTTGATTTTAGCATGTAAGATCTTAAACTTTTCAAAAGTTTCTAATTTTTCTTTCAAAAAATACACCCAAGTAAATCTAGAAAAATCATCAACTATGACAAAAGTATATCTCTTACCTCCTAAACTTTCTACCTCAACTGGACCCATTAAATCCATATGCATAAGTTAGAAATAGTGAGTTGTCCTGTATCACTTCTCATGGTGTTGGGTAGCACTATGGGCAACACGTGTCTGTTTACCTTTGAGACAATCTTCACATATGATTTTCTTACTTATGTCCAGACCAGGTATACCACTTATAGCTTCAACCTTAATGAGTTTCACAATGTTTCAAAAATAGACATGACCCAGCTTTTGATGCCACAAGATAGCATCATCAACTCTCACAGAATGACACACTTGTTTATCCTCAACAAGATAACAGTTATTACTTGACCTAGTACCAGTCATAACACAGTTATTGGTGAAATTGCCCAGATATGAGAAGGCAGTGCAATCGCACCCCGGCATATGGCATTTCCCACTTTGCAACATTGTTGGTGGAGGTGTATCGCTGTGTTTTTGCTTGTAGAGTCGCCACGCCGTTTTGATTAAGCCCAAAACATTGAGAAAAGGCATCATTTTAAAATAATAATAAACTGTTTTTGTGTGATGAGATTTTTGAGTTCGGAGGTCAGGTTACTCCTCAGGAAGAGAATATTAGAATATTAGAGATCACTCGAGTAGCCTCGTAAAAATGAGTCTTTCGATACCCCTTCTTTCTTTAAATGTTGTGTGTGTGTGTGCTTTTAAAAATGCATGATGTATCGGATGTCTACATTGTACACTACATATTGAAATGTATTGAAATAGTAATGGAAGGAAGCCTTACCAATGTTGGTTCGTGTCTGTCTTCCATGGGGGAATAGTGTTTGAGGATGGAATAGTGTTTCGGGATGGACCGGGATTACTTCGGTATGTGCCGATTGTCTGCGGGCAGAGTTTCGGCGTGCGTTGGGATCGTCAGTTGCATTCGGGCAGAGGTTCGACGTGCGTTGGGATCGCAGGGATCGTTCGAAAGAGGTTCGACCTGCTTTGGGATCGCAGGGATCGTTCGGGCAGAGGTTCGGCGTGTATTGGGATCGCCGGTTTGACTCGAAAAGAGCCGGGACGCCTCGGGAAAGACCATGCAAGGCCTCGGAGTACCACGAGGGGCCTCAGAGTACCTCGAGAGTGCCTCGGAGCAGCGCGGGAGCATCTCGGGAGCGCTCGGAGAGGCTTCAGAGCACCACAAGGAAGCTCAAAAGGCCTCGAAAGGATCCGAAAGGGGCCGGGAGTGCCTCGGAAGGATTTAGAGGGGGAGCCAGAAGGCCTAGGGAGAGAGGAGAAGAGGGAGGTGTGAAAAATGAGGAAGGGGGAGCCCTCTATTTATAGTGTAGGAAAAATTGCAAGAAGGTCCGTACGGACCTCCCTGCTTAATCCAAATTTTTAGTTTTCCTCGATTTGAAGGAATAATGTGGACTTTAAGAGGATTTTTGTAATGATTATATCTGGTGCACAGAGGTTCGTACGGACCTTTTTGGCATGCAAAGAGGTCCATACGGACCTTCCATGCTTTTGTGATTGTGATGGCAAGCTAGCTCTCGTCGAGAGCTTTCCAACCATATATGGCACATCTCAATCGAAGTTCGTACGAAGAAGTTATGACCTCCGGAAGTTTGCCCTTGGTTTTTTCCGTATGCTTGAATGGAGAGCGATCCAGATTGGGGTACTTACAGAAGCCCCTCGGCGATGTCACTTATGAAAGAAGTGGGTTCGTCGATAAGATAAGGGTCCTGATCTGAATCGCGTGCTGAGAGAGAAGATGACCAGGTTGGTCGGACGGCTGGACCCTTTGATAGGATTCCTACGTATCCCTGAGTGGGAATCAAGCCAATCGTAGTTCGTGTGAGTGTGTGGACGTGTCGGTGTCCTGAGGTGATGTGACTGCTAAGGTCAACTGTGAGGACATGGTGGTGTCCTAAGGTGACCGTTTAGGTCGGTTGGCTGGACCCTTTGATAGGATTCCTACGTATCCCGAGTGGGAATCAAGCCTGATCGTAGTTCGCGTGAGTGGTGATCTTACGAGAAGGTGGGTAATTTCCCGAAAAGGTGGGTAATCTCACGAAAAGATGGGTAATCTCACGAAAAGATGGGTAATCTCACCAAAAGATGGGAATCTCACTAGAAGATGGGTAATCTCACTAAAAGATGGGTTAATCTTACGAGAAGATGGGTAATCTCACTAAAAGATGGGTTAATCTTACGAGAAGATGGGTAATCTCACTAAAAGATGGATAATCTCACTAAAAAATGGATTAATCTTACGAGAAGATGGGTAATCTCACTAAAAGATGAGTAATCTCACGAAAAGATGGGTAATCTCATGAAAAGATGGGTAATCTCACGAAAAGATAGGTAATCTCACTAAAAGATGGGTAATCTCACTAAAAGATGGGTAATCTTACGAAAAGATGGGTATTTCGGATCGGGTAATTCAAAGCCTTCCGGGCTGCGGATAATGATTTGGGAGATTTATACGGTCTTCCGGACAGGGTAATTTAAAGCCTTCCGAGCTACGGATAGTGATTTGAGAGGTTTATACGGTCTTTCGGACCGAGTGGTTTAAAGCCTTTCGGCTGCGGATAATGTTGGTGATGGTGAAATTGTGAGTGTGGAGGCATTTGTGCCTTGGGATTCATTTTTTGAAGGTGTTTGTGCCTTGGGGTTCGGGCTTATGATGACGGCCGGTGTTTTATCTGCTGAGGATATGTGGTCTTGTACGGGTTTGCAAGAATTTTCGTTTGACTTTTGTCCTGCTGGGGAAGGGGTTCGGGCTTACTTTGATGGCTGGGAAAGGCGAGGAGTATCTAAGTGGAGTTTCTTTGAAGGTGTCTATACCCTAGGTGAGACTGTTCTGAGACATCTGGGCTTAAGTGAGACTGTTTGGGGGTGTCTACCCTAAGTTGAGAGATGGCTAATCTTACGAAAAGATTGGTAATCTTACTAAAAGATAGCTACCATATGTGAAGGATGACCAATCTTACCAAAAGATTGGTAATCTTACTAAAAGATATGAGATATCTATCAGGGAGACAAGGGAACGTATCTCACTACGAGGTAATAGAGGAAATATTTAAAGAAATAAGTATGATTTTTTTTCATACCTTTGTTGTGTTTACCTGCAGGAGGAAGGGCCTTTGTGAGGAGGAAGTTGAGGACGTGGTATGCCTCTGATGGAGATAATGAGGACGTGGGGCCCCTCTGACCGAGATAGTGAGGATGTGGTGCCGCCTCTGGCTGAGATGATGAGGACGTGGTGGCGCCTCTGGCTGAGATGATGAAGTATTTGAGGACGTGTGGCGCCTCTGACCGAGTTGTTGAAATGTTGAGGGCGAGGTGGCGCCTCTATCTGAACTTGCGGTGAGGGCGAGGTTACGCCTCCGTCTGAACTTGTGGTGAGGGCGAGGTGGCGCCTCTGTCTGAACTTGCAGTGAGGGCGAGGTGGCGCCTCTGTCTGAACTTGCTGTGAGGGCGAGGTGGCGCCTCTGTCTGAACTTGCGCTGAGGGCGAGGTTCCGCCTCTGTCTGAACTTGTGGTAAGGGCGAGGTTACGCCTCTGTCTGGACTTGTGGTGAGGGCGAGGTTACGCCTCTGTCTGAGATGATGAGGACGTGGGACGCCTCAGGTGCTGGACAAGGAGAGGAGGGATGGCTCGTCTTTTTTTTCTTCTTCGTTCTAACTTCTGCGGACGTCTTGGAGTATCCAGTCGAGGAAGGTGCTGAGTTCACTGATGGTGATGAGGTGGCTGGCGGAGGCGCCGAGATGCCGGATTTCTCGCTTGTGGAGGATGATGATGATGAGTCGGATTAGGGCTCTTTTGCTTTCCCTCTTTCCGTTGTTTTTTTTTGGTAGAGCAACAGACATTTTGTACCTGTAATAAAACACTTGTATTTGCAGACAAAGAAAGTATTTTATTTTAAGATGTAATGACGTATTTGTGATTCCTGGATTGACCTAGGAATTGTTGCTAGCTTATTATTATTTTTTTGCATGTCGCATGAGCCGGGAATGCATTTGTGGTTAGTGGAGGTCGAGGCGCCTGTGTGTTTTCTCGAGCAGCAGAGGGCTGAAGTAGCTTTGACAGCTTCATGAGTGGTGGCGGTGAGGATGCTTCCTGGGACGCATTCGCTTTGTGCTTGATATCCACTCTTTTCGGGGTTAGCTACCTCAGGATATGTGACGGTGCTCTGTTGGATGTGGCAGGCCATTGTCGGGCGGGCGAGGATATCATTCCTTTGGTTCCGGGGGAAAACTTCCACGGTGTGGATCGTCTGGTGATGAGGGACCGATTCATGCGGGGGAAGCCCCTGCTTTGCTTGCATTATGGTCGCGAGAGAGGCTTCAAACCATACATGAGTTTCCGGCGTCTCTTAGTCCGTGGACGTTTGCTCGGCGACCTCTTGTCTTGGACATGGATCAGTCTGCTTGGGAGAGATGGATGGCACATCTTGGTACGCATCAGATCCGATGGTGTGTTTCCCTTTGGGGGATTGAGACTAGGAGGGCCTGTTAGGAAGGTTCCTATGTTGTCAGAATTCCGGGTTTGTCATGGTCCTCTTTCATTGCTTATTTCCAGGCAGTTCGGGATGAGGCAGGAGCCTTTGCTGGGCTGGGAAGGTATTGCCACCATGAAGGTAGCCTCCTTCTGGATGACAGCTCCAGATGCCTTTCTGTATTTTCTGAGGGTATGGACGTATTCCGCTTTCCCTCCTGTGGTGCTCCTTCGACGTCGGGAGAGTATTGTGTTGACCACCGAGTACCTGGATGAGCAGCCTGTCGGGCAGTCCCAAGTGGTTTTGGGGAGCAGGCGCGAGGCAATTCCGGGGCAAGATTGCCATTTTCACTGCGACTTTAGGGAGCGCAGAAGCCTGGTCTAACCCTCAGGATGTCATGGGAGACACTTTGTTCGACTACGGGACTCGAGTTGACTCGACCGGCGGGAGAGGTCCCCTTTGCACTCGTAGGGAGGAGATCCGAGCCGAGGCACGGGTGAACAATGCTCTGAGAGCGACTGGTTCGTTTGACACGACTAGGAGGACATTTGATCTCGAAATGAGGGAGACAGAACTCGCTCATGTGTAATGAAAGAAGACTCGTTGGGGACGAGGGAAGAAAGGAAAGAGTGATGAAGGGCCAAATGCGAGTAGCATGGAATGAACTTCTGAAACACTGAGTATCCATTCATCGTCATTGCAGACACATTGATTGTTAAATGTTTTAAGTTGTCTTTTAGCATGTTGTGAGTTTGAGAGTAGACCATGCTTGAACTCATCAAGAAGTGTTTTAACTGTGATGATTTGTGATTTACTTTAAAGCTTTGTCGAGACGCAAAATCTCTTGCTTGCTTCGCCCGAGCCTCGTGGCGTCAATTTTTGGAATTTTGTGTATTCCTTAGACCGAACCAATGAAGGCTGCCTACGTTCCCCTTAAGGGGCTCAGGTCTACGTAGTTTGACTCTCTTTTCTGGGAGAAATGACTCGTAATGTACACTCACAAGGGCGTATTTATTTTTGAAAAGGTGGGAACGGGTCCCCTTTTGTGTGAATGCCTTATTTGATGTAGGCACAAAAGAAATGCTTTTGGGTTTGACTCTTTTGAGAGAGTATGAGCGTTGAAAAGCTTGTAAAAGTGTATGGAAGACCTTGCTGACAGAAAATCAGTGTTTAACTCTATTGTCCTATTTTGTAGAAAAAGAAGACTTGTCGAGACACTTGAAAACTTGATTTGTTCACAATGATCACTTGTTTTCTTAAAACCCTTTGTTGATGTTCGGGTTATTCAACAATAAACTTGATATGCTTGATTAATCATGAGGAGAAAGTCAACCGGTATCAAGAATCGAGTTGGTCTGGTGTGAAAGAAGGTTTGTGTATAGGAGAGGTCATTGATGAGACCGGGTTTGTAGATTTGTATGTGTTTATGACCTGACCATTTCTGGTTGCCTACGTTCCCCTTAAGACAAGGAGCTCAGGTCGACGTAGTTCGGGATTGAACTGTGTTTGGCTTTGGGGCCAGGGCATGAATATTTGCGCGGCCTTTGGCGAAAAGGCTCGGAAGGTTGAATGATAAGGCGCGGGCCTTGAGGTGATTCCTTGACAATTCGTATTTGACGGCAGTTTCAATGAATCCATTGCTTCTTGATCGTTGGCTCAAGGTCCTTGACCTCATTTATTTTTGTGAAGCTTCTGCTTGAGCTTTTTTTTGTAGCTTCTGCTTGAGCTTTTTTTTTTTTGAAGCATATGAGGGCGAAGGCAAGCCCCTGCTTGAACTTTCTTGATGCGCAGGAGGGTGAAGGCAAGCCCCTAGGTTGTTGTCGACATGGGGTCAATCTTTTGATGCTGAGTGACCTGTTGTTGTCTTTTGATGTTGCCGCCGTTGTTGACTTGGTCAAGGTGATGGTGGGGACATGTTTTGGAAAGTGTATGGCTTGATGGAGGCCTTTGTGTGGGGGTATGGTAAGGTGGATGAGGAGTTATCGATTGACTTTCTCACACCAATTAATCAAAGCATTAATCATTTGTGGAATTACTTGTTGAGCAATGCAAGTGATCACATAGAACAAAACCATTTCATTAAATTTAATGTGGGGTGCAAAATAATGTCTTAAGTCTAGCAAGAAAAGAAAGAAGACTTATGTATGGAAAATTTAAGACTTAATTACAATGTCCGAGGAGGACTTGATTGAATGAGAACAGTACTAGAACCTGCGAGGTTTGGCTGTATGATGTTTTTTTGTTTTTTTTTTAGAGTGTAGAAGGGGGATAAGAAGACTCGATATTATTTGGGCGAAGTATCGACGGAGAATTTTCTCGATTTGCATCTCGCTGGGCTCTTCAAATAGCCTCCCAAATTCATTTTGGTTAGAACATTCTCGGCAGCTTGGGCCCGATTTTCCTCTCGTTTGACAACATGCTTAAAGATTTGTTTAATGCATTGTTCATTAATGTGTCTGCGTCTTTACCAAGTGAATCATTATTAACTGTTTTGGATTAGTTAATTTATCATTTGTTAAAGTGGCAATGAGGGGATACTCAGAAAGGTCGAACTTTTATTCGAAGCATAAGGAAACATAGTTTTTTGCTACAAACGCGTAATCTTTAGGCGTAAGGCCGTCAGACGACTCGAGAGACTCAAACTTAAATACAACAGACTCGGGATCTTTTATTTTCGAAGCTAGACTCTAAGGGACGAGGGGTTAGACCAAGCTTCTCGATCATTATTTCTGGTGAACGGATTTCAGAGTGTATTGGGGCCATGGGGGCGCTCTAACTTTCCTTCTTCAATCAATCCTTGAATTGCTTTTCTCAAAACTGTGCAGTTGTCGGTTGTATGACCGTGGTATTTGTGAAAATCACACCGCTTGGTTACATCCCAGTTGGCATTGGGGAATTTGGGCTGGTAATTTTCCATAGGTTCGAGGAGACCTTGCTTCACTACGATCGAATACCTCGCTCAAGGGCATCCCAAAATCATCATAGTGTTGTCGTTGTCTCGGGGGACCACCGTTTCTTTGTAGTGCTCCATTCTGAATATAATGGACTGCTCCGGCAACCTCCCTTCCTTTGCTTGGGACAGATATTGGATTGGGCGGGGCTAGACTGACCACCATTTTTTGCATGCTCAGTGTTTTCTCAAACTAAGTCCCAGCGTTGACCATGGCGCGAAGAACAGGATAGAAGTGGTGACTAATCAGGGCCCTCAGGGATGGTTTGAGGCAGGAATGGAAGATGTCCATTTGCTCTTCTTTGGGAAGCGGATCCATTATCTCGCTTAGTTTCCAGCCCATCTTCTTGTAGAACTCACCTACAGGCTCATCATCCTTTGTTCGGTGGCTTGGTGTCATGGCGATTGGTTTCCCACTCAAGATTGGCGCGGTACTTCTCTAGGAAGATGTCACCGATTTGCTCCCAGTGGAGCGGTTCTCGGCTTACGTCGAGGAACCACCTTAAAGCCGTGGATTTCAGTGGAGGCCGGAAGTGATCCGCCATTTGTTGTGGGGTGGCCCCCTTGGCTCTCATACCTAAGACGTAGGTATCGATCTGGGTCTTTGGGCATTTTGTCCCATCAAATTTTTCCATTTCCGGTATTCTAAAATTCGGAGGGAGAGGAACCACTTTGCTTGGATCTGTGGACATAAGGGAGTCCTTCCGAGAGTTAACCAGTTTTCCTTGCATGTTCTTCATTTGTTTGACCAACCAAGCCATGTGAGGGTCGCAGTGGAGGCAAGTCGCCGTTGTTTTTGGGACGAAAACCGAAAATGGAGGGCGGATTGGGCCACGGGATCGCCATTCGGGAATCTTGGGAGGTAGTTGAGTGTAGACCATCCCGTGCACTCGGATTATCTGAAATTGGAGCCAAGGGCGTGATTGCTCTGACCGCCGCCAAGGGTCAGGTGTTGGGAACTTGGGAAATGTTTCGCTAGCCCCAAGTGGTAGTCCGGGTGGAAGGTTTGAGATGTCGTGATATTCGCTGGGATGTCCGTCCCTGGCAGCATTAGGATTTCAGATTGTGGCTGCGAGGCTCGTATAGAGGCACATGATTGAATTCTAGGGGATATTGAGAGGTGTTAGGATCTGATGGAGCAGGCACGTATGTGTGCTGTTGATACTGAGCTTGGGACGCAGGGCCGGGAAATTGACTGTGCTGAGGCGGGCACGTCGGAGCTGCTTGGCTGATGCCTGAGTAGAGCTTTGAGCGAGAGCTACTTTGCATTGCTGGGATCTCGTAGCTTGACGGAGGTGGGACTCGCCGATAGCTGAGGACCCGGGAGCCGGTATTTCTTCGTCTTCTATGAGGACGAAGGTCCCATCAGCCGGGGAACAACAACGGTTCCTCGAAGGCGCAGGTGTCTACGATCCAGATTGCTGCTCTTCCTGGCGTTTCTTGAGTGTTTCGAATGCTTGCAGCACCTCCTCCATTGTCTGCAGGTTTCTTAGTGGCGGGGTTTCGTTTCCCTCACTGTTATCTGTTGATCCCGCCATGGGGGAGTAGCGGACTGTTCGGACCGCGGAATCGGAAGGGTCAGCGAACCTTGTGACCTCAATACCGAAAAGGCGGCTCCCGGGTACTCTCAACCACTCGGTTCACGGAGGGGCGACGAGTAAGGTTTAGACATGGGAAGGCCTTTTGGATAAAAGGGGGAAAGCTCACGTGACATGCAGTTTCCACTTTTTTTTTTTTTGTTGTTGTTTTAATTTACTTAAAACATTGTTTTCTCAAAATCCTAGGTAGGTTGGAAAAGATTGCTCTTCTTTTTTGCAACTATGCTAAATCCTGGGTCAGTGGAGACCATCTGTGCGGCTATAAGCCCCTTGTTTTGCACCTGTATTTCGACATCCCGGGGTGGACAACCCCGAGCGAGGGTCCTATAGGGCAAGCGGTTTCCACCGGCCTAAAAGAAAAATTGAACCTAAGGACCGAGCCTGTCATGTTCATTTTAATGCGTTGGCCATGTGAATGGTGAGCCGAGCCGGCACCTGAGTCAAGATCTGGTCAAGAGTTCGGCATGACCTCTCTTTACCTCGCTTGCGCAAGGGATCTGTGACGTTAGGCATTGTCGGGTCATATTGTCATGGCCGACGTATTAAAGGCTTGATGACATGGTGTCATGCGGGCATGGATGTGTATCCGGACGGAACATCATCTAGGCGTAGCTTCGAAAATCAAGATCGGGTCAAGATTTTAGCATGACCTTTCATCGCTTTGCTTGCAAGGGATCTTGAGTTCCGAGCTTCGACTTAAAATGGCCTGCATGGGATATGTATCCAGGCCGTATGACACTGACCGGGTAAAACCAACAGAGTCCTGGACAGAGCAGTGTGACTCAAGCATGCAAGGTTGACACCGGCTAGATGGGATGTTTGAATGATCCCGCGCGCGTCCAAGAGGCCTAGGAAGACCAAACGGATCGCAACCGAGACCACCCCGGCCGAGGGTCAGTGTGCAGCCAGTATCCGAGGCAAAGAAGGCTGCGTAGCGTGCGGTGTACCGAGGCAGCAGTGCGAGTAGCATGCGGTGTACCGAGGCAGCAGTGCGAGTAGTGTGCGATCGCTAAAATTCCTTTTCTGAGTAAAACAGAAGTTTTTTGAAGAATTTTAAATATATGTACACAGATGTATATTGATGCATTTTTTTGTATTTTTTTTTTTTGTAAAATAAAAAGTAAAGCACATGCACACACACACAACAGTTAAAGAAAGGGGTAAAATGAAAGTTTGACCCTCATCATCGTTTTAAAAATCTTTTGTTTTGTTTAAAAGTTTTTTTAAAACAAACTGTCCCCAGCGGAGTCGCCAACTGAAATAGCCCGGATCCGAGAAGGCAGCGCAATCGCGCCCCGGCATCTGGCATTTCTCGCTTTGCAGCGTTGTTGGTGGAGGTGTCTCGCTGTGTTTTTGCTTGTAGAGTCGCCACGCCATTTTGATTAAGCCCAAAACATTGAGAAAAGGAATCAGTTTAAAATAATAATAAACTGTTTTTGTGTGATGATATTTTTGAGTTCGGAGGTCAGGTTACTCCTCGGGAAGAGAATATTAGAATATTAGAGCTCACCCGAGTAGCCTCGTAAAAATGAGTCTTTCGATACCCCTTCTTTCTTTAAATATTGTGTGTGTGTGCTTTTAAAAATGCATGCCGTATCGGATGTCTACATTGTAAACTACGTATTGAAATGTATTGAAATAGTAATGGAAGGAAGCCTTACCAATGTTGATTCGTGTCTGTCTTCCGCGGGGAATAGTTTTTGAGGATGGAATAGTGTTCGGGACGGACGGATTACTTCGGTATGTGCCGGTTGTTCATGCGCAGTTTCGGCGTGCGTTGGGATCGTCGATTGCGTTCGGCGCAGAGGTTCTGGAGTGCGCTGGGATCACAGTGGATCTTTCGGGCAGAGGTTTGGCGTGCGTCGGGATCGCAAGGATCGCTCGGCGCAGGTTCGACGTGCATCGGGATCGCAGTGGATCGTTCGGCAGAGGTTCGGCATGCGCTGGGATCGCAGTGGATCGTTCGGGCGCAGGTTCTGGCGTGAGTTGGGATCGCGGCTTGACTTGAAAAGAGCCGGGACGCCTCGGGAAAGACCAGGCAAGGCCTCGGAGTACCACGAGGGGCCTTAGAGTACCTCGAGAGTGCCTCGGGGCAGCGCGAGAGCGTCTCGAGAGCGCTCTGAAAGGCTTCAGAGCACCACAAGGGAGCTCGGAAGGCCTCGAAAGGATCCGAAAGGGGCCGAGAGTGCCTCGGAAGGACTTAGAGGGGGAGCCAGAAGGCCTAGGGAGAGAGGAGAAGAGGGAGGTGTGAAAAATGAGGAAGGGGGAGCCCTATATTTATAGTGTAGGAAAAATTGCAAGAAGGTCCGTACGGACCTCCCTGCTTAATCCAAATTTTTAGTTTTCCTCGATTTGAGGGAATAATGTGGACTTTAAGAGGATTTTTGTAATGATTATGTCTAGTGAAAAGAGGTCTGTACGGACCTTTTTGGCATGCAAAGAGGTACGTACGGACCTTCCATGCTTTTGTGATTGTGATGGCAAGCTAGCTCTCGTTGAGTGCTTTCCAACCATATATGGCACGTCCCAATCGGAGTTCGTACGGAGGAGTTATGACCTCCAGAAGTTTGCCCTTGGTTTTTTCCGTATGCTTGAATGGAGAGCGATCCAGATTGGGGTACTTACAATTGGTACAATCAAAAACTTCATAAGTGTTTTTATTGAATTTCACTTCAAGATTGTCATCACAAAGTTGGCTAATACTAATTAAATTAGTTTCAAGTCCATCAACATGCAAAACATTATTCAAAGCAGGAAATTCAGGTATATTTAAAATGCCTTTTTCTACTATTTTACTCTTGCCACCACCACCATATGTTAAACTACCACCTTGAATATGTTCATATTCCTTTAAAAATATTTTTGTTCCTGTCATGTGACGTGAACAACCACTATCAAAATACCATGAACCTTCAACATTAGTTTTTAAGGCAGTGTACACAACATCACATATCAGGTTAGACTTAGGTTTTCACACTTTCCTACTTTGATAATTTCTCTTCTGACTGCCAGTGATATCTGACATGCTAGGCAACACTTCAAGTAGCACAGACGAACTGGACTATTTCTTTAAAAGTGTTTTGCAGTCATTATTCAAATGTCCAGTAGAGTAACAATAGTTACATACTTTAATTTTGTCGAAGACTTATCGTAAGAAAATAGTTCAATATTTTCTCTTTTCTTTAACAAACACTATTTTATCTTCCTTATTAGCCAAAGTAGATGTAATAGCATTTAAAGACTCTTGAAAATCCATACCGCCTTGAGTGGTTTGCTCAACCCAAGGATTGCATCCAACTTGGAAAAACTCGTGTTGAGTTTCTTAAATGTGGCATCGACTAGAGTAAGCTTGGCCTTGACTTTGTCTAGCTCCACATCCTTCTTGTGAGTTGAACTTCCAATCTAGTCAAGCCATCGCCGATCTTGAACCTCTTTGGACAGAGATACCACCTTCTTGTTCTCTTTCTTCCATTCGTCAACCAATTCTTTGCAAAGGTTCTTAAGACCGCAAATGAGTTCATCCTTGCCGAACTCCTTACTTTGTTCATCTTCTTGTTTACAATCTGCATCCATGTTAACAGAAACCACAAAACAAACAACTTTAAATGAATTAAAATCTGTATACCTGCTGGATGATATCTCAGTGCTATCCTAATTTTGATATCACATGAGGTATCATCGACAGAGTCCGAGTCACAATTTGTGACCACCATTGCTGTTTGATCTGAATCTTCAGATTGATTGGTCTCCTCATCTTCATTGTCACTGAGGGATAACCATAGGTTCTTACCCTTCTTCCTTAGAGTGTTAGCACACTCGTTTGAGTAATGACCCCACCCAGAGCATGCGTGACATTGGATTGATTCAAGGTATTTCAGATCAAATCTAGATTGATCTGATGATGCTCTCCTTATGGGACCACCTTTCTGAGAAGATGGAAATATCCTCTTCGGCATTGAATTGTACACCTTGGTTTGCTGCTCTTTAGCCTTAACCTGCACATTTTCTTTGTTAAACTTTCGTAACATAGAATTATATTTCCTAGCAAGGAAGGCAACACTAGCATCTTCACCTAATTTCTCAAAAATTTCATCATCCTCATTAGTTGGTAAACTAGAGGATTGAACTTTTAAAGCAACATTCTTGCCTTTAGAAGCTTCACTTTGCTCAGCAAGGTTTGACTAAAAAATTTTTAAAATGCTCATTAAGGAATTGATGTCTATAGTAGAAAGGTTGTGTGCCTCTTCTATAGATGAAACCTTCATATTAAAACGCTCAGGGAGAGTTCTAATAGCCTTTGAAACCAATTGTTTATTTGTAAAAGTTCACCTAAAAGTTGACACTTATTAGCAATGTCAAATAATTTTTCAAAATAAAGAGGAAATGGTATCATTTTCACCCATTCTCAACCATTCAAAATTGCTAGTAAGACCTCTAAATTTGTTTTCAAGTACACTAGAATCACCTTCACAAAACCTTTGTAAAATATTCCAAGCTTCTTTAGCTATGGAACTATTTTGAACAAGTTTAAAAATGTGCATGTCAACCCACTCAAGAATAGCATTAAGAGCTTTCTCATTATAGTTAGCTAGGGTGATCTCTTCATTAGTCCACTCGGTGTCAGTTTAACTCGGATGTCACCATCCTCATCCGGGAGGTAAAACTGGAAGAGAGTACCCATTAACTATAGATCGCCAAGCTCGAAGATCAATTGATTTGATATGTAGCGAAGATGGATCTTCCAATATGTATAATTCGAACCATCTAAAATAGGAAGACGTTTTTGGTTTGGATTTGCAGGATCATAAGCCATGACACCTAGGCCAAGCACTTAGTATCGTCAAGTGACCTGCTCTGATACCAATTGAAATTGTCACGGCCAGAATCACAAGTGATATCCAAGGTGATAACAAAGACCAACAATATCACTGGGATAGCACACACACACTTCAAAAATAAAAACAATTTTGTAAAGAAATTGCAAAGCTATAATAATAACACCAAAATTGTTTTTCTCAAGTTATATAAAAAATATAACTTGAGTATGCCTCTTAGGCAAGACTTTATAATCACTATGAACAATGAATTTACAAAGCCAAAATGTTCCCTATGTCTATAACAATATGAGCTCTATGAAACAAGAGATAAATAACGAAATCCAATCCTAGCCTACACACAACTTGATACCAAGGTAATCAAGTGCATAATTAAAAGGGAGGATGGATGAAAAGAACCAAATAAAGAACCTATCTCTTATGCTTCGAAGGTGTGTATGAAATGGGCATATATTGGCATATCTTCAAATGCCTCCTTCCAAGCATATTTATAGTCTTCAATTACTTGAAGGCTACTCAAATAAACAGCCTTGGGGATGCCTTGGACGTTGAGGGAGAGTGGGAAAGTGGTTGGAGTGTTACTTAATTCAAGCGCCCACTTTTTTTCAAAATAGAAACCGTGTGCTTGTTATCCAAGTCCAAGCTTCAACGCCTTGTACTCCCAAGCTTTCTTCATGTTGTACTCTCTTTGAATCAGCAGCAAATCCTTTGAATAAGTCTTCCCACGTTTTTAATATTGCTAACACAAAAAGGGTCTTGGAACGGTATATGCATAAAATGTTATTTATGCATAAATCTTTCTTTTCCAAATTCCACCATGTTTCTAGCTCATTCTCCAATCATATTGCAACCTGAAATATGGACATACACCATAGATTATACAGATTATATTAGCACATTAGTCCATTAATTAATAAATAAGAAATGTACAACTATGTAAATTTCAGCACAGGAAATCATCTGCGATATCATCTGAAATCTGGGAAATCATCTACGATATCATCTGCAGTTTACACTAACAAAAATAATGACGAAAATAAGAAATAAAATAAAAACTAAAACAAATTAAATCCTAAAATACTAATTAAAATACAAAGATAATTAATATATTTGACTGGATCAAATATTCGTCCAACATCAATAGTCCATACTATTGCAGTTAAATTAATAAAATCAAAAGTAAAAAAGATACCTTGCTTATCATTAGCAAACAAACAATGAAGAAAAATTGTAGAAACAGACATGCTTCAGATATTAGCTATGGTGGAATTCTTAAACAATTTAATACTTCAAAAAATTAGGAAGAACTAGTAAGATTTACTTGAGGGAAATGAGATGATTCACGTAAAAATTATTCTACAATTAAAAAGTTGTTATCAGTATTTAATCTTTAAGGGGCCGTTTGGTAGGAAATATAAGCGTCGAATAAGAATGATCAGGATAACTAAAAATAATTATCATATGTTTGGTTGATGATATGACACTAGTATTAATTATTCGAAATAATGGGATTAGGACCATATCCCTTCACTAATAATTCTAGCTAAATGGTGGTATTATTTATCCTATCGAACTGGATAATTTGACTATAAGGTTTATCTCTATTATACCCTTCCTTATTGAACCCTAGCATCCATTGCATACTCTCTCTCTCTCTCTCTCTCTCTCTCTCTCTCTCTCTCTCTCTCTCTCTCTCTCTCTCTCTCTCTCTCTCTCTCTCTCTCTCTCTCTCTCTCTCTCTCTCTCTGTGTGTGTGTGTGTTGAGTTCTTGTTCTTCTTAATCAATGAAAGAAATGTCTCAATCTTTCGAAGACAAAATCTTATCGGAATTTTAAATCGACATTTCAGGGTTTAGTTCAAACGAGACTTTTTTCACACTTGGGTGAACTTTTTATGATTTCCAACAATTACTTGTTCATGATTGAGAACAACCAAAAAGGTAGGTTGCTCGAGCGATGTTAAGTTCAATTAGGGGCACACACACACACACACACACACACACACACACACACACACACACACACACACACACACACACACACACACACACACATACACATATATATATATATATATATATATATATATTAAAGCAAGTTAGGGGTATAGGTGGAAAATGAATAATGTTATTTGTATTAAATATGATATGGGCATGTTAATCCCATTTCTATTAAATGCCATCTTTTCCCTAAAACTAGGATTATTAGTACCATCACTAATAATGAGGGGCTTAATAATTTCCTCACAAATAATAATGCTTATTTTTATCCGACAACCAAACGAGCCCTAAGTGTATTGTTTTCTCTATCTTAGTTTCTAATCTTTCGGTGTTTTCTTTATTGGTTATATATAAATACTCATTATTATCTAGCCATAATCTACATTGTAAATTTATCATGTTAGTTATTGGTATCAGAGCCTTCTTTAGAGGGTAGGATTAGTGTTAGTAGAGAAAAATTTCTTAATTAGTCTTTCCTTTTATTGGGAAATGAGCTATTTGATCAAAATATTTATTGGCAATATAGTATAGGTCTGCCACCCATTTTTTATCACTTGGCTCAAGGCAAATAATTGGCTCTCTCAAATATTTTTCGTCATTTGATGATTGTATTATTCTAATAACAGATCTCTTGTCGTTCTTTGAGGATTAGATGAAAAACCCGTATTATGTGTTTTTGAATTTTCTATATAAGGTTAAGATTGTGGAAATGTACTATAATTCGATAAGATCTTCTTGAATAATAACTTCTTCCTCCTCATTGCTAAGGAGTCTCTTCCCCTACCTCCTCCTCTTTGCTAGGAATCTCTTCCCCTACCCTGCCTCGAAAACTATAAGGCAAATAATTATTCTAAGACAGAATATATATTAAGTCATGTATACTTAACCAAAGTTTAAGTACTAGAGCTATCAAGAGAGAATGCAGAGAGATTACATATCACTCACATGATATACTATTCGAGAGAGAATGCAAGAAGAGAGATTGTATGACATACTATGTGTGTTTGTATATGGGTCCGAGTTTTTAAAAGAGAGAAGAGAAAGGAGGGGGAGAGAAGGGGAAGGGAAAGGGAAAGAAGAGAAGGGGAAATTTAATAGCTTATTGAAGTGCTCATGGGTTTAGGAAGTAAAATACATGAAAAAAAGTTGAATTACACTTGTACCATTAATGAAAGAAAAATAGAGATTTATACTTGAGGTGTAAAATAGGTTGAACCAAAATTTTTGTTTTATAAGATTTTATTTCCTTCCAATTCCTCCCACTTTTTTTGGAGGATTGTGTAGGAGAGATTTTTTTTTTAAAAAAAAAATCTTCCTTTTCCTTTCAATTTCTTTCTAAAAATCTCGTGAGCGACTTCAGGAAGGAAAATATATTAGTTTCCTTCAATTTCCTTTCTTGTCTCTCATTTTAAAACTCGTGAGCGCACCCATAATGACATGCTATTTATACATATTGTATTATACTCTATAGTACATTATATATTATACTCCTATAATGTGATACAATTTATTTTTATAGTTCACATATCAATTATTCACAACACTCTCCCATATGCATACATAGCACTCCAAACTAAATCACGTAGGTTTCATAGTAAAAACCTTTAACTAAGAAAAATCACAAGGAAAAAACTTAGTAAAGGAAAAAAAGAATACAACTTATGTCTTGAGAATCATCCTTGAATATTGTTTTGAATTTATCGCTCCTCCGAAAATAGAAATCTTCGTAGTCTACGAATTTTTCGCTCCCCTTGATGATCATAATCTTCTTAGCTTTTACATTTCAATTCGACTAACAAGTTTTTCGAAGGTGGGATAAGAAAGAGAATTAGTGAACAAATCTGTCATATTGTCACTCAGAACGTACTTGTGCGATAGTGATGTCACCATTGTTTTGTTGGAGGATAAAATAATTTGGTTGCAATATGCTTTGTCAATTTTCCATTGACAAACAAGTAAGGTGCTTAATTTTACGCCCTTCGTACTATCACCCTAACATCAATTTGACATTCGTATTGTTAAAAGCAACAAATGTATAACGCGTATTATAGCTTTATTAGCAAAATTAACCAAAATACTTTGTTCACTCGTTAATTTTTCTAACGATCATTAATAAAATAGCAAGAAAGTTAGATTGGATTTTTTGAATTATACCCTAATGTTTAAAGAATGTTAATATAACATAGCATATCTAATAAAAATCTAATTAATTATTATTATTATTATTATATATACATATATATATATATATATATATATATATATATATATATATATATATATATATATATATATATATATATATATATAATTACAAATACCATATACTAGTTTATTTCAAAAGAAAAAAAATCATATAATAGTTTATAAATATTTTTTACTTTCTGAGTATTATTAATATTTTACGTTTTAGGCTCCGTTTGTTTCATGTAAAACATTTTCCGGAAAATGTTTTCCTTGTTTTCGGATGTTTGTTTCAAGTAAAATGTTTTTCGAAAAATGTTTTACCTACTTTCGAGTGTTTGGTAACCACTTGTAAAAGAAAGTCAAATGTAAAACATTTTACAAGGATGTAAAAAAAGGAGGTTTTCTTTGTAAAATGATTTACCAATTTCAAATCCGTAAATCATTTTACAACTCTTGTTCTTGGCCTTAATGTACAACTCATATTACGCTCGGTACAACATAATAATAATAATAATTAAAAAAAAAAATTAACTGCCCCCACCCCACCCCCTCCCAAATTTTTTTTTGTAACCGCCCCACCCACCCCCCCCCCCCCAAAAAAAAAAAATTTTTTTTTTGGGAAACCGCCCCACCCACCCCCTACCCACCCCCCACCCCCACCCCCCCAAAAAAATTTTTTTTTATTTTTTTTGGTAACCGCCCCACCCACCCCCTGCCTACCCCACCCCCCCCCCCCAATTTTTTTTTTTATTTTTTGGAAACCGCCCCACCCACCCTACCCGCCCCCACCCCCAAAAATTTTTTTTTTTTAGAAACCGCCCGCCCACCCCCCGCCTACCCCACCCCACCCCCACCCACCCAAATTTTTTCGAAACCGCCCCACCCACCCCCCGCCTACCCCACCCACGCCCACCCCAAAAAAAAAAAAATTTTTTTTTTTTTAGAAACCGCCACCCACCCCACGCCTGCCCCACCCCTACCCACCCCTCCCCCAAAAAAAATTTTTTTGGGAAACCGCCCCACCCACCCCACGCCTACCCCACCCCCTACCACCCCCCACCCACCCAAAAAAGATTTTTTTTTATTTTTTTTGGAAACCGCCCACCCACCCCCGCCTACCCCACCCCCACCCCCACCCCAAAAAAATTATTTTTTTGGAAACCGCCGACCACCCCACTGCCTACCCCACCCCCTACCCACCCTTCCTCCCCAAAAAAAAATTTTTTTGGAAACCGCCCTACCCACCCCCGCCTACCCCACCCCCACCCACCCCACCCCCCCCAAAAAAAATTTTTTTTTTGGAAACCGCCCCACCCACCCCCGCCTACCCCACCCCCTACCCACCCCCAAATTTTTTTTTTATTTTACACCCTACCCCCCACACCCCACCCACCCCAAAAAAAATAATTTATTTTTTATTTTTATTAAAAAAATTTTAAAATTTTTTTGGGGGTGGGTGGGTAGGGTGGGGTAGGCAGGAGGTGGGTGGGGCGGTTTCCAAAGTTGATTTAAATTAATAAAAAAGTGACATTTAGGAAAAGCGTTTTCGTCAAATTGGCCAAACAATTGAAAAGCAAAGGCCGTTACGATATTTTCTAGTAAAACATTTTACATAAAATCTTTTTTACATGAAAACATTTTCTGACAAGCGAAACCTTTTTACATTTAAATCATTTTTTACATGAAAACATTTTTCGGAAAATGCTTTTTAATACATGAAACAAACGGGCCTTTTAGTCATTAAATCTTTTGAATTATTTATTTTTTGAAAGAATAATCTTTTAAATTATTAAGTTACTTCATATTTTTTAAACCATTCATCACCCAAAACTTTACATCACGATTCACGACCACCACCACCACCCATCACCATTATCGCCACCATACCACACAACTGTCGCCAACAAACTCACTACAATTGCCATCTAGAATACAATTTTCTTAACACCTCTCCTCACCGCCATACATACTTCCAACTAACCTTTCTTTTCTCTGCAATTTCATTGAATGCACAATCAAGCCCAAACTCCTTCCCATTCCTTCCTCTCCATCATTGAATTCAATTTCCCTCACAATCTTCCACGTCCCCTCATAACCATCAACATCAATAGGCATCACCCCTTTCACAATTAACCTCCGTCAAGCACCCACCGGTCAAAGCACAATCACATAAGCTACTACTCGATTTCAAAAAATTATAGGTCTCTAATTCAACCTGAATCGAAATAAAAAATCAAGTACCCACCGGTCAATTCCATTTATCCATTATGTTTTCCACCCAATTAGGTTTGATTCAACTGGAATCGACTTTTGCTCTGGGTTCTGTAGGAATTCCATCATGGTATGCTTCCCCGTGCCTCCATCTTCATCATTTATTACCATCTCTAATGAATTGGCATAAGATGAAAACGAAGGAACTGGTGATGTAGAGAGAAGCGGAAAAGGGGAGTGGGGAGATGAAAGGGGGTGGCTAAAGGTGGGGTTTGGAAGAGCAGGCTTCGGTGTGTGGGAATGGAAAAAGAGCCGGAGAAGAAGAGGAGTTCCAGTTATTGTTTTTTCTTTTTAAACAATGGGTTAGTTGTCGCAGAAAAGAAAAAAAGGTTACATAATTTTAATATCAAGCCCTTCATGATTTGGATATTATTAATGAGATGCCTTTTGCTTTATAAGTTTTCATATTGAACTTACAAATGTTTTTTCAATTTTAATATAGATAAGTTTTCTCCTATCATATTAAAATTCTTTAAACATTAGGGTTAAATTTGAAAATTCCAATCAAACTTTCG